>QRFJ01000122.1:1558598-1813598 GCA_006176705.1 Cocos nucifera
AGTCAAGCCCGGACCCTCAGGGGAGATCTTATCTTCTGCGGTCGAGGTTATTACGGGTGCTCAGAGAAGATCTTTATCTCCTACGGTCGAGGTTGATACGAGCCCTCGGAGGAGATCTTAATCTCCTACAGTCGAGGTTGGCCCAGTCGCTCAGGGGAGATCTTATCTCCTACAATCGAGGTTGGCCCAGTCGCTCAGGGGAGATCTTATCTCCTACAGTCGAGGTTGCCTTGGGGGAGATCTTATCTCCTAACGGTAGAGGTTGATGCGGGCGCTCGGAGGAGATCTTATCTTCTACAGTTGAGGTTGATGCGGGTGCTCGAGGGAGATCTTATCTCCTGCAGTCGAGGTCGGATCGGACGCTCGGGGGAGATCTTATCTCCTACAGCTAAGGTCGGCCTGGATACTCGGAGAAGATCTTATTCTCTACAGTCGAGGTCGCCCGGACCCTCGGAGGAGATCTTATCTCCTGCGGCCGAGTTGATGCGGATGCTCGGGGGAGATTTTAATCTCCTGCAGTTGAGGTTGCCTCGGGGGAGATCTTATCTCCTATGGCCGAGGTTGCTGCGGACGCTCGGAAAAGATCTTACTCTCTGCAGTCGAGGTCGGCCCGGACGTCGGAGGAGATCTTATCTCCTACAGTCGAGATTGTTGCAGATGCTTGGGGAAGATCTTATCTCCTGCAACCGAGGTTGCCTCAGAGGAGATCTTATCTCCTACGGTCGAGATTGCCTCGGGGGAGCTCTTATCTCCAGCCGAGGTTGGCTCGGTCGCTCAGAAGAGATCTTATCCTAGTCGAGGTTGTCACGGTCGCTCGAGAGAGATCTTATCTCTGGCTGAGGTTGACGCAAATGCTCGAGAGAGATCTTATCTCTAGTGAGGTTGACTCGGCACTTGAGAGAGATCTTATCTCTAGCCGAGGTTGTCACAGTCGCTCGGCAAAGATCTTATCTTTGGTCGAGGTTGACCCGGGCACTCGAGAGAGATCTTATCTCTAGCCGAGGTTGTCTTGGGCGCTCGAAAGAAATCTTATCTCTGGCTGAGATTGTCTCGATCGCTTAGAGAGATCTTATCTCTAGTCGAGGTTGATTGGGCGCTCAGAAGAGATCTTATCTCTAGTCGAGGTTGACTCGACGGTCAGCTCGGGAGAGATCTTATCTCTGGCCGAGGTTGACCCAGGCGCTCGAAAGAAATCTTATCTCTGGTTGAGATTGTCCCGATCGCTCGAAAGAGATCTTATCTCTGGCCGAGGTTGACTCGGATGCTTATGAGAGATTTTATCTCTGATCGAGGTTGACTCGGGTGCTCGAAAGAGATCTTATCTCTAGCTGAAATTAAATTACCTGGATCGGCTCATGTTAGGATGAGGTTCTCCTTCTATTCCTAACACGGCCACTATTGACTACTTCTTTTCTATCATCACATAGTTTTTGTACCAAGAAATAATATTATTGAAAGGAAGTTACTGGCAGTGCATCCCCGAATTTCTTATGTTTCAAGATCGTGGTAGTCTTGTTCCTCTGAGCTCCTTCAGACGATAAGCTCTGGGTCGGACGACCTCCTCTATCTCATGCTGGCCTCCTTAATTTGGAGGTAGCTTCTCTTGGCTTTGACGCTGGGAGATGATGTATCGTCGAAGTACCAAGCTCCTCCCAGGGTAACGTTAATGATGCTGTGAGGCGGCCGATCTTCTTGTTGTTTCTGGCTACGGCAGCGCCCTTGGCCGATCTTTTTCTGCTTCAGGATGGCGTTGAAGAAATTTACCCAGCCGTCCTTTTCTGATAAGCTCCTCGATTTCATCTCGGAGCTGAATGCATTCCTCAGTGTCGTGGCCATGGTCGCGATGGTAGAGGCAGTACTTGCTTTGATCATGCTTGTTTTGGGGAGATCGTAATCCTTCTGATCTTGGTGGTTGGTTCTTAACTTTCATGAGAATTTGAGTTCGAGGAGCGTTAAGGAGGGCGTAGTCGCGGAACCTTCCAGGAGGAGGACTTCTTTGCACCCTTCTGTTAGGGCTTTCTTGATGGCAAGCTCGAGGAGTTCAGGCTTGCCTGCGCTCGGGGGAAGTCCGTGGCCGAACTTCGCTCGACTCTCCATCGATGGCGGATCTATTATACTCATCTGCCCGTCGCTCTTCTAAGGCTTCTTCGTCCTTCAACTTGAAGGCTTCTTCCACACGGGCATATCCCTCGATCCGAGCTAGCAGATCGATGAAGTTTCTGGGATACTTTTTTCAGGGAGAACAATAAATCATTCTTCTGAAGGCCGTCCTTGAGTGCGGCCATCGCAACAAACTAGTTCAGATCCCGGACCTTCAATGCCGCGGCATTAAATTGAATGACGTCAGCTCGGATGGATTCTCCCTGCTTCTACTTGACGTTCATCAGATAATCTAAACTTCGGTGCTGACGTCGGCTGCCGATGAAGTAAGCCACGAACCGATGGCTCATCTGATCAAAAGAGAAGATCGTACCTGACTTCAATATTGAGTACAAGTTTCTCACTGCCCCCCTCAAGGTCGATAGAAAAGTCCGACATAATATGGCGTCTGATGCGCCATGAAGCAGCATCATGATCTGAAAGGCCTCCAGATGATTAACCAGATCAGAGATTCCATTGTAGCTTTCAAGTTGAGGGATGATAAGTATAATAAATTTACCAATAAAAATATTAATTTATTAATTAATTTATATTAATTTTTAATAATTATTAATCAATTTATATATAATTTTTAAGAAATTCATATTTTTATTAATTTAAAAATTAATTAAAAAAATAAAAAATAAAAAATAAAATTTTATTATCAATAGAAAGAGCTCATTTTTTTTATTACAATGAAATAAATTTTGAGTAAAACGAAGCTAAAACGAAAAAGATATGAATTTCTAAAGAAATAAAATAATAAAATAATAAAATAATAAAAAATAAAAATAACATACGGCTCAAACGGCTCAAGCCGCCATGTCGTAGCAGTCGACGCATCCAGACGTGTCGAGCCAAGCCGACCAAGTCGGCATGCCAAGCCATCCAAGCTAGTTGACTCAAGCCCAGAAGCCGTCAGCCAGTCTATAGCACAGTGTAGACCGCCAGCTCAGCACACATCGGCGAATCAGAGTCTGCCATGTGGTAGACCTAGACCTCTAAAGGGTTTATAAGAAATTCATCGTGGCTTACAGGGCATTTTGGTCTTTTCATCTGTCAATAAAAGCCGCTGATTGGTTGCGGTGCACGATATGGCCGGTCCATGTGGTCCATGGGAACAGTAAATGCGCAATCGTGCGGTGGTGGTTGTTTGCGGTCAAGATCGGATGATCAATATTTTTTTCGATTATCGATTTCACTTGGATCACCGTCGGATGGCAGCGCTTGATTCCAGTTTCGATCCGATGGTCCAGAACGCTCCCGACGGTGATCAGGACTCTCGAAGCATGATTTGCGGTCAAATTTCCTCCATCAAGCACGATCCAATGATAAAAAATTGATCCAACCTGATCTAGGCTAATATGCATCCGATTTTAATAATTTTTGGACCGTTGGATTCTTATTGAATGGCCAGATTTCACCAGACTTACCAAAGTCATATCAGAGTTATTTTTATTCAAATTTTATTCGAATTTTGATAATTACAAAGATAATTAGTCCCACATTGCTTTTAGAAATAAATATCCAACCCTCCTAGCTCTATAAAAAGGATCCTAAGCCTCTAAGAAAGAGGAGAGGGGGTGAAAGAGAAGCTAAGGTACAGGGTGGAAGCCAAGCTCTGAGTTAAAGGTTGCTTCAAAGCTGCAGTGCTGAGAAGAAGAGCCGATCTTCTACGCCATCTCCATGCCTACGTTGATCTGCAATCTTCTTCTAGTTTTCTCTTTCTTTTTCTTTAATTTTTTATATTAAAATTCTAATTTTTTTTAAAATTTTTGTATTTAAATTCTGCATTTGAGTTTTAAATTTAATAAAGAAAGTTTCATTATTCTTTTCAATTCTAGCTCTTTAAATTAATTATTTTTTTATTACTTTTTAATTTTATTGCAAGTAGTTGCTAAGATCTAAATAGTAGATCTTAGTACCAAATTTATTTTTGCATAATTCTATTTTTATTTATAAATCTATTTTTTGACTTTAATTTTTAAAAACTCTTTTTTTCTTTTCTTTAAAAAAAATTATAATAATAATAATAATAATAATAATAATAATAATAAAAGAATCAAAGATTTTAGAAATAAATCATTATCTCTTTGTGGATTCGACCCGACTCACCACTCTCTTTATAATTTTTAATTAATTTAAAAAATAAAAAATTGGATTTAAATTGATAAACACGGTGTCTTAACGACAGCATCGTGTTCCTACCAAATTTTTGGCACCATTGCCGGAAAGGCATAAAAATTAAAATTCAAAAAAAAAGAATTTTTTTTAAATATATATATATATATATATAATAAAAAAATAAAAAAAAATATAATTAAAATATATATATAATAAAAAATATATATAAATAAAAAAATAAATAATAAAAAATATATATATAATAATAATCAAATTTTGGATGAATCATATTTCAGAAAAGAGAATCTTAAGCAAAATAAACTAGAAAAAGTAATAAAGTTAGAAAGTATTAACTAATAATGGTAGCGAGTTAAGAAGTAGATTACTTGGTCAGACCATTAGCAGCCTACTTAGATCATTTAAAGGCTAACACCACTTTTAATTGCACATGCACACTAATGAAGCACAGCAGGTGTTGATTATAAGGCTAAATTGAGGATTCAATTATCACTAAAAATTGATGGTTTATATATACTTCAATTAAAGAAACTTGAATTTAAGGAAAGAGCTACCTGCTTAAATTTTAAAAAAAAAAAAAATGCAAAACACAGAGTATATGTGGATTGCCCTAAGCTAGAACTCTGCACCTTAAGTCAAGTGTAGAAGTTCACATCAAATCGGTGAAGGGAAAGGCCAGGATGCTCAGCACAATTCAAAAAAAAAAAAAAAAAAAGAAGCAGTGTGAAAGCTACCTTAATTCATGCATTTAACTTGGGAGTATATAGAAAACTAACCAAAATAAGTGATAAAAGAAGATTCATTTGTCCTTTGAATCAACACCCAAATGCTAAGTTAGTATTCACAAAATCAGTGCTGAAAATCTTTAGATGAACTCTAAGAAAGTTTCTGATTAATCTGCCATAAAATTTACTTCTGAAACTCAATACTTAGTTAGTGATACTGTCTAAACTTTTGATCTTAAATCCTAGATTTATTCTTGTGAAGGAAGATCTCAATGAAATATGGTACTTGATCTAAATTAAAATTCTTTCTTTACTCGAGGACGAGCAAAGCTTAAGTTGGGGGGTGTGATAAGTATCAATAAATTCACCAATAAAAGTATTAATTTATTAATTAATTTATATTAATTTTTAAGAATTATTAATCAATTTATATATAATTTTTAAAAATTCATATTTTTATTAATTAAAAAATTAATTAAAAAATAATAAAAAATTAAAAAATAAAATTTTATTATCAATAGAAAGAGCTCATTTTTTTGATCACAACGAAATAAATTTCAAGTAAAACGGAGCTAAAACAAAAAAGATATGAATTTCTAAAGAAATAAAATAAAAAAAATAAAAAAATAATAAAAAATAAAAATAACATACGGCTCAAACGGCTCAAGCCGCCACGCTGCAGCAGCCGGCGCATCCAGATGCGTCGAGCCAAGCCGACCAAGCCGGCGCGCCAAGCCAGCCGACTCAAGCCCAGAAGCCATCAGCCGGTCTACAGCATAGTGTAGACCGCCAGCTCAGCAGACATCGGAGAATCAGAGCCTGCCACGTGGTAGACCTAGACCTCTAAAGGGTTTACAGAAAATTCATCATGGCTCACAGGGAATTTTGGTCTTTTCATTTGTCAATAAAAGGCGCTGATTGGTTGCGGTGCATGATATGACCGGTCCACGCGGTCCATAGGAACAGTAAATGTGCGATCGTGCGGTAGTGGTTGTTTGCGGTCAAGATCAGACGGTCAGCATTTTTTTCGATTGTCGATTTTACTTGGATCACCATCGTACGATAGCGCTTGATTCCAACTTCGATCCGATGGTCCAGAATGCTCCCGACGGTGATCAGGACTCTCCGAAGCACGATTTGCGGCCAGATTTCCTCCATCAAGCGCGATCCAACGGTCAGAAATTGAATCCGAACCTGATCTGGGCTGATACGCATCCGATTTTGATGATTTTTGGATCATTGGATTTCTATTGAATGGCCAGATTTCACCAGACTTATCAGAGTCATATCAGAGTTATTTTTATTCAAATTTTATTTAGATTTTGATAATTACAAAGGCAATTAGTCCCACATTGCCTTTAGAAATAAATATCCAACCCTCCTAGCTCTATAAAAAGGATCCTAAGCCTCTAAGAAAGAGGAGAGAGGGTGGAAGAGAAGCTAAGGTACAGGGTGGAAGCCAAGCTCTGGGTTAAAGGTTGCTTCAAAGCTGCAGTGCTGAGAAGAAGAGCCGATCTTCTACGCCATCTCCACGCCTACGCTAATCTGCAATCTTCTTCTAGTTTTTTCTTTCTTTTTCTTTAATTTCTTGTATTAAAATTCTGAATTTTCTTTAATTTATTATATTTAAATTCTTCATTTGAGTTTTAAATTTAATAAAGAAAGTTTCATTGTTCTTTTTAATTTTAGCTCTTTAAATTAATTATTTTTTTATTACTTTTTAATTTTATTGCAAGTAGTTGCTAACATCTAAATAGTAGATCTTAGTACCAAATTTATTTTTGCATAATTCTACTTTTATTTATAAATCTATTTTTTGACTTTAATTTTTAAAAACTCTTCTTTTTTTTTCTTTAAAAAAATTATAATAATAAAAATAATAATAATAATAATAAAAGAATCAAAAATTTTAGAAATAAATCATTGCCTCTTTGTGGATTCGACCGACTCACCACTTTCTTCATAATTTTTAATTAATTTAAAAAGTCAAATTTAAACTAATAAACACGGTGTCTTAACGACAGCATCGTATTCCTACCAAGTTTTTGGCGTCGTTGTCGAAAAGGCATAAAAATTAAAATTTTCTTATTTCTTTGATTTTTTTTACTACCTACTAATTATTTTTCTTATTTATTTTGTAGAAAAATAGAAAAAAAAGAACAAGGAAGATTAGGGCACGAACAAAATTTTCAATCCTATTCGGTGAGATCATTCCTAAACCCTAAATCTCTTTTCTTATTTTTAATATTTATTTTATTTTTTTAAAATTAATTAAAAATCTCATCACAAGATTAGAAACCCTAGTTGTTTAGAGCATCCATTATATTAGTTTTTATTCTTTTTTTTTTTGATGATTGTTGGAGACAAGTTAAGCCTTTTAGAATTTAATTAGTTGAATGCATCTAGTTTAAATTGTATAGAACTCTTTGATTAGAATTTTTTTTTTTTTGCATATTTTATATTAAACCAAATTAAGGGCACAACCCATTAAATAAGATAAGGTGGGAATTTGATCATCCTTCCTTGGCCCACAAACAAACAACCAACCAGCATCCTGCATTAACCCAAATCTTAACTCTTAAAATCAATTAGACATTAACCCTTAAGGATATTCGAGCTCAATAGGACAAGAAATCCTAAGAGTTGAACCAAGTTAGGGTTAATCAATTTGACTGGTGTCTAGAAAAGTGGTTCAGGGATGACTGGGCCCGAAGGAAGGTGGTTACTTAATTGGTTCTGTTCGCTTACCTGGCCAAGCACAATTGGTGTCTAAGGCAAGCAACGGAGGGACTCCCACCGACTTTACACTTACCTGGCCAGTTGATTGGCTAATCCTCTACTTTGGAGGGCTTGAAGGTGATCTTGGCAGTTAGGAGCTGTCTAGATCTAGGATAACCCTTAGTCAGGATTGATTGCCTAACTTATTTGCCAAATAATATCAAACATAAACCACATATTAACTCTTCTCTCTATCATCTCCAGATTTAAGACTCCTTAGGATTTTTAGAACCCTCTTTTTTCTTTCTCTCTTCTTTTCTTAAAAAAAATATATAAATAAATAAATAAATAAATAAATTAATATAATATATATATATAATAATAATATATATATATCTTGAATCATATATCAGATTGCACTAGTATATGCACGGTAGAAGATCGCTTTTACCTGACCTAGTCAAACCAGATCCTAAAATTAAAAGACTAATTCATTTAAGACCAGATAATCAAATGGTTGAAAATCATGAAGAACCACCTAGGCAGATGAAGGAATACTTTATTCCTTCCACCTACAATCCATCGACTTGCATCCACATACCTGATATCCCTGCTAGCCACTATGAGATCAAGTCGACCACAATCCAGATGCTCCCATCTTTTTATGGGAACGCCAATGAAGACCCTTACAAACATCTGGATGAATTCTTAGAAATCTGCTCTACGATAAAAATTCAGAATTTTTCTGATGATGCCCTTAGACTGACCTTGTTCCCTTTCTCATTAAAAGATAAAGCCAAGTACTGGCTTGGCACATTAGGAAGAACAATTCAAACATGGGCAGAGATGCAACATGAATTTCTTAAGAAATTTTATCCCATAGGACGAACCAATACTATGAGGCGAGCTATCATAGGATTTGCTCAGCTTCCAAGGGAACAAATTCATGAATCATGGAAAAGACTTAAGAAACTTCTTAGAAAATGCCCACACCATGGTCTATCTAAGTGGCAAATTGTACAAGCTTTCTATGAAGGTTTAGGAGATCAATATAAGCAGATGGTTGATGCATCCTGTGGAGGAGCATTCATGAGCAAAAGTGAGGATGAAGCTTATACCTTATTTGAAATCTTAAGTGAAAACTCTATTAACCATGCTTCATTATCCTCTTATGAAAGATCAATTTCTCAACAAAAATGGGCAGGAATTTATGAGATCAAAACTCCAGAACTTAATTCTAAGATGGACTTGAACATAATAGCACAAAAATTAGATAAAGTCGATCTTATTGCCCAGAAATTAGATCAATTCCTAAATCTAGGTCAACAATCTCCTGCACAATACACACCAGCTTCTAATTATCAGGAGATTTGCTCTATTTGTGCTAGTCCCAACACATCATGTAAGCGAATGTTCCCACGGCTGCACAATTACCACCTCTTATCCAAGAACAAGTCCAAGCTGCTCAAGGTTACTCCAAACCACTTAATGACCCATATTCAAATTCATATAATCCTGGTTGGAGAAACCATCCTAATTTCTCTTGGAAACCACAACAGACTCAGGCTCAGACTCAAATCCCACCAGTTCAAAATTATCAAAATAGGCCCCAGTACCAGAACTATGCCTATAATAAGGGACAACCTAGTCAGTCTTCTCAACCATTGCATTATAATCAACCCTCATACCCACCCCCTCATCAACAGACCAATCTAGCCGATGAAAAATTCAATCAACTTCAACAATTAATTCTAAGCCAACAACAATCAATTGCCAGGCTAGAAGCTCAAATAGGACAATTAGCTGAGTCTAGCATGAGGAGAGAACCAGGTCAATTACCAAGCCAACCAATTGCAAATCCTAAAAATAATCCATCCAATGTCTATCAACCACCTGGATTTACTCATCCATCTAACATTCCACCTAAGAACCCCCAATTAGAAAATGCCAAAGCAATATCTGAACTTAGAAGTGGTAGGATTCTTAAGGACCCATACCAAGACCAGGTGATAGAGGCCAATACTGATGTTAGCCCAGATGAGAAATTTGAAGAAGAGAATAATCATATAGAAGAACCTGAGCTTAAGAGTGATAAGATGGATAAAGGAAAAAAAGAGAACAGATGAATTAGCCGAGACATATAAACCCAAAGCCCCGTTCCCTTCGGCCTTAGAAGCAGGCTCTTCTCGTAAAAAGCAAGAAACACGCAACAAGGAGCTAATGGAACTATTTAAACAAGTTCATATTAATTTACCCCTCCTCGATGCAATTCAGCATGTCCCAGCCTATGCTAAATTTCTTAAAGAACTCTGCACCCAAAAGCGTGAGCCACGAACCACCAAAAGAGTTATGCTATCCGAGGATGTAAGTGCGGTCCTGTTAAATCCAATACCTCAAAAGATGAAAGATCCTGGTGCACCCTTAATTTCATGTGTTATTGGAGGTATAACCTTTAACCGAGCATTACTAGACTTAGGAGCTAGTGTAAACCTCCTTCCAACCTCGGTTTATGAAAAATTTGGGATTGGAGAATTAAAACCCACATCAGTCATTTTGCAATTAGCTGATAGATCTATAAAAACACCGCGTGGTTTAATTGAGGATGTTCTAGTTAGAGTAGACAAATGTTATTTTCCTGTAGACTTTCTCATACTTGACATGGAACCATCCCAAGAGCTGAACCAAAATCCCATAATTTTAGGACGTCCATTCTTAGCAACTGCCAATGCCAATATCAACTGTAAAATGGGAGCTATGGATATTTCTTTTGGGAATCAAAAAGTAAGAATTAATATTTTTAATACCCCAAAGTACACCCAAGAGGAGGAAGACTGCTTTGTAATCAATCAGATAGATGAAATAGTTGAATCTAATTCCTCCTTAGATTTACTACAAGATGATGAACCCACTGAAGAAACTCAAACCCAGGAAGTAAATACCCTGCTTAATTCACCTCAACCATCACATTCATTACCTTGGTCAGTGAAAATTGAGCCCTTACCTGAGCGAAAAATTGAACCACTACGTCCTTCAATTCAGGCCCCACCACAACTTGAACTAAAACCTTTACCTGAATCACTTAAGTATGTATTTTTAGGATCAAAGAAAACCCTACCAGTAATAATTGCTTCCAACTTAACTACTGAACAGGAAAACCAATTGGTAAATATTCTAAAAACATATAAAGAGGCCATAGGGTGGACCGTTGCCGATTTAAAAGGAATTAGTCCGTCAATATGCATGCACCATATTTATACAGAAGATAATGCCAAACCAACTCGAGAGATGCAAAGAAGGCTTAACCCTAACATGCAAGAAGTAGTCAAGAAAGAAGTAATTAAATGGTTAGATGCTGGAATTATTTATCCTATCTCTGACAGCCACTGGGTGAGTCCTACACAAGTTGTTCCAAAAAAATCTGGACTTACGGTTGTCCGCACTGAACATGGAAACTTAGTACCAACACGACTTTCCACTGGGTGGCGTGTCTGCATAGATTATAGAAAACTCAATACAACCACCCGAAAAGATCACTTTCCCTTACCCTTTATCGATCAAATCCTAGAAAGACTAGCAGGCCAACAATACTTTTGCTTTTTAGATGGATACTCAGGGATACAATCAGGTAGCAATCTACCCAGGAGATCAGGAAAAGACCACCTTTACATGTCCTTATGGAACCTTTGCTTTCCGTAGAATGCCATTCGGATTATGTAATGCACCTGCAACTTTTCAACGGTGCATGATGTCAATATTTTCAGACATGATAGGAGATTTCTTAGAAATATTCATGGATGACTTTTCAGTCTTTGGAGAATCTTTTGAGAGTTGCCTCAACAATTTGAAGAAAATATTAAAATGATGTATTGAGGCTAATCTAGTGTTAAGCTGGGAAAAGAGCCACTTCATGGTTCAAGAAGGGATCGTTTTAGGACATATAGTATCTAAGAAAGGGATTGAGGTAGATAAAGCTAAAGTTGAACTAATTTCTAAACTTCCTCCTCCCACTTCTGTCAAACAAATTCGATCTTTTCTTGGTCATGTAGGATTCTATCGTCGCTTCATCAAAGAGTTCTCTAAAATTTCTCGTCCTTTGTGTAATCTCCTTGCTAAGGATGTTTCTTTTAACTTTGATGAAAATTATCTTAAAGCTTATGAAATCTTAAAAGAAGCTGTGACCAAAGCTCCAATCATACAACCTCCTAATTGGTCACTACCTTTTGAAATTATGTGCGATGCCTCAGATTTTGCCATAGGAGCTGTCCTAGGCCAAAGGGTAAACAAATGTCCTGTAGTGATCTATTATGCTAGTAGAACTCTGAATGAAGCACAAATGAATTATACCACCACTGAAAAAGAGTTGCTAGCCATTGTGTTTGCCCTAGAAAAGTTTAGATCATATCTATTAGGATCAAAAATCATAATTTACTCGGATCATTCAGCCTTGAGATACCTGCTCTCAAAGAAAGATGCTAAACCATGATTAATTAGATGGATTTTACTGTTACAAGAATTTGACATTGAAATTCGAGATAAGAAGGGATCTAAAAATGTTGTAGCAGACCATCTGTCTAGGATCCTAGTGAAAGATAATGAACCTGTATCAATCAGAGAATCTTTTTCAGATGAACAATTGTTAACAGTTTCACATACAAAGACTCCTTGGTTTGCAAATATTGTCAATTACTTAGTCATAGGACAAATTCCTGATGGCTGGTCTAAGAATGAAAAGGATCGATTCTTTGCTCAAATCAAATATTATTTTTGGGAAGATCCTGAGCTTTTTAGAATTTGTGCTGATCAAATCATTCGTAGATGTGTTCCTGAATCTGAACAATGGAGTATCTTACAATTTTGTCATACTCTTGCTTGTGGAGGACACTTTTCTGGATGAAAAACTGTGGCCAAAGTATTGCAGAGTGGTTTTTATTGGCCAACATTATTTAAGGATGCCCATACTTTTAGTCAGGAGTGTTTTAAGTGTCAAGCCTTAGGGAATATTTCAAAGAAAGACATGATGCCTTTGAACCCCATTTTAGTGGTAGAAATTTTTGATGTATGGGGAATTGATTTTATGGGACCTTTTCCACCTTCCAATGGATTTGAATACATTTTGGTAGCTGTCGATTATGTTTCTAAATGGATTGAAGCAATAGCAACACGAACCAATGATCATAAAGTAGTCCTAAAATTTATTCAGAAGAATATCTTTTTCTAGGTTCGGATTTTCCACGTGCTATCATTAGTGACGGGGGTACCCATTTTACAAATCATCAATTTCGAACTTTATTACGAAAATATGGGGTGACACATAAGATAGCTACACCATACCATCCGCAAACAAGTGGTCAGGTAGAAGTCTCTAATAGGAAAATCAAGAATATCTTACAAAAGACTATTAGGCCTGATCGAAAAGATTGGTCAGATCGATTGGATGATGCATTATGGGCCTATAGGACAGCTTATAAAACCCCTATTGGAATGTCTCCCTATAGATTAATCTATGGAAAAGCATGTCACCTTCCGGTAGAACTTGAACATAAAGCATATTGGGCAATAAAATAATTAAATTTTAATTTAAACAAAGCTGGTTCCAATCGGATGTTACAATTGAGTGAATTAGAAGAATTAAGGCAAGAAGCTTATGAAAATTCAAAAATTTATAAGGAAAAAATGAAAGCCTTCCATGATAAACATATTTCAAGGAAAAACCTTTGAGCCAAATCAACAAGTCTGGTTATTTAACTCAAGGCTTCGATTATTCCCTGGAAAAATTAAAATCCAGATGGGATGGACCTTATATAGTTAATCATGTATTCCCACATGGTGCAATTAAACTCTATGATCCCAGGACTAAAAATTTTTTTAAGGTAAATGGCCAAAGGCTTAAACCATATATCGAAGGGATATCATTAAATCAAAATATTGATCAAGTACAATTAATAGAACCATAATGAATTAAACTGCATTTTGTCTGGCTGAAGACAATAAACTTAGCGCTTATTGGGAGGCAACCCAATACTTCTTGAATCTAATTTATTCTTTTTAGTCTCTTTTTAGGCTAAGTTGGAGAAGGACCACAAAAGGCTGGAGAAGGATCATAAGCTTCAAAACCCATCTAAATAAACAAACATAATTTTCACCCTTTTATTTGTCTTCCCTTTCCATTGAGGACAATGTCAATTCAGTTGGAGGGTAAAATTCAAAAAAAAAAATATATATATATATATATAATAAAAAAATAATTAAAAAATATAATTAAAAATATATATATAATAAAAAATATATATATAAATAAAAAAATAAAAAAAATAAATAATAAAAAATATATATATAATAATAATCAAATTTTGGATGAACCATATTTCAGGAAAGAGAATCTTAAGCAAAATAAACTAGAAAAAGTAATAAAGTTAGAAAGTATTAACTAATAATGGTAGCGAGTTAAGAAGCAGATTACTTGGTCAGACCATTAGCAGCCTACTTAGGTCATTTAAAGGCTAACAGCACTTCTAATTGCACATGCACACTAATGAAGCACAGCAGGTGTTGATTATAAGGCTAAATTGAGGATTCAATTATCACTAAAAATTGATGGTTTATATATACTTCAATTAAAGAAACTTGAATTTAAGGAAAGAGCTACCTGCTTAAATTTAAAAAAAAAAAGTGCAAAACACAGAGTATATGTGGATTGCCCTAAGCTAGAACTCTGCACCTTAAGTCAAGTGTAGAAGTTCACATCAATCGGTGAAGGGAAGGCCAGGATGCTCAGCATAATTCAAAAAAAAAAAAAAAAAAAAAAAGAAGCAGTGTGAAAGCTACCTTAATTCATGCATTTAACTTGGGAGTATATAGAAAACTAACCAAAATAAGTGATAAAAGAAGATTCATTTGTCCTTTGAATCAACACCCAAATGCTAAGTTAGTATTCACAAAACCAGTGCTGAAAATCTTTAGATGAACTCTAAGAAAGTTTCTGATTAATCTGCCATAAAATTTACTTCTGAAACTCAATACTTAGTTAGTGATACTGTCTAAACTTTTGATCTTAAACCCTAGATTTATTCTTGTGAAGGAAGATCTCAATGAAATATGGTACTTGATCTAAATTAAAATTCTTTCTTTACTCGAGGACGAGCAAAGCTTAAGTTGGGGGTGTGATAAGTACAATAAATTCATCCAATAAAAGTATTAATTTATTAATTAATTTATATTAATTTTTAAGAATTATTAATCAATTTATATATAATTTTTAAGAAATTCATATTTTTATTAATTAAAAAATTAATTAAAAAAATAAAAATTAAAAAATAAAATTTTATTATCAATAGAAAGAGCTCATTTTTTTGATTATAACGAAATAAATTTTGAGTAAAATAGAGCTAAAACGGAAAAGATATGAATTTCTAAAGAAATAAAATAAAAAAAATAAAATAATAATAAAAAATAAAAATAACATATGGCTCAAACAGCTCAAGCTGCCATGCCGCAGCAGCCGGCGTGTCCAAACGCGCCGAGCCAAGCCGACCAAGCCGGCGTGCCAAGCCATTCAAGCTAGCCGACTCAAGCCCAGAAGCCATCAGTCGGTCTACAGCACAATGTAGACCGTCAGCTCAGCAGACATCGATGAATCAGAGCCTGCCACGTGGTAGACCTAGACCCCTAAAGGGTTTACAGAAAATTCATCGCAGCTCACAAGGCATTTTGGTCTTTTCATCTATCAATGAAAGGCGCTAATTGGTTGCGGTGCACGATATGGCCGATCCACGCGGTCCATGGAAACAGTAAACGCGCAATCGTGCGGTAGTGGTTGTTTGCGATCAAGATCGGACGATCAGCATTTTTTTTGATTATCGATTTCACTTGGATCGCCATCGGACGGCAGCGCTTGATTCCAGCTTCAATCCGATGGTCCAGAATGCTCCCGGCGGTGATCAGGACTCCCGAAACGTGATTTGCGGCAAGATTTCCTCCATCAAGCACGATCCAATGGTCAGAAATTGATCCAACCTGATCTAGGCTGATACGCATTCGATTTTAATAATTTTTGGACCGTTGGATTTCTATTGAATGGCCAGATTTCACCAAACTTACCAGAGTCGTATCAGAGTTGTTTTTATTCAAATTTTATTCAGATTTTGACAATTACAAAGGCAATTAGTCCCACATTGCCTTTAGAAATAAATATCCAACCCTCCTAGCTCTATAAAAAGGATCCTAAGCCTCTAAAAAAGAGGAGAGGGGGTGAAAGAGAAGCTAAGGTACAGGATGGAAGCCAAGCTCTGGATTAAAGGTTGCTTCAAAGCTACAGTGCTGAGAAGAAGAGCCGATCTTCTATGCCATCTCCACGCCTACGCTGATCTGCGATCTCCTTCTAGTTTTCTCTTTCTTTTTCTTTAATTTCTTGTATTAAAATTCTAAATTTTTTTTAATTTTTTATATTTAAATTTTGCATTTGAGTTTTAAATTTAATAAAAAAAGTTTCATTGTTCTTTTCAATTCTAGCTCTTTAAATTAATTATTTTTTTAATTACTTTTTAATTTTATTGTAAGTAGTTGCTAAGATCTATATAGTAGATCTTAGTACCAAATTTATTTTTGCATAATTCTACTTTTATTTATAAATCTATTTTTTGACTTTAATTTTTAAAAACTCTTTTTTTCTATTTTTAAAAAAAAAATTATAATAATAAAAATAATAATAATAATAAAAGAATCAAAAATTTTAGAAATAAATCATTGCCTCTCTGTGGATTCGATCCGACTCACCACTCTCTTCATAATTTTTAATTAATTTAAAAAATAAAAAGTCGAATTTAAACTGATAAACATGGTGTCTTAACGACAGCATCGTGTTCCTACCAAGGAAGCTTGAAGTTCGGTGGAATGGACTCTTGTATAATTTGGAGGAAGAAAGGAGGATCAGTGCAGACGTCATCATGATGAGCTGGGACGACGTGGCTGAGCTCTTCAATCCGTCGGTCCATCTATCACAGTCTGTGATCGAGGGCATCGTCTTGCTTACAGATCTTGGGGGACTTCCGACTACAAATGGAAAATGTCTCCTCCAAAGGAGAACCATGATCCGAACATGGATCCTCAACTCTTTATTTTTTCTTCTCAAGGGGGATGGGTACGTTAGCCCAGGTACTCTTCCTTGGGGCTGACTTCTGACATTTTGATGGTGGGTTTCCTAGTAGAGTTACCGTCGGAGGCTGTCGCATGGTCTGCATCATCTCGACGAGCTCACGAACCTGCTGGACTAGTAGGTTGAACCACTCTGCATCTACGGTGACTTCAGGTGGAACCTAGGTTGCTAGGGTTGAAGCGGGAGCCAATGGATCTAGCGCGAAGGCTACCAATCGTCGAGTCGAAGCTCTCTTGGGAGGCATTCTTTCTCGAAAAGGAACTTTAGAGAGGAAGAAAAGAGATCTTCAAAGAGAAAAGAGAGAAATCTTCATCGAGCACTCCTTTAAGAATAAGGGGCCTCAAGAACAGAGGTTCTTGCCCTTCCTCTATCACTAAATCTGTTGGTGCAGAATCTAGTTATCGTCGGATCCAGCTAGAGTGGAGGAGGACGAGGTCGCTGTCGATGACCTGCAAAATAAAGTTTCGTTCGGAGCTGGTGGAGGTGGCTCCGGCAGGACTCTCCAACGATCAAGTCAGCTCTTTTGGCCAACAGAAATGGAGTGCTCTGGAATGAGTTCGATAGAGTTTAGAGAAGGAGAGGAGAGCTTAGAGCTTAGAGAAAATATATCTGGAGGGTCCCTTTTATAGACGGAGCTTGATTAATGGTGAGGCCATACCATCTTATGGCGGACCGCTCGAGACTGCATGGGATTTGGTGCGAAGAGGATGGTATTGTTAGGTCGATAATGATAGCCATACTGTCCGATAGTTGTGGGCTGCTCGAGATCTGGCAGAGTCAGTCATGGAGGGGGGCACCATCTGTAGCGTTGCCTGTGGCAGATTGATGGTGACCGTTCATCCAGATTTAATAGCTGTGGCTCTAAGAAAATAGGCATTGATCGGTGGACTTCGGTATGTATCAATTTCAGAGGAGTTTGGACTCCTAGAGGAGTTCGACCGAAGGAGAAGCTCGGAAGGAGTTCGGCTTCCGTAGGAGTTCGATCGAAGGAGAAGCTTGAAGGGAGTTCGGCTCCCGCAGGCGTCTGGCTGGAACAGCGCGGAGGGAGTTCAGCTCTCGCGGAAGTCTAACTAAAGCTCGGCCGTTGAGGAGTTCGATCGGATGAAGAAATTTAGTTAAGGCCCGGCCGCTGGAAGTTCGAAGGGGCTCGGCCGTTGAGAAGTTCGGTCGGTTGAAGGAATTCGGCTAAGATCCAACCGCTGGAAGTTCAAAGAAGCTCGTCCGCTGAGAAGTTCGATCGGTTGAAGGAGTTTAGCTAAAATCCATCCGCTGAAGCTTTTTCGTGGCTATCGGTTGTATTAGGCTGAGCATCGAACTAGACTTCAGCAGAAGCGAAATTTATTTCCAACAATATATATGCACGCATGCGTAAAAGATCGGATCCACTCTAAGACTCCTTACAATAATCCATAATCTTATGGGGTGGCTATAGCCTCCGTTTCTTTTTTTTAAAAAAAAATCATAATATTAATAAAAAAATAAAAATAAATATATATTATTTAAATTTCTTAGCCTTTGCTTAATCTCACTTCTGGAGTACATCCCCAAACAGCTTTGCCCTGAGAATTCCGGAGCATAGCATACACCCCAGTGGGGTACCCTTGGGAGAGTGATGGCAGCATGGGCTGCTTGCAGAGTAACCTTTCCTACCTCTTTTCTGCAATGAAATAACGAGCCACCGGAGATGCCGAAATCAAAGCTATCACAAAATGAGACCAATTCCTGCCAAAACGACGGGCAACAAACTAAGGTCTGCGCTCATCGAGATTGGCTTCTACAAGGATTATAACAGTGGCCTAACAAGAGTAACGGTCATCATACGCGCATCCTTCTTGAATGCTTCTTTGTAGTTCCATGCTAAGATTCTCATGGGAAAATGAGTTAAGAAGTTATGGTGGACTCTGCTGTTGGGCTCTTCTTAGCTTTAATCCCGGCCTGAGTTGCGGTGGCTGGGTGTTTCACCACCATCGACGAAAAGAAGTGTAGGCGCCCCATTTCGAGCACCAGAGGGCCGGAATGGGGCTCCATAAGGAGGATACCAGCCTCCGTAATTTAATTACCTTCCTCTGACTCAGTTTCGGAGGAATCCGCTGAGCAGTCCTGCGCATCATCCGTAGGATTTTCCTCATCATCCAAAGCATCACGAAGCTGCTTCACTGCCACGCCATGAGCCTGGGAGTTCACCGTCATTTGATTATGATCATCGAATCGAGCCGCCACCTCCTCGTCACCAAGGCGAACCCGAGAAGGATGAAGCGAATGAATGTTTAACTAGAATAGCCATCGGGGCCTCGGCCTTCCATTGCGTGTTTGGGGCCATAACTGCCAAGCCTCGCCAATTGGGCCCGAGAGACCGGAAGAGCATAGGATCCCCCGGCCACGCGCCCCGGTGACCGCTGTAGCGGTTCGCAGCAGGTCGGCCACCACGCGGAGGCAGCGAACTGGGTTGACCACCCGACGCGGAGACCGAGTTGAGCCAGCGGAAGAGGAAACAACCGAGTTCGCCCGTAAGCCAACTCGAGAGGGCCCCTCACCCCTGTCACTTCTGGGCCGCCGCCGGAAGGTGAGCCAACGGCCGTGTTCAAATCTTAATGTTGAACTTCTACTAAATTATGTTCTGCCGGCTTGTCATAGCAAATTGAAGAGATTATCAAATTAAAGGTCACGGTTCCAATATAGCAAAACGAGGATCGACATATACTCGAAATCTATGATTTATAGCTATTCAAGGGGTCTGCAAAGGTGATCTCCTTCCACAGAGGTGGTCATAGATGGTGTTGCTAGAGATGACTCGGCGGAAATACTTTCATGGTACTTCCCTATCTCCCTCTCTCTCTCGTTTTCTCGCTTCCTTTCTCTTCTTCGGTGCTCCCTCCCTCAATGTCCATGTTCGACAGCTACCTACTTAAATGGAAAAGAAGATCGCATGATAACCATATCATCTTATAATTTGGCATCAAATACCTTACCTTCCTAATTAGTTAAGATCTCCCACTAACAGGGTTAATTTTGGAAGAAAATCCTTTTGGCATGGACGCCGGACGCATGGTAGCCTTGCACCGGTGTCAATACGGAAAGATGATATGGACCATATGCTTTGTTTGAAAGGAAAGATGGATTGAAGGAAGATTGGATGGACCTAGAAGAATAGATGAGAGAGAAAATTTATATATTTATAAAAATATATAAGGATGGATAAAAATGATTTTTTCTTCTATTTGGTATAAAATGAATGAAAAAAAGATGAATAATATTTATAAATATTTTTATTAAATTATTTTTTTTAAAAAAATTATTACTATTATCAATTTATAAGAGTAGTTTATACTAAATAAGTAAATAATATATAAACTTATAATTATTATAATTTATAATTATATAAATATTTAATTTTAATTTAGTTTAATTTAATAAATAATTTTATAATTAAATTATTAATGAAGTTAATTATATAAATAATTAGTTAATTTATAATTTAATTTAATAATTAATTTCATTAATAATATAAATAACTAGTTAATTTATAATCTAATTTAATAATTAATTAATGTTATGTAAATAATTAATTAAAAATAGTAAGTAAAATAAAAAAATTAAAGATAATTCTAGTTATTTAATTATAATTATCAAAATTATGTACTCAAATTAAAATAATTAGTAATAAAATTTAATAGTATATTATTAATAGTATATATAAAAATATATAAAAATAATATGAATGAAAAAGTGAAGAAATATTATAGTTTTGTCAAAAAAATTAATGAAGAATAATTTTGTCTATGCAAAAATTCATCCATCAATGTTCCATCCATCCTTTCTTCATCCTTTCAATTTAGGAGGATGCAAATTGGCGGGCCAAAGTGGATGGAGAATCTTATTTTTTCATCCATTCTCTCTGTAACTTTTTGAAGAAAGTCAAGAAGATCGAGTATAACTATTAATGACTCAAAGTCGTTAAATCAAAAGGGTGTAAATATAATTTTCTCTAATAATTACTATCATATATCGCTACTTCTTATTGCTTGCTAGGGTGCTATGACCACTTAGCAGTATGACAAGAGAAAAGTGCTACTTTTCCAAAATCCCAGACAAAAGTTTCATGTTGTTGAAGCAACAAAGATACCTATTATGGATTGGTTATAGCCCATTCTTGACCTAATATTTGTCGGCCAGTATCGACCTATGATGATAAAAAAATATAATTATTGCCGCTTTCTTCCGACTAATCTCCTTCTGCGATAGGTCGACTGTTCACTAGCGATCCATCAATCAATAATAGATCGTACTCGATCGAACTATCACCAAAGAAGAGCTCCTCCATATTAATCGGAGAAAAGTTATCCATAGCCAATCTATCCAACATTAGTCGGTTCTAGCCGACCAATGTTCGAACGACCTACTAATTACTCATATACCGCCAATCAATATTGGACAATCTATTATTGGTCGTCTATTACCGAAGTATCGCCATCTCCATCAGGTCCGTGTTCTCTCCAAATTAAGAAAGTTCGGATTACAAAGAAGTCCCTCACAATCCTATCTTTCAGAAAAGATAAAACATCTTCTGAATCAATCTAGAGCGATAAATTTGGAAGGTCGTTAGAGTCCGAAATGAATACAATTCTAATTCCTCTTCTATAAATAAAGGAACTTCGGGATCCTTCAGGTACGTATTCAATTCAATGCTTTCTCCTCTCTTTATTCTTCAGTCTCCTAATTTAAGCATCGAAGGGTCTTCACTGGAGAAATTCCCGGTGAGGACTTCTGTGCAGGAGATTGATTGAAGCTCCAGCAGCAGTTCTTCCTCGGCTATAGATACCTCGGCGGCCGACCTCAAGTGGGAAGATTGGGAGCAACAGTTGGCGCTAGAGAAAGAGTTCTCGACTGATTTTGAGGTCCAATTTTTAAGATGGGAAAGCTTGCCGCCAGATATCATAAAGACTCAGAAGGGAGCATCGAATGCATCTCAGCATTTCAGTGGTTGATGAACCAACAATGCTCAGTCGGCCAATGCACCATCCCCGATTCGAGAGAATCCACCAGTAGCCCTGGCAATTTCACAAGAACAATACAACACCCTCGTCCAGCAGGTGCAGGCACTTTCGGCCGTCATAAGGAGGATGCAGCAAGTCAGTGAACCTCACCCAACTGATGAAAATTCAGGGCCAACCCATGTAAGGTCAGAAGAATGGTGACCCAGAAGCTCAAGGGTTGAAGCTAGTCGTCACAGCCAATCTATCAGTCCTCCTCGCAAAAGACCTTGGTGATCGCCTACCCCCATCTCTAAAAGGGACTCTACTCTGGGTCATGTAACTCCTCGACGTTGAGCTACTCGAGAAGATAGCATAGAGAAAAGGCTCCAAGAAATACAACAGTGGATAGATGTATTGCAGGCACCAAAGCAGCGCAGCAAGAGGATGACCAAGGGATCAATATCGACCCTGTAGATCATCTGAACAATTTTTGGATCCTTATGCACCTATAAGGAGTTAGCGATGCAATTTTATGTCGAGCTTTTCCATCAATTTTGAGGAAGGCAACTCAACATTGGTATTCGAATCTGAAGCCAAGCTCCGTGGATTCCTTCTATCAACTGAGCCGCCTGTTTGTTGTCCATTTTGTTAGCAGTCGCCGACAGCATCGTAACTCAAATTTTCTTGTGAGCATCAAGCAGTGGGAGAACGAGCCTCTTCGAGAATACATTAACTATTTTAATACATCCACTCTAAAGGTTCGAAACTTAGATCAGTCGGTTGCTATGACAACATTGAAGGTGGGACTCCTCCAAAATGATATTCTTTTTCTCTCAACTTAGACTATCCGAAGGATTTTGTTGAAACGCTAGAACGGACAGAAAGGTATGCCCAAGTCGAGGAAGCCTGAGACCAGCAAGGAGGCAACCTTGGTAGTGGATCGCAACCGGACCAGAAGCATGAGAAGAAGAATGATTACCGGCATGTTCAGCACTGGTGGGGGTAGCCATAGCCTCGTTGCTCACACATCCCACCTCGGAGTGGCCGGCCTATATCCCCCAAACCTCAGCACCGATCTAGGACCCCACCTTGGAGGTTTCACTACTATACTCCCCTTAACATTCCTTGGGCCCAGATTTTAATAGAGATCGAACGACAAAAAGAAATGCTGCGGTTGAAGAAGATGGTGACCCCTGCTCGAGTTAGAAATTCAAGAAAATATTGCAGATATCATCAAGACCATGGACATGATATCGAGGAATGTTAGCAGCTCAAAGAAAAGATAGAAGCCTTGATCTGGCGAGGAAGACTTCGATGGTATGTTGATGAGCAAAGAATCCCGCTCGATCCACGATGCGAATAGCCTAGATAGGAGGATCCTCATAGAGAACAATCGATAGTGGGTGAGATCAGGATGATCACTGGGGGCACCTTGGAGGAGATCCCATGGAGCATAGCTGACCTAATGTGGAAGGGGCAAAGAAGAGGAAGATCGATGATGAAATCACCTTCACCGATGATCTACAAGGAATAAGTCAGCCACACGATGATCCTGTAGTTGTTTCTCTGAACATTTCAAATTATGATGTACATCTAGTTCTTATTGGTAATGGATGTTCAGTTGACATCTTATTTTATTATGCCTTTGTTCGGATGAGCTTGGATCTTGGATGATTGATGAAGAGGAATGTACCTTTGGTTGGATTCTCCGGTAGTACAGTGTCGGTAGAAGGAACTATCTCGTTAATAATAAAAGCTAGGTAGGTCCCGAAGCAAGCCATAGTTGAAATAACTTATTTTGTAGTAAATAGCCCATCCGTTTATAATGTCATCTTAGGTCAGCCAGGTCTAAACGCCCTCCAAGCTATAGTATAAACTTATCACTTAAAGGTAAAGTTTATGACGTCTAATGGGATTGGTGAACTCCAGAAAAATCAATCAATTGCAAAGGAATGCTATATGGCGACTCTGCATTGAGTAACGATTGAAAAACAACTTATGAATGAGCTGGACGTAAGGGACGAGCTGATGGAGCAAAGGGGTCACCTAGCGGAAGAATTGATCTCGGTGCCGATCAAAGGTGATTCGAGCAAAGTTGTGAAGATTGGCTCAAACTTGTGTAAAGTGGATCGTCAGCATCTTATCTCATTCCTACGAA
Organism: Cocos nucifera; assembly: GCA_006176705.1. Taxonomy (NCBI): domain Eukaryota; kingdom Viridiplantae; phylum Streptophyta; class Magnoliopsida; order Arecales; family Arecaceae; genus Cocos; species Cocos nucifera. The sequence goes on from QRFJ01000122.1 coordinate 1,582,605, forward strand.
CCAACGCCAATGTATTCACTTAGTCAACTTTAGATATGCCTAGCATTGACCCAAAAGTTATGGTTCGCTAACTTAATATAAATTCGAACCATCGCTCGGTCTGGCAGAAGAAGCGAAGCTTTGCCCCCGAATGATAGAAGGCGATACAGGAAGAGGTTGATAAACTTCTAAAGGCTGGATTTGTTCAAAAATTATATTACCCAAAGTGGTTGGCTAATGTTGTCTTTGTCAAGAAGGCGAGTGAAAAATGGCACACATGCATCGATTACACTGACCTCAATAAAGCATGTCTAAAGGACAGTTATCCTCTTCCTCATATTGATCAACTGTTAGATGCAACTTTAGGATATCAACTCTTTTCATTCATAGATGCATTCTCGAGATACAACCAAATCCAAATGGTGCCCAAGGATGAGGAGAAAATCTCTTTTATAACTGACCAAGATTTTTTTTGTTACAGGATCATGTTGTTCGGCTTGAAAAATGTAGGGGCGACCTACTAGAGGCTTGTGAACAAGCTCTTCAAAAAATAGATCAGTAGAAACATGGAGGTGTATGTGGATGATATGCTCGTCAAAAGCAAGACTATCGAGCATCATATTACCGACCTACAAGAAATATTTTCTACATTGCAGTGCTTCTAGATGAAGCTCAATCTGGATAAATGCACATTTAGAGTCACTTCTAAAAAATTTCTCGACTTCATGGTATCGTAGCGTGGGATTGAGGCTAATCCAGAAAAAATTTAAGTTCTTCAAGAGATGAAGCCTTCAAAAATGATCAAAGAAGCACAGTGGCTTACTGGGAGGATTGCGGTCCTAAACATATTTCTATCAAGGTCGGTAGAGTCTTCTATTTTTCAAATCCCTCAAGCAATCAAAAAATTTTCAATGGTCGAATGAATGCCAGGTAGCTTTTGTTGATCTGAACACATACCTCAGTTCTTCCCCCCTTTTGAGCAAACCAAAACCTGGAGAGGTATTATACTTATATTTGGTTGTTTCTTCTTCAGCAATTAGCTCGATTCTCATCTGACAAGAAGCCAAGGTACAAAAATCAATCTATTATATAAGCCAGATACTTCATAATGCCGAGATCAGGTATACGAAATTGGAAAAGATTGTCTATGCCCTTCTGATATCCGTGAAGAAGCTACGTTCATACTTTCAAGCACACACCATCGCTGTTCTCACCAACCAACCTATCAGGTCAGTGTTATATCGATCAAATACTTCGGGATGATTAGCCAAATGGGCTTTTGAGTTGGAAGAATTTGATATCAAATATTTACCAAGGCTATCCATTAAAGCTCAGTCATTGGTAGACTTTATCTTGGAGTGCATAATTTCGGATGAGGAATCAAGTAATGCAGTAGCTCCCATAATCAATGAATGCTAGGCTCTACATGTTGATGGATCTTCAAATACTATGGGTGCGGGAGCTGGGTTGATCCTAACTAACCTAGAAGGTGTAGTAGCGGAATACACTCTGCATTTTAACTTTTCAGTCTCTAACAATGAAGTCAAGTATAAAGCATTGATAGCAGATCTTTGGATAGCGAAAGAAATAGGGGTTCGGCATCTCAGAGTTCATAACGACTCACAGCTAATCATCGTCCAAATTCAAGGAAAATATGAAGCTTGAGAACTGAACATGATAAAATATCTGTAGAAGGTTAAAGATTTGACTTCCAGCTTCTCCATGATGGATGTTCAATAGGTACCTAGGGTAGAGAATATACAGGCCAGCCTTCTATCTAAGCTTGCAATCCTTGGTGCGGCAGACTTAATAAGAAGCTCATACATGGAAGTTCTAAAAAAGTCGAGCATTGAAGAGGCTTCTGTAATGCAAGCATATTCAGAGCCAAGCTAGATAGATCCCATCCTACGCTACTTGCAAGATGGCACTCTACCACGAAGCTAAGAAGTTAAGGCACCTTGCTCCATGATACCTCGTCTATGAAGGAAAGCTATAGTACCTTTGCTTAAATGCCTCCATCCCTCGGAAACCGATTATGCTCTACGAGAAGTGCGTGAAGGAATCTATGATAATCACCTCGGGGTAAAGCTCTCACCCATAAGAAGATAAGGATACTTCTAGCCGATCAAGCAAAAAAATATGGTTGACTTGGTAAATAGATGTGATCAATGTCAAAGGACCTCTAACATTCAGCACCAACTTTCAACTCCGTTGGCAACGATCACCACACCTTGGCCTTTCGCTCAATGAAGAATAGATATCCTCAGACCATTTTCTATCATCATACCATAGAAGAAGTTTCTGCTCGTCGCCATCGATTACTTCACTAAATGGATGGAGGCCGAGGCTTTTGCAACCATTACTGAGGCCAAAGTTTGAAATTTTATCTAGAAATCAATCATCTGCTGATTTGGTCTGTTGTAAGCTATTATTATAGATAACAGAAGATAATTTGATAATCCAAGATTCATCGGATTCTATAATAACTTGGAAATTTTACATAGGCTAACATCGGTAGATCATCTACAAGGTAATGGTGAAGCCGGAGTGATGAAAAAAACTTTGTTGCAAGATCTAAAAGCTCATTTTGGCCAAGCCAAGAGATAGTGGGTCGAACTATATCATGTTCTTTAGGCCTACCGCATGACCCAGCGAGTTCCAATTGGAGAAATACCTTTCATGCTGGCTTTCGGGATGGAAGCCGTGATACCTCTAGAAATTGGTCTACTCACACTTCGAGTTGAAGAATTCGATGACGATAGTAACTCATTTGGAATGAGAGCAAACTTAGATTTGCTGAAAGAAACTCGAAAATAAGCTAAGATCCAGATGGCCAATTATTAGTAGAGAGTAGCTCGGTATTACAATTCTCGAGTTAAAGAAAAGTCGCTCCTGACTGGACAACTAGTTCTTCACTGAGCAGAGGTCTCTCATCCCACCGAGCGATCAAAACTATCACCAAACTGGGAAGGCCCATATCGGATGGTCGAAATAGTCTGACCAGATGTTTATTGTCTCAATCGACTGGATGGAACTCCAATCCCGAGGATATGAAATGCCGACAATCTGCGCAAATATTATCCTTAAATTATAATTTTTATTTTGATTTCTCTTTTAGTAATAAATAATATTTTTGTAGCCTTGGGCTCCAGCTCTTGCCAACGCACGTTCCTTGGCCACGATGGAGGAATGGAATGCATCTCCAATAATTCATCAACGCACGTTCCTCGATCATGATTGAGGAACGGGCTGCGTCTCCAAGGATTTGTCAACATGCGCTTCTCAACTATGGCCGAGGAGCAAAATGCATCTCCAAGATTTGCCAACGCACGCTCCTCGACTATGGCCAAGGAGCGGAATGCATCTCCAACGACCGCCATGATGCATTCCTCAACCATAACAGAGGAACGAAATGCATCTTCGCAAAACTCACCAACATGCAGAACACGTCTCCAACGACCACCATCACACATTCCTCGGCCACAGCAACGGAACGGAATGCATCTCCACAAAGTTGCCAACCTGCGTTCCTCGACCATGGCTAAGGAGCCAAACACATCTCTGCAAAAGTTGTCAACGCACGTTCCTCGATCACGACCGAGGAGCGGAATGCATCTATACGAGAATCGCTAATGAACGTTCCTCGACCATGATCGGAGAACATAACGCGATCCAAGAATCGCCAATACGCACTCCCTGGCTATGGCCGAGTAGTATAACTTGTTCTCAAATGAATCACTCGAGTTCCTCGGCTATGGCTAAGGAATGTCGCTAGATGATCAAGTAAATCCTTCCTTAACATGCCCCCGACAATCTATGCAAGCTAGGATTCCTCGGTTATTATTCCTCAATGATTACTAAGAAATGATAATCTAACCAGCTCAATGTGTTTCTCACCAAACTATTCATCATTCTACATTTCTAAGTTTGATCTTATGATTGGTCAACCTAAGCTACGAATTTGTTCATAATGGCCAATCTTAACAACTTGGAAAAAACTATGTATTCATTTAAAAAAAGAACATTTACAAAATCTGGTCAGTCCCGTACAAAAATACCCCGGTAAGTACCAAGATTGGACAAAATGGGCCAACCAAATATAAAGCTCGGACATGCCCGAGCAAATTTACATGTCTCCCTTTGGAGCTCTGGATTCACCGACCTCAGTTTGGTCAGAAAGAACAATGACCGCTGGAGGTGGAGCCGACACTGTGTCCTCGATGATTGGGTCCTCGTGAGTGCGGCTGAAGAGGTCTTTCATCCAAACGTTCCTACCTTCGACCTCCTCAGCTCCTTCGTCATTCGATTTTAAGAGGCTCAGGTTCGGATTGGGAAAATGCCTCCTTATCTTTTCTTTGAAATCCTTGCCCCATGCAGATAGAAAGTTGAGGCAAAATCCACCTTGATATTATGGAACTCGGCTGAGGAATAGAATGCCACGATCACTGTGACCTTGGTGGCCTTAATATGCCCTTTACTGGCTTCCTTCTCCACCAGCAGTCGGGCTTCAACATTGACCCAAGCTTTAGCCAACTCGAACACCAACTGCTTCACCTTTTCCTTCAATGACCGATTCTCATCCTCGATCTTTTGCTTGGACAGGTGGGCATCGTCTGCCCTTCGGATCGCTTGGGTGGCCTTTTCCTCGGTGTCCTTCGAAATACACCGAACCTCCTGGACAACCTCGATAAAATGGTCCATATGGTGGACGAGCTACAAAAAAAAATTTGGATTAAAAAATTATTAAATTATGTGAACATAAAGGATGGTCGACGATCTAAACTTACCTGATGAAGAAAATCGTAAGAATCTTAGATGTGGAAGGCACCCCCAGCCTCCTCGAAGTTTTGCAGGTCGGCCAGCAAAATGAGTGATTTTAATAGAGATCGGGCAACGCAATAGTCGTCAATGCCCTTTCTCCTATCCTCGGGGTTCGAAGCAACCTCCACTGGAGAAATATCCACTGGTATGTTGGGCTCGTGGATGTACATTCGGATGGAGATCTTGAGCCCATCCAAGCTTCTCTTCGAAGAGGAGACCAAAGCTCGGGGGGCAGGCTCCATTGGAGTAGCAGACCATAGTGGTGCCATGACTTTCACCAGCGCTGAGCTCTCCGTCCTTAGGACGTTGATCGACCCCGAGGAACCCCCAACTATGGGTTGGGGAGGACGGTCTTACATCGGCCATATTTAAGAGCAAAAGCTGTGCTGGCCTTCCTTTTCTTTGCTACTCGATGTACAACTTCGAGGTCAGCCAGATTCATTACTGCACCGAAAGAGATAAACTCGGTAAGTATCGAGCATAACAAGAACTACGAGCTAAATAAGGTGGCACGAAAGCTTCACTTACTCTTTGGATCGGTTAGGGTCAGCCCCACCTTGAACAAGTTCTCCTTGGAAAGAAGCTTGGACAATGGAGGGGGAGCAAAGCTAAAGATTTGATTTAGGGTCTCCTCCTCGACGTCAGACAACATCGGAGGCCTAACAGCCGACCTATGTGGTCGACTCCATGATATGCTAAAATTTCAAGGTTGCTCGATCAAAACAAAGAAAAAGCGCTACTTTCAGTTGTGCACCGAGGAAGGAGCATCTCGAAAAAGATAATATCCTTTCCAAAGAAAGGCATACCACCATTCGATCTTCATAGGATGCTTCTTCAATGTGAAGCAAGCTCGAAGAAGATGGGAAGTATGCTCGACGCCGAGTAGGAGATAATGAGTAAAAAAGTCTAAAATTGATCGTTAGGAGTTTGGTGCCAAGCTACAAAAACTAATCCTATACAATTCAAAAATTCGATGACTAAGAAGTGGAAGGGTAACCTAAGGCTAGCCTCTAGGAATTCCTCATAAATCCTAACATGGTCTGGACGAGGAAGAGCTATTCGCTCCCTTGGGTTGGTGACCTCTAGCCTAAAGTCATCTAAGATTTGGTACTTTAACTTTATAAGTTCTAAGTCCTCCGAGGAGAGGATGGAATTAACCCTAAAAGGGCCATAGATCGGGATCCCATATTCCTCGAATTTACTCGAGGAATTGGCTATCTTGGAACCATGGTCCCCACCTAAATGAACGTCCAAACTCTAGAAAGATCAGGATGGGCTTGACTGATTCATAAGTGCAAAAGGAACTAACCTAGGAAAGTGTGGTGACCGAGCAACAAGGGAGAAGATGGGGTTGACGAAAGGTCAGCTTAGCCCGAGCAATCTGCTCAGAGATGCAAAGTGCCAGAGCTCGTCCCTCAATAATGGCAGTAGTGAAAAATGAGAATAATAGTGACCCCTATTTATAAGGTGACTAGACGGTCCCGATCTATCGTCGATTCACTAGCACTCCCTAATTTTCGCCAAGTGGCGAATCCTGATTGGTTAGAACAGATGGACCTAGATCAAGTCGATGGATGATCATATTTGAAGGGTAATGGTCTTCCATGAGTCTCTTCATAGCACCGATCATCAACACGTGATAGCCCGAACTCCGTGAATAGATCAGCCTCGGCTTCAAAAAGGTACTCACATCGATCGAGCAATAATAGCTCGGCCTCGTGAGTGGGAAGTAACTATTATGGATTGGTTATAGCCCATCCTCAGTCTAATATTCGTCGGCCAGTACCAACCTATGATGATAAGAAAATATAGTTGTTGCCCGCTTTCTTCCAACTAATCTCCTTCTGTAATAAGTCGACTATTCACTAGTGATCCGTCAACCAATAATAGGTCATACCCGATCGAGCTATCACCAAAGAAGAGCTCATCTATATTAATCGGAGAAAAGTTACCCATAGCCGATCTATCCAACATTTGTTGGTTCTAGCCAACCAATGTTCGGATGATCTACTAATTATTCATATATCGTCGATCAATAATGGACGATCTATTATTGATTGTCTATTACCAAAGTATCGTCGTCTCCACCAGATCTGTGTTTTCTCCAAATTAGAAAAGTTTGGATTACATAGAAGTCCCTTGCGATCCCGTCTTCTAGAAAAGCTAAAACATCTTCCAAATCAATCTAGAGTGATAAATTCGAAAGGTCGTTAGAGTCCGAGATGAATGCGATTCCAATTCCTTATCTATAAATAAAGAAACTCCGTGATCCTTCAGGTATGCATTCAATTTGATGCTTTCTCCTCTCTTTGTTTTTCAGTCTCCTAACTTGAGTGTCGGAGGATCTTCATCGGAGAAATTCCTAGTGAGATCTTTTGTGCAGGAGATTGGGCAAAGCTCCAGCAGTAATTTTTTCTCGGTCATAGAAATCTCGACGGCCAACCTCAAGCGGGGAGATTAGGAGCAACAATGCCCAATGGTATTCTGCATAGGATTTTAAATGTGTATGGAACAGCCTAAAGCATGTTTTACCTTTAAACTCAAGCAAATATATGATGTAGTCTATGAATTAATTATTTGGTTAGTAATAGTATAGGTAAAATATAGTATCATGAACCATATTTTGTTGTAAAATGCAGGCATTTTGTAGAGTACTCACTCTCCTATGGCAATTATGAAAATCTTTAGGATCCATTTGATTAGAATATATCAAATTAAGGATAATTTAATAATTTTTAAAAATTATTTATTTAAAAAATAATTAAAATAAAAAATAATTTTTACTATGTTTGATTGGTGAAAATTTATTTTAAAAAATAATATTAGAAAAGGATTACTATATTTGATTGAAGGTAATCCTATATAAAAATATGATAAAATTTTTAAATATATATTTTAATATAAAATATTTTTTAAATAATAGAATAATATTATTATTTTTAATTATTTTTTATATAATGACTATAATCACATAATTTTTTACATAATATCATTTTTATCTTATTTTTTTAACCAAAATTTTTATTAAATAAATTTTCAAGGATATTATAATAAAATTTATTGGTGCAAAATTTGGTTGATGCTGGATCGAGCTGGAGTCGAGAAAGATGAGGTCGCCGTCAGTGATCTGCAAAATAAAATTTCATCCAGAGTCGATGTTGGTAGCTCCGATAGGATCTTCCGATGGTTAAGTTAGCTCTAACCAACAGAAATGGAGTACTCAGTGTGGAGTTCGGTAGTATTTTGGAAAGAAGAAGAAAGCTTAAAGAAAACGTATCTAAAGGATCCCTTTTTATAGGCGGAGCTTGTTGTAACTGTCTTGATTAATGACTGTCGTAACCGTCCTGATAAATATCGATCGTAATTGATTTGATAAATGTCGATCGTGTTATCTTGATAAATGATAATCATAATTATCATGATAATTATAATCATTCAGTAGTGGGATCATCTGTAGAAATCCATCTGAAGGAACAGTCTGTAAGGGGTTCGACTTCTATAAAAGTCCGACTAGATGAGAAGTCTGGAAGGAGTTCGGCTTTCATAGAAGTCCGACTACTAGAGGAGTCTGAAAGAAGTTCGGCTTTCGTAGAAATCCGACTGCTGAAGAAGTTTGGAAGAAGTTTAGCTTCCGTAGAAGCTCGACTGCTGGAGGAGTTCAGAAGAAGTTCGACTTCTGTAGAAGTCCGATAATTGAAGGAGTCTGAAAGGGGTTCGGCTTTCGTAGAAGCTCGACTGCTGGAGAAATTCGGCTTTCATAGAAGCTCGATTGCTGGAGGAGTCCGGAAGGAGTTTGGCTTCCATAGAAGCCCGACTGAAGGAGTTTGGAAGGAGTTCAGCTTCCGTAGAAGCCCGACTGGAGGAGTCTAGAAAGGATTCGACTTTCGTAGAAGTCCGATTGAAGTCTGAAAGAAGTTCGGCTCTTGTAGAAGCCGACTGAAGTTTGGAAGAAGTTCGGCTTTCGTAAAAGTCCGACTGGAGTCTGAAAGAAGTTCAGCCATTGGAAAAGTTTGGAAGGGGTTCGACTTTCGTAGAAGCTCAGTTGTTGGAAGAGTTTGAAAAAAGTTCGACTGCTGAGAAGTTCGGCCGACTGAAGAGATTCGGTTGGGGCTCGATTGTTGAGAAGTTCAGCTAGGTTTGTCTGCTGGGTAGTTCGACCACTGAATGAATCCGACTGCTAGAAAGAAAATTTTTGATTAAAGCTCTTCCGTGATTACCAGCTGCATTAGGCTAAGCTTCAGACTAGACTTCGGTGGAAGCAGAATTTATCCCCAATAATAGTCCTCACACTCTCGAGTTCGAAAACTCGAAGGAAGGAAGTACAAAAAGGGCGATTGCCGAAGTCTTCTTCAAGGCTATGCATCTTATCTCTAGTCGAGGTTGAAAGTATAGTTGAAGCTCGAGGGAGATCTTCTCTTCTGTTGTTGTCGAGCATAATGGGGCCATCTTCGAGGCCTTTCCTATCATTCCATCTAAAATGATCGAAATGGATAAGGTCTTCGACTTTGCTCACATTAGAATGAAATTTTCCTCCTATTTCTAACGGACTATGGGGGCCTTCGACTTTGCTCACGTTAGGACGAGATTCTCCTCCTATTTCTAACGGACTGTGGGAGCACATAAGGATCGTTGTCAGGGCCTCTCCCTCCATCTCATCTAAAATAAATAAGACCTTCGACTATGCTCATGTTGGGATGAGGTTCTCGTCCAGTTTCTAATGGACTGTAGGGGCATATAAGGGCCGTTGTCAGGACCTCTCCCCCCATCTCGTCTAAAATGAATGAGATCTTTGACTAGGCTTACGTTAGGATGAGGCTTTCCTCCTATTCCTAACGGATTGTGGGGGCCTTCAACTTTGCTCACATTAGGATGAGGTTCTCCTTTTGTTCCTAACGGGCTGTGGGGGCACATAAGGGCCGTTGTCAGGGCCTCTCCTTCCATCTCGTCTAAAATGAATGAGGCCTTCAACTTTGCTCACATTAGGATGAGGTTCTCCTTCTGTTCCTAACAGGCTATGAGGGCACATAAGGGCCATTGTCAGGATCTCTCCCACCATCTCATCTAAAATGAACGAGGCCTTCAACTTTGCTCATGTTAGAACGAGGTTCTCCTTTTGTTTCCAATGAACTATGGGGGCACATAAAGAGCCATTGTCAGGACCTCTCCCTCCATCTCATCCTAAATGAACGAGGCCTTCGACTTTGCTCACGTTAGGACGAGGTTCTCCTCCTGTTCCAATGGGCTATGGGGGCACATAAGGGCCATTGTCAAGACCTCTCCCCCCATCTCATCTAAAATGAATGAGGTCTTCGACTTTGCTCACGTTAGAACGAGGTTCTCCTCCTATTTCTAACGGACTATGGAGGCACATAAGGGCCGTTGATAGGGCCTCTCCCTCCATCTCGTCCTAAATGAACGAAGCCTTTGACTTTGCCCACATTAGGATGAGGTTCTTCTTCTATTTCTAACGGACTGTGGGGGAACATAAGGGCCATTGTCAGGGCCTCTCCCATCATCTTGTCTAAAACAAACGAGCCCTTCGACTTTGCTCACGTTAGGATGAGGTTCTCCTCCTGTTCCTAACGGACTATGGGGGCACATAAGGACCGCTGACAGGACCTCTCCCCCCATCTCATCTTAAATGAATGAGGCCTTCAAAGCTCGGGAGAGATCTTATCTCTAGCCGAGGTTGGCACAGTCGCTTGGGAGAGATCATATTTTTAGCCAAGATTGAAGGACTTTGACTGGCTCATGTTAGGACGAGGTTCTCCTCCTATTTCTAACATGGCCACTATTGACTGCTTCTTTCCTGTCATTACATAGTTTTTGCATAATTTTTTTGTATAGTTTTTACATAGTTTTTCCTATCATTACATAGTTTTTGCTTCTTTCCTGTCATCACATAATTTAGAGCGAGCTCCTCTTGGCTTTGACGTTGGAGATGATGGATCGTCAAAGTATCAAGCTCCTCCAGATGTGGCATCGATGATACGGAAGGTGACTGATCTTTCTGTTGTTCCTCCATCATTGGTGGTTCTGGCTATGGCAGCACCCTCGATTAATCTTCTCCTGCTTCAGACTGGCATCTCTGATGAGCTCCTTAATTTCATCTCGGAGCTGAACACATTCTTCAGTGTCGTGGCCGTGGTCGTGATGGTAGAGGCAGTACTTGCTTCGATCGTGCTTGTTAGAGAAAGATCATAATTCTTCTGGTCTTGGCAGCTGGTTCCTAATTTTTGTCAGAAATTGAGTTGGAGGAGCGTTAAGTGGGGCGTAGTTATGGAATCTTCCATGGAGAGGACTTCTTCGTGCTCTTCTGTCGGGGCTTCCTTGATGACAAGCTCGAGGAGCTCGAGCTCGTTTGCATCCGAGGAGAGTCCGTGAGTGCGGTCGAACTTCACTCGATCCTTCATCAATGGTGGGCCTATTAGACTCATCCGCCCACTGCTCTCCTACGACTTCTTTGTTATTCAATTTGAAGGCTTCATCCGCACAGACATATCTCTCGATCCGGGCTAGCAGATTGGTAAAAGTCTCTAAGGTACTTTTTTTCCAAAAAAAATAGCAAATCATTCTTCTGAAGGCCGTCCTTGAGCGCAGCCATTGCAACAGACTGGTCCAGGTCTCGGACCTCTAATGCCACGGCGTTAAATCGGGTGACATAAGTCCGGATGGATTCCTTCTGCTTCTACTTGACATTCATCAGGAAATTCGAACCTCGATGAGGACGTCGGCTGCTGACGAAGTGAGCCATAAACTGATGGCTCATCTGATCAAAAGAAAAGATCGTACCTAGCTTCAATGCCGAGTACCAATTTCTTGCTGCCTCCTTAAGGTAGATGGAAAAGCTCGACATAATATGACGTCTGGTGCACCGTGAAGCAGCATCATGGCCCAGAATATCTCTAAATGATCAACCAGATCAGAAGTTCCATCGTAGCTTTAAAGTTGAGGAAGCTTAAAGTTCGGCGAAATGAGCTCTTGCATAATTCAAAGAGAAAAAGAAGGATCGGTGCGAACGTCGTCATGGTGAGCTGGAGCGATGTGGTCGAGCTCCTCAATCCGTCAGTCCATCTTTCATAGTTTGTGACTGAGGATGTCGTCTCGATCGCAGATCTTAAAGGGTTTCCGACTACAGATAGGGAAGGTCTCCTTCAGAGGATAACTATGATCCAAACTTGGATCCTCTACTCTCTATTTTTTCATCTTAACGGCGACGGACATGCTAGCCCAAATGCTCTTTCTTAGAATCGGTTTCTAACATCCTGACAGCGAATTTCTTGGTGGAGTCATCATCGGAGGCTGCCACATAGCCTGTACCATCTCGATGAGGCCCTGAACCTACTGCATCAGTAGGTTAAACTACTTCAGATCCATTATGGCTGCAGGTGGGGCTTGAGTTATCAGAGCTAGAGCGAAAACTGATGTATCTGGATGGGATCTGACTGTAGAGATCGTTAATCGCTGGATCGAAGCTTTCATGGGAGGCATTTTTTTCAGAGAAGATCTTTAGATCGCTGTTAAGCACTACTTTAAGATCAAGAAAATCTCAAGAACAGAGGGCCCTTCCTTTAGCGCCAATTCTGTTGGTGCAGAATTTGGTTGACGTCGGATCGAGCTGGAGTCAAGAAAGATGAGGTCGCCATCGGTGACCTATAAAATAAAGTTCCATCCAGAGTCAGTATTGGTGGCTCTGATAGGATCCTTCGATGGTCAAGTTAGCTCCGGCCAACAGAAATGGAGTGCTCAGTATGGAGTTCGGCAGAGTTTCAAAAAGAAGAGGAAAGCTTAGAAAAAATATATCTGAAGGATCTCTTTATATAGGCAGAGTTTGTTGTAACTATCTTGATTAATGACTGTCGTAACCGTCCTGATAAATGCCAATCTTGATTGACTTGATAAATACCGATCGTGTTGTCTTGATAAATGACAATCATAATTATCGTGATAATTATAACCATTCAGTAGTGAGATCGCCTGTAGGAATCCATCTGAAGGAACAGTCTATAAGGGGTTCGGCTTTCATAAAAGCCCGACTGGATGAGGAGTCTGGAAGAAGTTTGGCTCTCGTAGAAGTCCAGCTGCTGGAGGAGTCTGGAAGGAGTTTGACTTTCATAGAAGTCTGACTGCTGGAGGAGTCCGGGAGGGGTTCGGCTTCCATAGAAGCTCAGCTATTGGAGAAGTCCGAAAGGAGTTCAACTTTTGTAGAAGTTCGACTGCTGGAGGAGTCCGGAAGGAGTTTGACTTCCATAGAAGCTCGACTGCTGGAGGGGTTCAACTTCCGTAGAAGCTCGACTGCAGAAGAAGTTCGGAAGGAGTTCGGCTTTCGTAGAAGTTTGGTTGCTGGAGGAGTCCAGAAGGAGTTCAGCTTTCATAGAAGCCTGACTGAAGAAGTCTAAAAGAAGTTCAGCTCCCATAGAAGCCCGACCAGAGTCTAGAAGGAGTTCGGCTCCCATAGAAGCCCGATTGGAGGAGTCTGAAAGGGGTTCGGCTCCCGTAGAAGTTCTATTGGAGTCTGAAAGAAGTTCGGCTCTCATAGAAGCCTGACTGGAGTCTGGAAGGAGTTTGGCTCCTGTAGAAGTCCGACTAGAGTCTAGAATGAGTTCGACCGCTTGGTAAGTTTGAAAGGAGTTCGGCTTTCATAGAAGCTCGATTGCTGGAAGAGTTCGGAAGAAGTTTGGCAGCTGAGAAGTTCGACCGACTGAAGAGGTTCGGTTGGGGCTCGACCGCTCAAAAGTTCAGCTAGGTTTGTCCGTTGGATAGTTCGGCCACTGAATGAATCCGACTGCTAGGGATAGAATTTTCAATTGAAGCCCTTTCGTGATTAGCAGCTGCATTAGGCTAAGCTTCGGACTGGACTTCGACGAGAGCAGAATTTATCCCCAACAAAGTTAATGATTATATATGCAGTTTTATTGAGTATATTTTTATAAAATATAAATTATTATCATTCAAAAATTTATTAAATATTAATATTGAGGATAAACCCCTCTCCCATCGAAATTCAATCAAATGCTCAGTCGACAATGCAATCGATAGTCACGAAAAAGCTTCAGCGGATAAGCCTTAGCCGAGCTCCTTAGCGGTCAAACCCCTTTCGAACTCCTCAGCGGTCGAACTCATTAGCGGCCAAGCTCCTTGCGGACTCCTCCAGCGGTCCTTGTGGACTCCTCCAGCAGCCAGACTTTTATGGAAGTCGGACTCCTTCAGCGGTCGAACTTCTACGGAAGTCGGACTTCTTGCGGACTCCTCCAACGATCGAACTCCTCGGTGGCCGAAATTCTATGAAAGCCGAACTTCTTACAAACTGTTGATGGATTCCTGCAAGCGATCCCACTACTAAATGGTTACATGATAATAACGATCGACATTTATCAAGTCAATAATGATCGACATTTATCAAGTCAATAATAATTGGCATTGATCAGGACAGTTATGACAATCATTAATCAAGGCAGTTACAACAAGCTCTGTCTATAAAAAGGACCCTCTAGATATGCTTACGCCAGGTTCTAAAACTCTTCTCTCCTCCTTGAAACTCTGTCGAACTCCACACTAAGCACTCCATTTCTGTTGGCTAGAGCTAACTTGAGCATCGGAGGGTCCTACCAGAACCACCCCCATCGACTTCGAATGGGATGTTATTTTGTAGGTCATCAGCGGCGACCTCATCCTCCTCCACTCTAGTTCAATTCGGTGTCAATCAATTTCTGCACCAACAGATTTGGCGCTAGAAGGAGTGCTCTCTGTTCTTAAGGTTCCCTCGATCTTAAAGGAGTGCTCAGCGATGATCTCTCTCCAGAAATCTCCCTCCTTCCTCTTCAGAGTTCTTTCCTAAGAGAAGATGACTCCCAGGAGAGCTTCGACCCGACGATCAACGGCCTCCATGGCCCGATCCCGCTCAAATCCATCTGCTCCCACTCCAACCTCGGCAACCCAGGTTTCATCTGTAGTTGTGGTGGATGCGGAGTAGTTCAATCTGCTCGTCCAGCAGGTTCGTGGCCTCACGGAAGCGATGCAGGCTGATAAGTGGTAAAAATATACTAATAAAAGTATTAAATTATAAAATAAATTAATTTATTTCTTTAGAAATTAATATTTTTATTAATCTTATATAGAAAAGAAGGCCATCAATGTGAAAATCTTATTTTTCTGATTCAGATGAATAAATTTCAGACAAAACGGACTTCAAACGAGCCCAGAATCGAATTTCAAAAAAAAAAATGGTTCAGTTCAAACCGATTCAGAAAATCAGCTCAGCGGTTCGGTCCAGTTATACCGAAATAGTAGACCAACCTACCGACGTAACGCTGATGTCAGGATGACATCAGCATTTTTTACGACGCACGATGGACCATCTGAAGGATATTTTGGGAATTTCACAGCAAAAAGTGCACTCTGATTGGCTGAAGAATGCGGCGATCCACGCAACACCGGGCTCGCGCATGGTCTACGGAGGATAATTTGGAAATTTTATCTGATCCAATGGATGGCATTCACTGAAACTTGATCGGACGATCGAAATGAAGGCGTTGATGGACGGCATCCGCAACTTTTAGTCGAGATCCCACGGCTGAGATTCATCCTGACGGTAAACTAAAGATCAGAAGGCTTCTTTCTACATGATCGGACGATCCAGATTCAATCTAACGGTTGATCCAATGGCTGGCATGAAATCTGACTTGATCTGGGTTATTTTAAGGAGTTTTTGAGTGATTTTTGGACCGTTTGATCAACATCTAACGAGAAGAATTATCCAAATCTTAATTTGAGTTGTTTTGGGAGTCTTAAACCTAATTTTTGATGGATTTTGGGGAGAAATCAATCTCTTGATCTATAAAAACCTACTGTTGTCATAAAAAATCGAAGAGAGAGAGATAGAGAGAGAGAAAGAGAGAAAGAGAGATAGAGAAAAAGGAAAAGAGTTAGAGAAATAACGAAAAACAAAAAAAAAAGAGAGGAGAGAGGTAGAAAGAGAAGAGTGATTTGTGAGAGAAAGAAAAGGATTTTTCTTCGATAATCAAGATATTGATCAAGGAGCATCTTCTTCTTCGCCAAGTTCTCCACATCAAGAGCAACGGACAATCAATTTCAACAATCAAATAGTCTAATTTCTCTATACTTTTTATTTTATTTACTATTTTTGAATTTGTTATCATGAACTAAATTTTATTTTACTAAGGCTAAGGTGTAGCCACTCGATGCAATATTCAGTATGATTATTTTTAAATTTTATTCATGAGGAGTATATAAATCTGATCTTAATGCTTTTAGATTACTAGCCATCTTCTAATTGATCTGATGAACATAGATGTTACGGATCAAGTACATCTATGTTATTGCTTCTTGATTATATACCTTGTATTATGAATCAAATTAGAATTCATATGCATGCGGAAATTTTAGTGCGCTTTGGACGCAGCGTATTTTAATTAGAGGGTTTCACAAAACCTAATGCATTAATATTTATTTAAATTACATCTGGACCAAAGGATAATTAATAAATATTAATAGTTTTGCTATGCCTGGACCAAAGGGTAGTGAATAAATTAGGAGACTCCACCGTCACATGAAATAAAATTAATCTAAAAATCTGAATATTATATTGACTGAGTTGGTGAACCGATTGTCTTAGTAATCCACTACTCTTGAGTTTAAAATCCTAATAATTTACACTCTCTCTATTTTTTTTTAAAAAAATTAATTATTTTTTATTTTATTCTTTAATTTCTTATTCTCATAAATCGATCTTCTAAATAAAGCATAGGAAAGAGCTTTTCAGTACTTATTTTCCAATCTTCTAGGGACGATACTCTGCTCATTCACTTTATTACTTGATCGACTAGTGCACTTGCCATAGCTATAAATTAGCACACATCACAGGCCATACACTAGTAGGCCCCGGCACTGGCTCAACCGACATGGGATTCTCTAGAGCCCTATGGTCCGATCCAGGAATGGCCGACTTGGGCTATCCGACCTTCGATCCCTGAAAGGAAGAAGTAGAGGAGGGAAGGCTCCTACTAGGACCACGACTCGACCCAGGGGGAAGCTTCGCACCCATTCTATCAGAAAATCTTGGAGATCAAAGATCGTAAAAATCTCTTGGATCAAAGGCTCTTAGAAATGAGCCGACAGATTGAAAAACTCCATCACAATCCCTCCTCTCATGGTAATTGTTGGGGATAAATCCCGCTCCTGCCGAAGCCCGGCCCGACGCTCAGCCTAATGTAACCAGTAGCCATGGAAGAACTTCGACAGACGGGCTTCAGCCGAACTCCCAGCGGCCGAGCTTCTTCCAGCAGGCCGAACTGGTCAGCTCCCGAGCTTCTTTCGGACTCCTAGCGTCGAGACCGAACTTCCTGGGCGGTCGAACTCCTTCGAACTCCCCACGACCGAACTCCTTCGGACCGACTCCAAGCGGCCGAGCTTCAATGAAGTCCTCTCAGCGGCCGAACTCCTCAGCAGACGGGCTTTAGCGGAATCCCCACGGTCGTCACTCAGGAGTCCGAACTCCTCAGCAGTCGTCACTCGACCGAACTCCTCAGCGGTCGCCCCTCGGCCGAACTCCTCAGCGGTCGCCCTCATCGAACTTCGGCCGACCGAGCTCCTACCGAACTCTCAAGTGTCCAAGCCTCAGCCGAAGTCCAACAGCCGGCCGAACCCCAAACGGCCGAGCTTCGGATTCTCAGCAGCCGAACTCTTCAGCGGACGAGCCTTAGCTGCATACCTTCAGCCAGACGCCTATGGGAGCCGAACTCCCTCCTATCTTCCTCTTCAGGAGCCCGAACTCCTCCAAAATGGGCACACGATGAAGGCTTTCAACCCTTCATTCGGCAAGCTCTACAACCATCACCATCAGTCAGTCCGTCGCACCATCGTCAGTCCACCGCGGGCGATAGCGACCCACTATCAGGCGGCGATGGCTGTCACCCTCAATCCGCCGCACACGGCACCATCCCATGAGACTGACTCCGTCGAACCTCGAGCGGCCCGTAGCATGCGGCTGCAGTTGTCACCATCAAGCTCCACTATATAAAGGACCCTCCCAACATGCTAAGGCTAAGCTCTCTGAACTCTCGACTCTCTAAGCTCTCCTCCTCATTTCTAAGCTCCGGAACTCATTCCGAGCACTCCATTACTGTTGGCCGAAAACTAACTTGACCGTCGGAGGGTCCTGCCGGAGCCACCCCCCCCACCGATTTCGGATGGGACTTTATTTTGCAGGTCCCCGGCGGCGACCTCAACGGCCTCGACTCCGGCGACCTCCGACGAAGATGGATTTCTGCACCAACAGATTGGCGCTAGGAGGGCTCGAACCTCCGTGGTTCCCTTGTTCTTAAAGGAGTGCTCGGCGACCCTTCTCTTCCCTCTCTGGAGATCTTTCTTTTCTCTTTCGAAGAGAAAGCGCCACCCCAGGAGAGTTTCGGCGCGGCGCTCGGCAGCCTCCGCGACCCGATCCCGTCCAGGCCCGTCTGCTCCCGCTGCAGCCTCGATAGCCCAGGCTCCACCCGAAGCCACCGCAGATGTAGGGCAGTCCTAGACGGGCTCACGGCCCCGCCGAGATGATACAGGCCGCGCGACAACCTCGGGCAGAGACTTAACCAGCAAGCCCGCCATGAGGACGCGAGGAACTGGCCTTGAGGGGGAGCGTTTGAGCATACCAATCGCATTTGGGAAGGAGAAACGGAGAGTCGAACTTCCGCGAGGCCTCGCGGGAAAGCGGAGAGAAGTTCGGCTTAAGCGAGGCCGAACCCCCACTCGAGTCCGCCATCGAGGAAGCCCCGATAGAGGGGCATGGACATCCTCGGGAGAAAGTTTTGCAAGGAGGCAGAATAAAATTCGGCCGCATCCAAGGAGGTGGAGCGAAGTTCGGCAACATCCACAACCTTCCAGCGCAAGGAAAGCCGAACTCCACCTCGAAGCTCCTCATCGGAGTGAAGTTTAACGCAAGCGAGAACGGACGAAGTTCGGCATAAGTAAGGCCGAACTCCACCTTGAAGCTCACCATCATCAAGCTTCATCGCAAGCGGTGGCCGACGAAGTTCTCCCGCACCTGAAGTTCGGCATAAAGGAGGCCGAACTCCGCAGCAGATCACCCAAATGAAGTTCGGCCGCGCTCGAGACCGCCCCAGGGTGATCCAGGCCGAACTCCCCCCTCGAGCACGCCGCTACAACGAATTCGCGGGAGGCGCGATGAAGTTCGGGCAAGCAAAGCCGACCCCCTCCCTGCGAGCAAGGAAGTCTGGACAAAGAAGCATGAAGTTCTCCCACGGAAAGTTTCGTGGGAAAGCGTATGAAGCTCCGCGCAAGCGAAGCCGGAAGCTCACCACAAACGAAGGCCCCGCAGAATGAAGTTCGACGTAAGTGAAGCCGAACTTTCCTTGGAAGCTCTCATCACTCAGGTCAGGCCGAATTCCCCCATCTCGAGTATGTCATCACCAAAACCTCCTACAAGGAGTTCATAGGAGGCGGAGTGAAGTCGGGTGGCTAAAGCAAAGTCGACCTCCACCCCGAGCTCGTCGTCAAGGAAGTTTGGGTGGCGAAGGAAGAAGTTCCCCCACAGAAGATTTTGCAGGAAGGCGGAATGAAGTTCGGCCGTGTCCAAGGATGCGGCATGAAGTTCGGCCACGTCTACGATCTCGAGGCTCACTGTCGAGGAAGCCTCGACAAAGAAGCAGGAAGTCCCACCGCGGGAGATCTCGCGGGAAAACCGGAATGAAGATTCAGAATGAAGTCCGGCAAGAGGAAAGCCGAGCTCCATGAAGCCCTCCCGCGGAAGCTTTCGCAGGAAAGCGGAGCAAAGTTCGGCATAAGTAAGGCCGAACTCCGCAGCTCCTCATCAGAATGAAGTTCGACGGAAGCAAGGCCGAACTTCACCTCGAGCTCACCACCGAGGAAGCCTCGACAGAAGGATACGAAGAAGCCCTCCTTCCGGAAGGTTTCGCAACTACGACTCGCTCCTCTAACTCGAATCCTCGGCGAAGTTAAGAGCCAGCCGCCAAGACCTGAAGGACTACGGCCTCCCCAAACGTGCGCGATCGAGGCAAGTAAAGCCCCTACCATCGCGACCACGGCCACGACACTGAGAAATACGTTCAGCTCCAAGACGAGATTGAAGAGCTCGTCAAAAAGGGACGATGGGATAAATTCCTCCGACGACGCCAGTCTGAAGCAGGAGAAGATCGGCTAAAGGCGCTGCCGTAACTAGAAAAGACAAGAAGGTCGGCCGCCTCGCGGCGTCATCAACGCCACCCCGGGGAGGAGCTAGGAGCTAGCTACATCGGTGATTGTCGTCCCCCAGCGACAAAGTCAAGAGAAGCATGTTCCAAATTAAGAAGGCCGGCATGAGATAGAGGAGGTCGTCTGGACGGGACTTACTGCCCGAGGGAACTCCGAGGAACAACACCCCGACAACCCTCGAACGGAAATGCGCTGCGATCAGCTTCTCCTCGGTAAAACTCTCCCCTCTCAATAAAATCATTTCTGGATGCGAAAACTATGCGATGACAGGGAAGAAGCAGTCAGCCGCGTTAGAAACAGGAGGAGAACCTCGTCCTAGCGCGAGCAAAGTCGAAGGCCCCATCCACAAAGGACGGGATGGGGGGAGAGGCGAGGACGACGGTCCTCATGTGCCCCCACAGCCGGCTAGGAACAGGAGGAGAACCTCGTCCTAGCGCGAGCAAAGTCGAAGGCCCCATCCACAAAGGACGGGATGGGGGGAGAGGCGAGGACGACGGTCCTCATGTGCCCCCACAGCCGGCTAGGAACAGGAGGAGAACCTCGTCCTAGCGTGAGCAAAGTCGAAGGCCCCGTCCACAAAGGACGGGATGGGGGGAGAGGCGAGGACGACGGTCCCCATGTGCCCCCACAGCCCGTTGGGAACAGGAGGAGAACCTCGTCCTAACGCGAGCAAGGTCGAAGGCCTCGTTCACCTAAAACGAGATGGGGGAGAGGCGAGGACGACGGTCCCCATGTGCCCCCACAGCCCATTAGGAACAGAAGGGGAACCCCATCCTGACGTGAGCAAGACTCGAGACCGAGCCTCAAAGACTACGGCAAGCCTCGGCTACAGGAGATAAAATCTCCCCCTAGGGAAGCTCGATCGCAGGAGATAAGATCTCCCCCGAGCGACCGTGAACAACCTCGGTTAGGAACAGGAGGAGAACCTCGTCCTAACGCGAGCACCAACCTCGACCGCAGGAGATAAGATCTCCCCCGAGGAAAGCTCGGCTGCAGGAGATAAGATCTCCCCCGAGCGACCGTGAACAATCTCGGTTAGGAACAGGAGGAGAATCTCGTCCTAACGCGAGCACCAACCTCGACCGCAGGAGATAAGATCTCCCCCGAGGAAAGCTCGACTGTAGGAGATAAGATCTCCTCCGAGCGCGCACTTCGGCTGTAGGAGATAAGATCTCCCCCGAGGAAAGCTCGATCGCAGGAGATAAGATCTCCCCCGAGCGCGCACTTCGACCTCAACTGCAGGAGATAAGATCTCCTCCGAGGAAAGCTCGGCAGCGACTCGAGCACAGGAGAGATCTCCCCGAGGAAAGCTCGGCCGCAGGAGATAAGATCTCTCCCGAGCGCGCACTTCGACCTCGGCTGTAGGAGATAAGATCTCCCCCGAGCACGCACTTCACTTCGACTGCAGGAGATAAGATCTCCCCCGAGGGAAGCTCGGCCGTAGGAGATAAGATCTCCCTCGAGCGCGCACTTCAACCTCAGCTAGAGATAAGATCTCTCCCGAGCGATCGTGAACAGCCTCGATTAGGAACAGGAGGAGAACCTCGTCCTAACGCGAGCACCAACCTCGGCAAGTTCCACTGCAGGGGATGAGATCGCCCCCAAGCGACCACGACAACCTCGGCCGTGGAATAGGAGGTCCCCTGAGTCAACTTCAGCTGATGGAGACGATGTCACCCCCGAGGAGCTCAACTCCGACCTCGACCATAGGGGACGAGATTTACTTCGGCTTCAACATCAGCTTCATCGACTTTAGCTGGGAACGAGTTCCATTCCAACTCCAAACATCAATTAGAGAGGAGGGCCCCCCCAAGCCTCAGCTTCAACTTCAGCGTCAACCTTGGCTGGAGAAGAGACCTCCCCGAGCTTCAGCCACGACAAACACGGGGCTTGGAAGAAGACTTCGGCAGCCGCCCATTTTGGTACTCCCTTCCTTCAATTTTTGAACTCGGGAGTGGGGGGGCTACTGTTGGGGATAAATCCCGCTCCTGCCGAAGCCCGACCCGACGCTCAGCCTAATGTAACTAGTAGCCACGGAAGAGCTTCGACAGATGGGCTTCAGCCGAAGGCTGAGCTTCTTCCAGCAGGCCGAATTGGTCAGCTTTCGAGCTTCTTCCGGACTCCTAGCATCGAGATCGAACTTTCTGGGCAGCCGAACTCCTTCGAATGGCGAAGATGGATTTCTGCACCAACAATAATGATGTTTGTGCTGACCCTCCCTTTTCGTAGAAAATTATGCAAAAACTGATCCCACCAAACTTTAAGCTCCTATAGTTCGAGAGTTACGATGGGACCATCGATCCAGTCGACCACCTGAAAGTCTTTCGGACGATGATGTTGCTCCATGGCACATCAGATGCTATTTTGTATCGAGTTTTCCCCTCGACCCTTAAGAAAGCCGCCAGGAACTGGTACTCCATGCTTAAGCTGAGTACCATCTTATCATTTGGTCAGATGAGCCAGTAGTTTGTAGCCCACTTCATCAGTGGTCGACGTCCATGCCAAAGTTTGAATTTTTTGATGAATGTCAAGCAGAAGCAAGGAGAATCCATCTGGGCTTATGTCATCCAGTTTAACACTGCGGCATTGGAGGTCCGAAACCTAGACCAGTCCATTACGATGGTGGCGCTTAAGGGCGGCCTTCAATAGAATGACTTGCTGTTCTCCCTGAAAAAGAAATATCCCAGGGATTTTGCTGACATGCTAGCTCGAACTGAAGGTAATGCCCGAACTGAGGAGGCCTTCAAGACCAAGGATGATGAAGCTGATGGCGAGCGGCAAGTCGGCGAGTCGGGTAAGTCCGCAGAAGCAGGGAAGCCGAGTAAAGTTCGATCGCATTCTCGATATGGAGGTGTATGTGGATGATATGCTCATCAAAAGTCAAGCTTCAACAGACCACCTCACCGACCTTGAACAAACCTTCGGTGCACTCAGGAAGCATAAGATGAAACTGAATTCAACCAAGTGCGTGTTTGGCATGACGTCAGGAAAGTTTCTGGGGTTCATGGTGTCAAGATGCGGGATTGAAGCAAACTCCAAGAAAATCCAAGCCATTCAGGAGATGACCGTCCCGAAAATGATTAAAGAAGTTCAGTGCCTGATCGAAAAGGTGACGTCCCTAAATCATTTTGTCTCAAGATCGGTCGAACGATGTGTGCCCATCTTCCAAGTTCTCAAGCAGCCAAAGAACTTCTGCTGGATGGTGGAGTGCCAACAGGCATTCGAGGAACTTATAAACTACCTCAGCTCATTCCCATTGCTGGTAAAGTTCAAACCTGAAGAGGAATTATTCTTGTATCTAGCTATCTCCCTAGTGGCCCTGGCGGCAGTCCTGGTCAAAAAGGAAGTGAAGATGCAGCGATCGGTCTACTATGTGAGCCGAGTCTTGAGGGATATAGAGATCAGGTACTCAAGGTTAGAAAAATTGATTTACTCTCTTTTAATTGCTGTCTGAAAACTCTGGCTTTATTTTCAGGAGCACACCATTACGCTCCTCATGGACCAACCAATAAAAGCAGTCCTGCACCGAGCAGACGCTTCTGAGAGAATCGCAAAATGGGTAATTAAGCTCACAGAGTTTGACATCAACTATCGACCCAGGCCATCGATCAAGGCTCAGATATTGACAGATTTTATGTTAGAATGTACCATTTCAGTCGAACCCGAGCTTGAACAGAATGAGATCGACGCCCTGCTATCACAGCCGAACCTCTCCGAGGAAAGTGCTGACCTCTCCGAAGGCTTTTGGCTCTGCATGTGGATGGCTCATCCAACTCCATCGGAGCTGGTGTGGGGCTAGTCTTAATTAGCCCTAAGGGTATCATCGCCGAGTACGCACCGCGCTTCGAGTTCCCTACGACCAACAATGGGGCCGAATATGAAGCGCTGATCGTCGGATTAAAAATACCAAAGAAATTAAAAGTAGATCGACTTCAAGTCTTCAGCAATTCCTAGTTGGTGGTATGCCAAGTTAATGGCGGCTACGAGGCGCGGAAGAACAGTATGGTGAGATACCTTGGAAAGGTGAGGGATTTGACCCCGGTCTTTGACAATTTCGACATTCGACAAATTTCGAGGATGAAAAATGTCATAGCCGATCTTCTTCTCAAGTTGGCCACTTTAGCCCCGACCGAGCTTCCCAAAGAAGTATTCTTAGAGGCTCTGAAGTGCCCAACCATAGAGGAACCCCAGGTCATTCTGCACACAGAATTCGAGCCAAGCTGGATTGACCCGTTGATTGCCTACCTCAAAGAGAGGGTCCTTCCTCATGATCCGAAAGAAGCT
Source organism: Cocos nucifera (assembly GCA_006176705.1). Taxonomy (NCBI): domain Eukaryota; kingdom Viridiplantae; phylum Streptophyta; class Magnoliopsida; order Arecales; family Arecaceae; genus Cocos; species Cocos nucifera. The sequence continues at coordinate 1,606,932 of QRFJ01000122.1, forward strand.
CGGAAGCTCAGGAATCAGGCCTCCCACTATATTTTATATGAAGGCAAGTTGTATAAGAGGTCATACTCCCTCTCGCTATTGAGATGTCTCCGACCTTCAGAGGCCGACCTCATACTCTGGGAGGTGCACAAAGGACTCTGCGGAAGTCACATAGGAGCCAGGTCCCTATCACAAAGACAACTTCGACAAGGGTACTATTGGCCAACCTTATTTCGCAATTCCATGGAGTATGTAAAGAAGTGTGATCGCTGTCGGAAGAATGCAAACGTACAAAAATAGCCGACCTCCGAGCTTGCTCCGCTAAGTGCACCTTGGCCATTTACGCAATGGGGAATGGACATACTTGGCCCCTTTCCGATGGCGTTCGAACAGTGAAAGTTTCTCCTGATCGCGATCGACTATTTCACCAAGTGGGTTGAAGCCGAACTACTAGCGAAGATTACCGAGGTCAAGGTGTAGGACTTCATCTGAAAGTCACTTGTCTATCGGTTCGGTCTGCCCCGAACCCTTATAACCGATAATGGGCGATAGTTCGCTGGGGCGACGTTTGTCGAGTTCTACGAAGGACTAAACATCTTCCACCGCTTCACATCGGTGGCTCACCCACAGGCTAATGAAGAAGCTGAGATGACCAACCGAATCCTACTGCAAGGCATCAAGATAAGGCTCGACAGTGCAAAGGGGGCCTGGATGGATGAACTCTACCACGTCTTCTGGGCATACCGAACTACATAAAGAGTGCCGACTGGAGAAATACCTTTCACCTTGGCCTTCAGCACGGAGGCAGTTATCCCGATCGAACTTAAGCTCTCATCTATACGAGTCATGAGCTTCAATAAGCAACTCAGCCCCCAGGACCTCAGAGTTAACCTTGACCTGCTGGAAGAAAAAAGGAAGGAAGCCCGCATCCAGATGGCAGCCTACAGACGGAAGGTGGCCCAGTACTACAACTCCAGAGTTAGAGGTAAAATGTTCATAGTGGGGGACCTAGTGCTTCGACGAGCCACCGTCTCACAGCCTCAGATCCAAGGGAAGCTCACCCCAAATTGGAAAGATCCACATGAAGTGGTGGAGGTCATCCGATCCAAAACTTATCACCTGAAGGAGCTTGGAGGAATAATGCTTCCCCGATCTTGGAACCCAAAAAATCTGAGAATGTATTATCAGTAAACCACCTTTAATAAGACTCATTCATTCAGCATTATTATTTTTTGATGCAAGAATTACATGATGATAGGAGAGAAACGAGCGAAAGTGGCCCATTAGGAACAGGAGAAAAATCTCATCCTAACGTGAGCAAAGTCGAAGGCCTCGTTCACTTTAGATGAGATGGAAGGAGAAGCCCTGACAATGGTTCTTATGTGCCTCCACGGCCCGTTAGGAATAGGAGGAGAACCTCGTCCTAACGCGAGCAAAGTTGAAGGCCTCGTTCACCATAGACGAGATGGAGGGAGAGGCCCTAATAATGGCCCTTATGTGCCCCCACAGCCCGTTAGGAACGGAAGGAGAACCTCATCCTAATGCAAGCAAAGTCGAAGGCCTCGTTCACTTTAGACGAGATGGAGAAAGAGATCCTGACAACGATCCTTATGTGCCCCCATAGTCCGTTAGGAATGGAAGGAGAACCTCATCCTAACGCGAGCAAAGTCGAAGACCTCATTCACTTTAGACGAGATGGAGGGAGAGGCCCTGACAATGGCCCTTATGTGCCCCCACAGCCTATTAGAAATAAGAGGAGAACCTCATCCTAATGCGAGCAAAGTCGAAGGCCTCGTTCACTTTAGACGAGATGGGGGGAGAGGCCCTGACAATGGCCCTTATGTGCCCCCACAGTCCGTTAAGAATAGGAGAACCTCATCCTAATGCGAGCAATGTTGAAGGCCTCGTTCACTTTAGACGAGATGGAGGAGAGGCCCTGATAATGGCCCTTACATGCCTCCACAGTTCGTTAGGAATAGGAGGAGAAACTCGTCCTAATGCGAGCAAAGTCGAAGGTCTTGTTCACCATAGACGAGATGGAGGGAGAAGCCCCGACAACGGCCCTTATGTGCCCCCACAGTCCATTAGGAACAGGAGGAGAATCTCGTCCTAATGCGAGTAAAATCCAAGTTCGAGCTCTGAAGTCTATAGGAGATAGGATCTCCATCAACCTCGGTCGTAAGATGAGATCTCCCCCGAGGTAACCTCTGGGGCAGGAGATATGATTCTCTAAACTTCAACTTCAATGGATGCGGAGCCTGAAAAAGGACTTCGGCAGTCATCTATTTTGGTACTCCCTTCCTTCGAATTTCAAACTCGAGAGTGGAGGGACTATTATTGGGGATAAATCCCGCTTCCATCGAAGTCCAATTAGATGCTCAGCCAACAATACAGCCGGTAGTCATGGAAAAGCTTCAGCGGATGAGCCTTAGCCGAGCTCCTTAGCGGTCGAGCCCTTTTCGAACTCCTCAACGGCCAAACTCATTAGCGATCGAGCTTCTTGCGGATTCCTCCAGCGGTCGGGCTTCTATAGAAGTCGGACTCCTTGCAAACTCCTTCAGCGGTCGGGCTTCTATGGAAGTCGGACTCCTTGCGGACTCCTCCAACAATCGGGCTTCTACGCAAGTCGGACTTCTTGCGGACTCCTTCAGCGGTCGGACTTTCATGGAAGCCGAACTCCTTGCGAACTCCTCCAGCGGCCGAATCCTTAGTGGCCGAACTTCTACGGAAGTCAAACTTCTTATACACTATTGACGGATTCCTACAGACAATCTCACTACTAAACGGTTACACGACAATAACGATCGGCATTTATCAAGTCAATAACGATCGACATTTATCAAGTCAATAACGATCGGCATTGATCAAGATAGTTACGATAATCATTAATCAAGGTAGTTACAACAAGCTCCGCCTATAAAAAGGACCCTCTAGATACGCTTACATCAGGTTCTAAAACTCTTCTCTCCTCCTTGAAACTCTATCGAACGCCACACTGAGCACTCCATTTCTGTTGGCCAGAGCTAACTTGAGCATCGGAGGATCCAACCGGAGCCATCCCCACCGACTCCGAACGAGATGTTGTTTTGTGGGTCATCGACGGTGATCTCATCCTCCTCCACTCTAATTCAATCTGGTGTCAACCAGTTTCTGCACCAATAATTAATTTTTTTATTATCGGGATTAAACCCGCTCTTACCGAAGTTCATCTTGATGTCTTGTCGTAGGATAAACTCTGAACTTTTTCTGGACGAACTCTCCCAAGATGAACTCCCCTAAGATGCACTCCTTCCAAATGAACTCTCCCACGATGAACTCTTCCAGGATGAACTCTCTCAGGATGACTCCTCCTGGATGAACTCCTTTCAGATAAATTCTTCCAGGATGAACTCCTTCCAAATGAGCTTTCCCAGGATGAACTTCCTCCAGGATGAACTCCCTCGGGATAAAACTCCTATAGGATGAACTCCCTCCAGGATGAACTTTCTTTCGGATGAACTTCCTCCAGGAGAAACTTCCTTTCGAATGAACTCTCTCAGGATGAACTCCTTTCAGATGAGCTCTTCCAGGATGAACTCCCTGCAGCATTGAACTCCTCCAGGATGTACTCCTCCAGAATGAACTTCTTCAGGATGAACTCCTTCTGCATGAACTCCTTCTAAATGAGCTCTCCCAAGATGAACTTCCTGCAAGATGAACTCCCTCAGGATAAACTCTTTCAGAATGAACTCCTCCAGGATGAACTCCCTCCAAAATGAACTCCTTCCAGATGAGCTCTCCCAGGATGAACTTCCTGTAGGATGAACTCCTTCAAGATGAACTCCTTCCAGAATGAACTCCTCCAGGATGAACTCCTTCTAAATGAACTACTTCCAGATGAGCTCTCTCAAGATAAACTTTCTACAGGATAAAATCCCTCAGAATAAACTCCTCGATGAACTTCCTTCAGGATGAACTCCTTCTAGATGAATTCCCTCAGGATGAACTTCTTTTGGACAAACTCTCCCAGGATGAACTCTCCTAAAATAAACTCCTTCTAGATGAACTCCTTCAGGATGAACTCCTTCCGAAAGAATTCTCTCCTCCAGGATGAACTTCCTCCAAGATGAACTCCTCAAGGATGAACTTCTTCCAGATGAACTCCTTCTAAATGAGCTCCCCCAGGATAAACTTTCTCCAGGATGAACTCCTTCAGGATGAACTCTCCCAAGATAAACTTCTTTCGGATGAACTCCCCTAGGAAGAACTCCTCCAGAATGAACCCTCTATAATGAACTCCCTCTAATTGAGCTCCCCTAGGATGAACTCCCTCAAGGATGAACTCCCCTAGGATGAACTCCTCCAGGATGAACTCTCTCAGGATGAACTTCTTTCAGCCGTCCAAAGGGCTCCTTCCAGCCGAACTTCTCTTTAGCGCTAGAAGGACCTCGACATTAATTCTTAATACAGCAAATATCAGTCAGCACACAGACAATCTCGAAAAAAATCCAAACCTCTCTAAAACTACTATGACGTGAAGTTTTTCACCACCTATAGTTATTCCATCCAAACTTTAACTCTTAAATCATAACAGACTGGCATGTCACGATAACGAACACTATCCTCCATAACAAACTTCATGTGACCCCGAACAGCCCACTACCAAGCAATTATGAATGTCACCATCAGTTTGTTACAAGCTCTATCTATATAAAAGATCCTCCAGATATGTTTTCTCTCTAAACCCTCTGTTCAAAATTTTTCTGAGTGCTCCATTTCTATGGATAGAAAACTGACTTGATCATCGAAGAGTTCTGCCGGAGCCACCCCACCTTCGGTCTTGGACTTGTCTTACAGGTGTCGGTGGTGGCCTCATCTTCTCCAACTCTAGTCAATTTCGATGTCAACAATTTTCTACACCAATAGAATTGGTGCTAGAGGAAGGGCAAGTCCCTTGTTCTTAAAGGAGTACTTGACAGAGATCTTTCCTTTTCTTCAAAGTCCTTCTTCGACCAGCTTTGTAAAGATGCCACCCAAGAAGACATTAACCAGGCAATCTACCACCTCCGTGGCTAGATCTACCAGCTCTAACTTCATCTCCGACATCCCAGGTTCCTCTATCGAGAGTGGTGGTGGATGTAGAGCAGTTCAACCTACTGATCCAGTAAGTTAGAGGCCTCACCAAAGCAGTGCAGGCCATATAGCAGCAATGACCATCGGCATCAATTCTGTCAGAGAGAGCTACATTCGAATATCAAGATCCGATGCTGGGATGGTTCGCCTGGGCTAGTCATCAGGTGACCCCCAAAAAAGAATAGCGAAGGGCAGAGAGTCCTTGTTCAAACCATGACTCAATCTTCGAAAGATCCCTGCCACTGTTCAGCCAAAGGATCCTTGAGATTCATGATCAAGAAGATCTCGATTAAAAACTTTAAGAAATGAATCAACAAATTGAAGAGCTCCACCATGCTGCTCCTGCTCAAATCGACGACATCTGCACTGACCCCTCTTTCTCTCTCCAAATAATGCAGGAGTCCATCCCATCAAACTTCAGACTTTCCCAGTTTGAAAGCTACGATGGGATCTCAGATCCGATGGACCATCTTGAGGCTTTTAAGACCATGATGCTGCTCCATGGTGCATCAGATGTCGTTTTATATTGAGCTTACCCTTCAACTCTGAAGAAACCAGTAAGAAATTAATACTCAAGCCTTAAGCTAAGTATGATTTGCTTCTTTGATCAAATGAGTCGTCAGTTTGTAACTCACTTCATCAGCAGCCGACGTCTAAGATGAGGTTCAAACTTCTTCATCAATATCAAGCAGAAGAAAGGAGAATCTATCCGAGCTTACATCAGCCACTTCAACATTGCTGCCCTGGAGGTCCGTAACTTGGACTAGTCCATTGTAATGGCCGCATTGAAGGATGGTCTCCAGAAGAATGATCTACTTTTCTCCTTAGAGAAGAAGTACCCTAAGGACTTTGCCGACATGCTGGCTCGGGCAAAAGGTTACACCTGAGCTGAGAAAGCCTTCAAGCTAAAGAATGATTAGGCCACAAGAGAATGGCAGGCGGGTGACTCTAGCAAGCCCGCAATTATGGAGAAGTCGACTGAAGTTCGATTGCATTCTAGAACTCCTCCATAATGCAGGCAGGCCCGAAGTCCTCCCCAAGCTTGTCGACCAAGAAGCTCAAATAGAAAGACAAGACGAAGCTTCCCTTCCATAAGATTCAACAACTACACTCCTTTGAATGTTTCAAAAATCCAAGTCCTGATGGAAATTAAGAATCTGCTATCAAGACCAGAAGAATTACGATCTCTTCCAAACAAGTGCAATTAAAGCAAGTATTGTTTGTATCATTATGATCATGAACACGATATTAAGGAATATTTTTAGCTTCGAGATAAAATTGAAGAACTGGTCAGGCGGGGTCGTTTGGACCGAATCCTGCAATATCAATCCGAAAGGAAAGGAGAGCAACCAAGGGCTCTTCCGCAACTGGAGGAGACCCAGGGGGAAGGGTCTCAAGGAAACCAATCCCTACGTGGAAGCATCAACACCGTGGTCGGGGGACTTCGGCAAGAAAAGATATAGAGGAGCTACACAATGTCAACATTAAAATTTTGAAAACTTACAATGTGTAATATTGATAACCATTTTTCAATAAAGAATTTTTATTTTGATATTTTTCATCTTTTATGAACTATAAAAGAAAAAAATTAAGCTGGACTTCTCTCTTAAGCCAGATAGAGGGCTTCTGGTATGGAAGGTAAGATCTCTTCTGAGCTTCAACTTCAATAGGAGATAAGATCTCCTTCAATCTCAATAGGAGATAAGATCTTCTTCAACCTCAATAGGAGATAAGATCTCTCCAAAGCTTCAACCTCAACAGAAGATAAGATCTTCTTCAATCTCAATAGAAGATAAGATCTTCTTCAATTTTAATAGAAGATAAGATCTTTTCCGAACTTCAACTTCAACAGAAGATAAGATCTTCTTCAATCCCAACAGGAGATAAGATCTCTCCCGAGCTTCAACTTTAATAGAAGATAAGATCTCCTTCAACCTCAAGAAGATAAGATCTTCTAACTTCAACCTCAATAGAGATAAGATCTTCTCAACTTCAATTCAATAGGAGATAAGATCTCCTTCAATCTCAATAAGAGATAAGATCTTTCCTGAGCTTCAACCTCAATAGGAGATAAGATCTCGTTCAACTTCAATAGAAGATAAGATCTTCCTCGAGCTTCAACCTCAATAGAAGATAAAATCTTCTTCAACCTTAATAGGAGATAAGATCTTTCTGGAGCTTTAACCTTAATAGGAGATAAGATCTTCTTCAACTTCAATAGGAGATAAGATCTCCTCCGAGCTTCAACTTTAACAGGAAGATAAGATCTCCTTCAACCTCAATAGGAGATAAGATCTTCTTCAACCTCAATAGAAGATAAGATCTCCTTCAACCTCAATAGGAAATAAGATCTTTTTTAACTTCAATAGGAGATAAGATATCCCCCAAGCTTCAATCTTAACAGGAGATAAGATCTTCTTCAACCTCAATAGAAGATAAGATCTTTCCGAAGCTTCAACCTCAATAGAAGATAAGATCTTCAATCTTAATAGGAGATAAGATCTTCTTCAACTTCAATAAGAGATAAGATCTCTCCCAAGCTTTAACTTCAATAGAAGATAAGATCTTCTTCAAACCTCAACAGGAGATAAGATCTCCTTCAACTTCAATAGGAGATAAAATCCCTCCTAAGCTTCAACCTCAATAGAAGATAAGATCTCATTCAACCTCAACAGAAAATAAGATCTTCTTCAATTTTAAAAGAAGATAAGATCTCCCCCGAGGTTCAACCTCAATAGAAGATAAGATTTTCTTCAACCTCAATAGGAGATAAGATCTCTTTCAACTTCAATAGAGATAAGATTTTCCTCCAAGCTTCAATCTCAATAGAAGATAAGATCTCCTCCGAGCTCCAACCTCAATAGGAGATAAGATTTTCTCAATCTCGTACGAAGATAAAATCTCTCTCGAGTCTCAACAAAAAATAGAATTTTCTCCGAACTCCAATAAGAGGTGAAGTCTCCCTCAAACTCGGAAGAAGAAGAATAGAGCACTCAGAGGCAATGAAGAATGAAGGAAGGAGAGGAAAGATCAATAGGAGATAAGATCTCCCTCGAGCTTCAACTTCAATAGGAGATAAGATCTCCTTCAATCCCAATAGGAGATAAAATCTCTTTCAAGCTTCAACTTCAATAGGAGATAAGATCTCCTTCAACCTCAATAGGAGATAAGATCTTTTCTGAGCTTCAACCTCAATAGGAGATAAGATCTCCTTCAATTTCAATAGGAGATAAGATCTTTTTCGAACTTCAACTTCACAGAAGATAAGATCTTCTTCAACCTCAATAGGAGATAAGATCTTTTCTGAGCTTCAACCTCAATAGGAGATAAGATCTCCTTTAATTTCAATAGGAGATAAGATCTCCTTCAACCTCAATAGAAGATAAGATCTTTTTGGAGTTTCAACCTCAATAGGAGATAAGATTTTCATTAAGATCTTCTTTAACGATAAGATTCTTTTCGAGCTTTAACTTTAGAAGATAAGATCTCCTTCAACCTCAATAGGAGATAAGATCTCTTTCGAGCTTCAACTTCAACAGAAGATAAGATCTCCTTCAACCTTAATAGGAGATAAGATCTTTTTCAACTTCAACAGGAGATAAGATCTTCCTTGAGCTTCAACCTCAATAGGATATAAGATCTTCTTCAACCTCAATAGGAGATAAGATTCTTTCCAAAGCTTCAACCTCAATAGGAGATAAGATCTCCTTCAATCTCAGTAAAAAATAAGATCTTCTTCAACTTCAATAGGAGACAAGATCTCCTCCGAGCTTCAACCTCAATAGGAGATAAGATCTCCTTCAACTTCAATAGAGATATAAGATCTCTCCCGAGCTTCAACCTCAATAGGAGATAAGATCTCCTTCAACCTCAACAGAAAATAAGATCTTCTTTAACTTTAAAAGAAGATAAGATCTTCTTTAACTTTAAAAGAAGATAAGATCTTTTTTGAGCTTCAACCTCAATAGGAGATAAGATTTTCTTCAACCTCAATAGGAGATAAGATCTCTTTCAACTTCAATAGGAGATAAGATCTTCTCCGAGTTTCAATCTCAACAGAAGATAAGATCTCGAAGCCCCAACCTCAATAGGAGATAAGATTTTCTCAATCTCGTACAAAGATAAAATCTCTCTCGAGTCTCAATAAGAAACAGAATCTTCTCCAAACTCCAATAAGAGGTGAAGTCTCCCTCAAACTCGAAAGAAGAAGAACAGAATGCTCGGAGGCAGTGAAGAATGAAGGAAAGAGAGGGAAGACACAAGCAAAAATAAGAAGTTGGAGGGAAGGAGAAGGAGTTCAAATAGCTGAAGAAATCAGAGATGATTATGATTGTAGACCTCCTCCAGCCAATTTTGACCTACCATGTATCCAATCCATCATGCCAATCCCTAACGACTTGATAGAGCAATAATTGCATCATACCTAGGATAGAGTTTCTGTAGAAGTTTTGAAAAATTATCTTTTCGAATCATCTCGTATTTAAGAAGCTTCAACGCCAGCGCAATAAATGCCAAGGCTCTCCATCTAATGAGTGCAGAGCCCAGAAAAGAATTTCGATAGTCATCTTTTTTGTACTTTCTTTTTTCAAATTTCGAACTCGAAAGTAGAAAGACTATTGTTAGAGTTAAACCTGCTCCTGCCGAAGTTCAGCTTGGTATCTTATCGTAGGTTGAATTCTTTCAGGATGAACTCCTTGACGAACTCTTCCAGGATGAACTCTTTCCAGATGAACTCTTTCAGGATGAACTCTCCTAGGATGACTCCTTCAGGATGAACTCCTTCCGAATGAACTCTCTTAGGATGAACTCCTCTAAAATGAACTTCTTCCATATGAGCTTCCCCAGGATGAATTGCCCCATAATGAACTCCCTTCCAGATGAACTCTACCAGGGTGAACTTCTCGAGGATGAACTCCTTCTAGATGAGCTCTCCCAAGATGAACTTCCTGCATGATGAACTCTCCTAAGATGAACTCCCCCATGATGAACTCCTTCAGAATGAATTCCTCCAGGATGAACTCCCTCAGAATGAACTCCTTTCATATAAGCTCTCCTAGGATGAACTTTTCTAAAATGAACTCCTCTAGGATGAACTCCTTCTAGATGAACTCCTTCTAGATGATCTCTCACAAGATGAACTTCTTGCAGGATGAACTTCCTCTAGGATGAACTTCTTTTGGATGAACTCTTCTAGGATGAACTCCTTCCAGATGAACTCCCTCAGAATGAAATCCTCCAGGATGAACTCCCCCAGGATGACTCCTTCAGGACGAACTCCTTCTGGATAAAATCCTCCAGGATGAACTCCTCCAAGATGAACTCCTTTCAGATGAGCTCTCCCAGGATGAACTTTCTTGAGGATGAACTTTCTTTAGGATGAACTTCTTTCAAATGAACTCCTCTAGGATGAACTCCTTCTAGATGAGCTCCCCCAAGATGAACTTTCTCTAAGATGAAATCCCTCCAAGATGAACTCCTCAGGATAAACTCCTCCAGAATGAACTCCCTTAGGATGAACTCCTTCTGGATGAACTCTCCTAGGATGAACTCCTTCCAGTAGAGCTCCCCAAGGATGAACTCCTTTCGGACTCTTTTTAGTTGTCCAAAGGGCTCCTTCCAGCCTGTTGGGGATAAATTCACTCCTATCGATGTTCGGCCAGATGCTTGATCTTGGAAGGATCCCATCCGACAGTAGTCTCCATGGTTAAATCTTAAAACTTTTCAATAGTCAGACTCCTTCCGAACTTTTTCTTCAGTCGGACTTCTTCTGAACTTCTCCTTCAGCCAGACTCCTCCAACAGTCAAACTCCTACCGGACTTTTTCTTCAATCGTGCTTCTCCAATAGTCAGACTCCTTCTAAACTTCTCCTTTGATCGAACTCCTCCAACAGTCAGACTCCTTTCAAACTTTTTCTTCCGCTAGACTCTTCTCCCAACTGGACTCCTCCAATAATCAAACTTTCATCAAACTTTTTTTTAGTCGAACTCTTTCAATAGTCGAATTTCTTCCATATTTCTCCTTCAAATGGACTCCTCTAAATAGCTAAACTCCCTCCGAACTCCATCCAGCAATCCTAGAGGACCTCGGCTCTCACCCTCGATGTAGCTGAAAGAACCGTCAATCTTTTTCATTCGAGCTTCGATTGTTGGACCCTGATGGGCTCGCATATCACGATAACAGACACTATCCCCCATAACAAACTTCATGTGGCCCTGAACGGTCTACTACTGGATAGTTATGACCGTCACTATCAGTTTATTACAAGCTCTATTGAGGATAAACCCCACTTCCACCGAAGTCTAGCCTAGTGCTTAGCCTAATGCAGCTCGTAATCATAGAAGAGCTTCAATCAAAAATTCTCTCCCCAACAACCAAACTCATTCAGTGGTCGAACTATCCCAACGGCCAAACCCAATCGAACTTCTCAGTGGTCTAGCTCCAGTCGAACCTCTTCAGTCGGCCAAACTTTTCAGCGATCGAACTTCTTTCAGACTCCTCCAGCAGTTGGGCTTCTATGAAAGTCAAACTCTTTTCAGATTCCTCTAGTCGGGCTTCTATGGAAGTCAAACTTCTTCCAAACTGTTCCTTCAATCGAACTTCTATGGAAGCCAAACTTCTTTCAAACTTCTTCAGCAGTCGAACTTCTACGAAAGTCGAACTTCTTTCGGACTCCTCCAGCAGTCAGACTTCTATGGAAGCCAAACTTCTTTCAAACTTCTTCAGCAATCGAGCTTCTATGAAAGCCAAACTCCTTCAGCAATCGAGCTTCTACGAAAGTCGAACTCCTTCTGGACTCCTCCAATAGTCAGACTCCTCCGACAGTCGGGCTTTTATGAAAATTGAACTCCTTCCGAACTCCTCCAGCAGTCGGACTTCTATGGAAGCCAAACTCCTTTTGGACTCTTCCAGTAGTTGGACTTCTATAGGAGCCAAATTTCTTTCAAATTTCTCCAGCAGCTGGGCTTCTATGGAAGCCAAACTTCTTTCGAATTCCTCCAACAGTCGGACTTCTATGGAAGTCGAACTCCTTCCAAATTATTTCTTCAAATGGATTCTTACAGGCGATCCCACTACTAAACGATTATAATTATCATTTATTAGGATAACCATGAACATCATTCATTAGGATAATTATGATTGTCATTTATCAGGATAATCACGATTGTCATTTATCAAGGATGGTTATAATGGTCATTTATCAAGATAGTTACAACAAACTCTGTCTATAAAAAGGGACTCTCCATATATATTTTCTCTAAGTTTTCTTTTTCTTTCTGAAACTCTATCAAACTTCTCTCTGAGCACTCTATTTTTATTGGTTAGAAGAGCTAACTTAACCATCGAAGAGTCCTACCGGAGCCACTACCATCGACTCCGGATGGAACTATGTTTTGCAGATCACCGACGGCGATCTCATCTTCCTCGACTCCAGTTTGATCTGATATCAACCAAATTTTGCACCAACAAAATTAGCGCTAGAAAAAGAGCCTCTGCTTCTTAGGTTTCTTTGATCTTAAAGGAGTGCTCAGCAGTGATCTCTCTTCTTTCTCTCTAAAATTTTTTTCAGAAAAAATATCTTCTAAGAAAGCTTTGATCCGACGATCAACAATCTCTACAGCCAGATCCCATCCAGATACAACCATTCCAGCTTTGGTAACTCAAGCATCACCTGCAATCATGATGGATGTGGAATAGTTCAATCTGCTGGTCCAACAGGTTCGTGGCCTCGTGGATGCCATGTAGGCCATACATCGGTAAGCCTCGATACCAGTTCGATCGAATCAAGCTCCAGAGCCCCATGATCCGATCTGGGATCGGTCAACCTCGGCTATCCAACCTTTGATCTCTGAAAAGAGGAAGCATAGGATGGAAGACCCATGCTCGGACCATGACTCGATCCAGGGAGAAGCTTCACGCCCGTTCCATCGAAAAATCCTGAAGATCAACGATCGTGAAGATCTCCTGAATCGAAGGCTTTTAGAAATGAGTCGATGAATTGAGGAGCTCCATCATACTCCCTCCTCACATGGTAATAATATTTGCGCTGATCCTCCTTTTTCTCATAGGATCATGCAGGAACCAATACCGTCGAACTTCAAGCTCCCATAGTTCGAGAGTTACAACAAAATCTCTGATCCGATCGATCACCTGGAGGCCTTTCAGATAATAATATTGCTTCAGGACATGTCAGATGCTATTTTATGCCGGGATTTTTTGTCCACCCTCAAGAGAGCAACCAAAAATTGGTACTCGGCACTTAAGTTGGGTACCATCTTTTCTTTTGATCAGATAAGCCATCAGTTCGTGACTCATTTCATCAGTAGCCGACATCTATGCCGAGATTCAGATTTTCTGATGAACATCAAGCAGAAGGAGGGAGAATTCATCCGGGCTTATGTCACCTAATTTAATGCCGCTGCATTGAAGATCCAAAATCTAGACCAATCAGTTGCAATTGCCACACTCAAGAATTTGCTATTCTCCCTGAAGAAAAAGTATTTCAGAAATTTTGTCAATTTGCTAGCTCGGGTTAAAGGTTACGCTCGAGATGAAGAGGCTTTTAAGGCTAGGGATGATGAAGCCTTTGGTAAGCGGCGAATCAGCGAACCGGATGGATCCACTGAGGAAGAAAAGTCGAGCAAAACTAGGTCGCACTTCCAAACTCCCTCTGAGTGAAAGCAAGTCCGAACCCCCCCTCGGGCTTGGAGGCAGGGAAGTCCGGATAGGAGGGTGCGGCGAGGTTCTCACCAATGAAGATTTGACAACTATGCTCCCCTCAATGCTCCTAAAATCCAAGTGCTGATGAAAATCAGGAAGCAATTATCGAGGTCGGAAAGGATGCACTCTCACCCCAGCAAGCACAATCCTAATAAGTTCTATCTTTATCATCGTGATCATGATCACGACATTGAGGAGTGTGTCTAACTCCAGGATGAGATCGAAGAGCTCATCAGATGAGGTAGATTAGGTCGATTCCTATAGCGACGATCCGAAAGGCAGAAAGATCGATCGAGGGCATTGCTGCAGCTTGAGCCACCAAGGAAGGAGGATCAATAAGAAGATCGACCGTCTCTCGACATCATCAATAAGATCTTGGGGGGACTTCGGCAAGAAGAGGCCAGTGGATCCGAGGGATCAGTGAAGAGATGAAGGACTGAAGAACCCATAATCTTCACCAAGGTAGATGCTTAGGGGATCCAATTCTTCCATAATGACATGGTTGTAATCTCTTTAAATATTGCCGATTACGATGTACGCTACATTTTAGTAGATAATAAAAGCTCGATCGACGTATTATTTTATGATGCCTTCTCAAAAATGTTCTTACTCAATAACCACTTGAGGCCTATGAACTCTCTGTTGATAGGCTTTACTGGCGATGCCGTACCAGTTGAGGATATAATAACTTTGGTCGTGACTGTGGGACAACGTCCGAAACTGGTAAGGCATAGGTTGACTTTTTAGTCGTAAGAACTCCATCTACCTATAATGCTATTCTCGACCGACCTGATCTAAATACACTTTCAACAATGGTATCAACTTATTATTTGAAAATGAAGTTCTTGACGGATTATGGGATCAGAGAGGTCAGAGGAGATTAAGCTCTGGCAAGACACTACTACTCAATCACCCTACATAAGAAAGCATAGTCAAACCCTCCTGTTGATGGGCTGGATGTTCGAGACGATCTTATCGAGGAGCGAGATGAGCCTATAGAGGACCTCATATCTATGCCCTTGAATGATGGAAATGCGGAGCACACTGTATAGATCGGCTCTAACTTGGAGGATGAGGTTTTGAAGCAACTCGTCACCTTCCTCAGAAAGAATGCAGACATCTTCGCCTGGGCCCCAGCGGATATGTCAGAAATTGATGTCGAAGTTATGGAACATCGACTGGCCGTCGATCCAAAGTCTAGGCTGATAAAAGAGAAACTGCGCAGACACGTCCCGAAGAGGTAGAAAGCAATTGCAAAAGAAGTAGGCAAGCTCCTTAAAGCTAGGTTCATCTGAAAAGTCAACTATCCGACCTGGGTCTCAAATGTGGTCCTCGTCAAAAAGGCAAACAACAAGTGGAGGATGTGTATAGACTTCAAAAAGCTGAATAAAGCCTACCCAAAGGATAGCTACCCTCTTCCCATGATTGATCAACTGGTAGATGCAACCTCGGGCCATGAGCTTCTCACCTTCATGGATGCCTTCTCCGACTATAACTAGATATGGATGGCATTAGAGAATGAGGAGAAAACTGCTTTTGTTACTGACTGTGGTCTTTACTGTTATAAGATTATGCCCTTTGGGCTCAAGAATGCTGGGACAACGTACCAGCATCTGATCAATAAAATCTTCAAAGAGCAGATTTGCCATAATATGAAGGTGTATGTGGATGACATGCTCGTCAAAAGTCGAGCTTCTATAAACCACCTTGCTAACCTTGAAGAGACCTTCAATACACTCAGAAAATACAAGATGAAGCTGAACCCGATCAAGTGCGCCTTTGGTGTGACCTCTGAAAAGTTTTTGAGATTTATGGTATCGAGGTGCGGAATTAAAGTAAATTCAAAGAAAATTTGAGCCATTCAAGAGATGATCGCTCCAAAGATAATCAAAGAAGTTCAGCACTTGACTGAAAAAATGGCATCCCTAAATCACTTCATCTCGAGATCGGTCGAGCAATGCATGCCCTTCTTTCAAGTTCTCAAGCAACCAAAGAATTTTTGTTAGACGACGGAGTGCCAACGGACATTTGAGGAGCTCAAAAACTACTTCGACTCACCTCCACTACTAGCAAAATTTGAACCTAAATAAGAATTATTCTTGTACTTAGTGGTCTCTCCGACGGCCTTGGCAGCAATCCTAGTCAAGGAGGAAGCGAAGATACAGCGGTCGATCTACTACATAAGTCGAGTCTTAAGGGATGCAGAGATCAGATATTCTAAGCTAGAGAAATTGGCTTACTCTCTTCTAATTACTGCCAAGAGGCTCCGACTTTTCTTCTAGGGGCACACCATAACGGTCCTTACGGATCAACCAATAAAGACAATCCTTCAACGAATGGATGCTTTCGAAAGAATTACAAAATGGACAATCGAGCTTATAAAATTCGATATCAATTATCGACCCCAACCATCGATCAAAGTTCAGATATTAGTAAATTTTATAATGAAATGTACCATTTCTGATGATGTCGAGCTTAAGTGGAATGAGACTGGTGCTCTACTATCACAACCGAATCTTTCTGAAGAGACAGCCGATCTTTTCGAAGATTTTTGGGCTCTGTATGTGGATGGTTTGTCCAACTCTAGTGGAGCGGATGCGGGGTTAGTCTTAGTCAGTCCTGAAGGAGTCATCGTCGAGTATGCACTGTGCTTCGAATTCTCTGCATCTAATAATAGGGCCGAGTATGAAGCACTGATCGTTGGGTTAAAAGTAGCAAAAAAATTAAAAGTAGATCGACTTCAAGTCTATAATAATTCTTAATTAGTGGTCGGCCAAATTAGTGGCGACTACGAAGCATGGAAAGAAAGTATGATGAAATATCTTGAGAAAGTAAAAGACTTGACTCCGACCTTCAGTTATTTCGGCATTCGACGAGTTTCGAGGATAGAAAATATAAGAGCCGGCCTCCTCTCTAAGTTGGCTACTTCAGCTCCAGCCAAACTACCTAAAGAAGTATTTTTTGAGATCTTGAAGTGTCCGAGCTTAAAGAAATCGTAGGTCATTTTGCAGATAGAACTCGAGCCAAGCTGGATCGACCCATTGGTTGCATACCTTAAGGAGGGAGTCCTTCCTCATGACCCAAAAGAAGCTCAAAAACTCAAGAATCAAGTCTTCCAGAATATTTTATATGAGGGCAGATTGTATAAGAGGTCGTATTCGCTGCCGCTATTGAGATATCTCCGACCTTCAGAAGCTGACTTCGTATTATGGAAAGTGCACAAAAAAATCTGTGGAGGTCATGTAGAATCCAGATCCCTATCGCAAAAACTACTTCGACAAGGATACTATTGGCCGACCTTATACCATGATTCTATGGAATATATCAGAAAATATGACCGCTATCAGAAGAATGCGAGCATACAAAGATGGCCGACTTTCAAGCTTACTCTGCTAAGTACATCCTGGCCATTTGCGCAGTAGAGAATGGACATACTTGGCCCTTTCTTGATGGCATTTGAATAATGAAAATTCCTCCTGATAGCGATCGACTACTTCACCAAATGGGTCAAAGCCAAATCTCTAGCCAAAATTACCGAGGCTAAGGTACAAGACTTTATTTGGAAGTTAATAGTTTGTCGATTTGGTTTGCCCCAAATTCTTATAATCGATAACGTTGGATAATTCGCCAAAATGAGGTTCGTCGACTTCTGTGAAGACCTAAACATCTCCCATCATTTTACATCGGTAGTACACCCACACGCAAATGAAGAAGCTGAAGTGACCAATCAGACTCTACTGCAAGGCATCAAGACATGACTCGACAAAGCAAAGGAGATCTGGGTGGACGAACTCTACCACATCCTCTGAGCATACCGAACTATTCAAAGGCTGTCAACTGGAAAAACACCATTCACCTTGGCCTTTGGAATAGAGGCAGTCATCCCTGTTAAACTTAAGCTTTCGTCAACATGGATCATGGCTTTCAACGAGTAGCATAACCTACAGGACCTCAGAGTCAACCTCGACCTATTGGAAGAGAAAAAAGAGAAAGCCCAGGTTCAGATGGCGGCCTATAAATGAAAGGTGGCCCAGTACTATAACTCCAGAATCAGAAGTAAAATATTCAGAATGGAGGACTTAGTGCTTCGACGAGTCACCATCTCTCAGCCTCAGAGCCAAGAGAAGCTCACCCCAAATTGGGAAGATCCATATGAGGTGGTGGAGGTCATCCGGCCCGAAACTTATCGTCTAAAGGAGCTCGGAAGAATAATGCTCCCACGACCTTGGAACTCAAAAAATCTGAGGATGTACCATCAATAATTTTTTCATAATAAAACTTCTTCATTTCAACATTATTATTTTTTGGTGCAAAAATTGTATGATGACAGAAAAGAAGCAATCAAAATTGGTCGTGCTAGGAACAGAAGGAGAACCTCATCCTAACATGAGCAAAATCGAAGACCTTGTCCATTTTAGATGAGATGGAGGGAGAGGCCCTAACAACGACCCTTATATGCTCCCACAGTCTGTTACGAATAGGAGAAGAACCTCATCCTAACGTGAGCAAAATCATAGATGAGATGGAGGGAGAGGCCCTGATAATGGTCCTTACGTGCCCCCACAGCCCATTAGGAACAGAAGAAGAATCTCATCCTAACATGAGCAAAGTCGTAGATGAGATGGTGGAAGAGATCCTAATAATGATCCTTACGTACCCCCATAGTCCGTTAGGAATAGAAGGAGAACCTTGTCCTAATATGAGCACAGTCAAAGGCCTCATTCATTTTAGATGAGATGGAGGAAGAGGCCTTGATAACGATCCTTATGTGCCCCCATAGCCCATTAGGAATAGGAGAAGAACCTCATCCTAACGTTAGCAAAGTCAAAGACCTCGTTCATTTTAGACGAGATAGGGGGAGAGGCCCTAACAATGGCCCTTATGTGCCCCCATAGTCCATTAAGAATAGGAGGAGAACCTCGTTCTAACACGAGCAAAATTGAAGGCTTCATTCATTTTAGACGAGATGGGGGGAGAGGCTCTGATAACAGCCCTTATGTGCTCCCACGGTCCGTTAGGAACAGAAGGAAAACCTCGTCCTAACATGAGCAAAGTCGAAGACCTCGATCATTTTAGATGAGATGAGAGGAAAGGCTCCGAAGATGGCCCCATTGTGCTCGACAACAATAGGGGACAAGACCTTCTCCGAGCTTCAACCACACCTTCAACCTTGACTGAAGACAAGGTGCAGAGCCCTGAAGAGGACTTCGACAGTCGCCCTTTTCGTACTTCCTTCGAGTTTCAAACTCGAGAGTGAAGAGACTATTGTTTGGGATAAACCTCATTCCTACCAAAGTTTAGTCCGGTGCTTAGCCTAATACAGCTGGTAATCACGAAAGAGCTTCAATTAAAAATTTCCTCTCCAGCAACCAAACTCATTCAGTGGCCGAACTATTCTAGTGGCCAAATCCAACTGAACTTCTCAACGGTCGAGCTCCAGTCGAACCTCTTCAGCTGGCCAAATTTTTCAATGGCCGAACTTCTTTTCGACTCCTCCAGCAGTTAGACTTTTATGGAAGCCAAACTTCTTCCGAACTACTCCAGCAGTCGGGCTTCTACGAAAGCTGAACTTCTCCTAGACTGTTCCTTCAATCAGGCTTCTACGGAAGCCAAATTTCTTTCAGACTCCTCCAGCAGTCGAACTTCTATGGAAGTCGAACTCCTTCCAGACTCCTCCAGCAGTCAGACTTCTACAGAAGCCAAATTTCTTTTGGACTCCTCCAGCAGTCGAGCTTCTACGAAAGCCAAACTTCTTCCGAACTCCTCCAGTAGTTGGACTTCTATGAAAGCCAAACTTCTTCTAGACTCCTCCAGCAGTTGGGCTTCTATAGGAGCCAAACTTCTTTCAAACTTCTCCAGCAGTCGAACTTCTACGGAAGCTGAACTCCTTCAGCGGTCGGGCTTCTATGAAAGTCGAACTCCTTTCAAATTTCTCCAGCAGTCGAACTTCTACGGGAGCCAAACTTCTTCTGGACTCCTCCAGCAGTCGGACTTCTATGAGAGCCAAACTTCTTTCAAATTTCTCTAGCAGTCGGGCTTCTATGAAAGCCGAACTTCTTTCGGACTGTTCCTTCAAATGGATTCTTACAGACGATCCCACTACTGAACGGTTATAATTATCATTTATCAGGACAATCACGAACATCATTCATTAGGATAATTATGATTGTCATTTATCAGCACAATCATAATTATCATTTATCAAGGATGGTTACGACGGTCATTTATTAAGATAGTTACAACAAACTCCGTCTATAAAAAGAAACCCTCCATATATGTTTTCTCTAAACTTTCTTCTTCTTTTCGAAACTCTGTCGAACTCCTCTCTGAGCACTCCATTTCTGTTGGTCAAAAGAGCTAACTTGACCGTTGGAGGGTCCTACCGGAGCCACCACCGACTCCAGATGGAATTTTAATTTGCAGGACATCGATGGTGACCTTATCTTCCTCGACTCCAATTTGATCCGGTGTCAACCAAATTCTACACCAACAAGCTCCATCCATATAAGAGATCCTCTAAATACCCTTTCGGCCAGAGGCTCTCCTTCTCTTTCTTAAAACTTTACTAGAATCTCTCTACGTATTTCATTTCTGTTGGTTGAAAGAGCTGACTTGATCATCAGAGGGTCTTGCCAGAGCCACCACTCCAGACTCCGGATGAAATTTATTTTATAGATCATGATGGCAACCTCATCCTCTCCAAATCCAGCTTCGACTCCAGCGATGGTCAAACTTCATGCCAACAGGATTGGCGCTAGAGGAAGGGACTCAAGTTATTGAGATTTCCTTATTCTTGAAGGAATACATGGTAGAGATCCCTCTTCATCCCAGCCAGAGTCCTATTTTTTCTCTCGATCTCTCGATGATGCCCCTCAGAAAGGCTTCAACCTAATGGTCAATCATCTCCATGGCTAGATCTCATCTAGATCTTTCCACCCCCATTTCGTCTCCTTCATCTTAAGCCCCATCGCCTGCGATGGTGGACATGGTGCAGTTTGACCTACTGATCCAGTAGGTCCGCAGTCTCACTGAAGCAGTGCAGACCATGCAGCAGCAGCAGCCATCTTCGATGCCATCTCGATCGAACCAGGTTTCTCAGGAGCCAGAGAACCTGGTCTAGAGGTGGCCGAATTGGTTCAATCGGTCGACAACCCCCAGAAAAGAAAAGCAGAGGATGGAGAGCCCCTGCTCGAACCATGACTCAACCTTGAAGGGAGCTTTGCCTTCTGCTCCATCAGAAAACTCTGGAGATCAACAATCGTGAAGATCTTCTAGATCAAAAGCTTCAAAAAATGAGCTGACGAATCGAAGAACTCCATCATGCTCTCTCCTCCCATATAACGATATCTGCACTGACCTTTCTTTTTTCTTAGAAGATTATACAAAAATCAATCCTACCGAATTTCAAGCTTTTTCAGTTTGAGAGTTACGACAGTCGACCACCTGAAGGCCTTTCTGATAATGATGCTACTCCACGGTGTGTCAGATGTCATTTTATGCCAGGCTTTTCCATCCACCCTCAGGGGAGCCTCTAGGAACTGGTATTCAGCCCTTAACTCAGGTACCATCTTTTCTTCGATCAAATGAGCCATCAATTTATGACTCATTTCGTTAGTAGCTGACATCCCCACCAAGGTTTGAATTTTTTGATAAATATCAGGCAGAAGGAGGAAGAATCTATCCAGGCTTATGTCATTCGATTTAATGCTAATGCATTAAAGGTTCAAAATCTGGATCAGTCTGTTGCAATGGCCGCACTCAAGGACAGCCTTTAAAAGAAAGATTTACTGTTTTTCCTAGAGAAGAAGTATTCTAAGAACATTATCGATATGCTGGCTCGGGCTGAAGGTTATGCCCGAGCTAAGGAGGCCTTTAAGGCCAGGGATAATGAACCTGCTCAGGAGCAACAAGCGAGCAAACCAAATGTACCCATGGTTGAAGAAAAATTGAGCAAAGCTCGGCCACGCTTCCGAACTCCTCTGAAGCTTAAGCAGGCCCGAACTCCTACCCAAGCCCAGAGGCGAAAAGCCCAAATAGAAGGGCGTGATGGAGCTCTTCCTTCAGAAGATTCCACAACTACGCCCCTCTCAATGCTCTAAAAATTCAAGTACTCATGCAGATTAGAAAGTAACTATCGAGACCAGAAAGGATACATACTCATCCCGACAAGCACAATCCTAGCAAGTTCTATCTCTACCATCGCGATCATGGTCACAATACAGAAGAATGCATCCAGCTTTAAGAAGAAATTAAGGAGCTCATCAGGCATGGTAGGCTTGGTCGGTTCCTGCGACATTGGTCGGAAGGATGGGAGGATTGGCTGAAGGCACCCCCACCGCCAAAACCATCAAGAAGCGAGGAGCAGCGAGAAGATTGGCCTCCGATTGGCATCATTAACACCATTTCTAGGGAACTTCAACGTGAAAAGGCTAGCGGATCGACAGAGCTTGAGAAGAGGTGGAGGACTAAGGAGCCCATCACTTTCACCAATGAGGATGCCCGAGGAGTCCAGTTCTTGCATAACGATGCGGTTTTAATCTCTTTAAACATTGCTGATTATGATGTATGGCATATTTTGGTAGATAATGAAAGTTCTGGTGACATTCTGTATTATGATGTTTTCTTTAAAATGTCCATATCCGATAATCGCCTGGGATCCATGATCTCCCTATTGGTCGGCTTCACTAGCGACATTATGCTAGTGGAGGGAATGATAACTCTAGCCATGACTATAAGGCAATATCCAAAGCAGGCCAAGGCATGGGTTGACTTTTTAGTGGTGAAAGCCTCCTTCACTTACAATGCAATCCTTGGCCGACCTGGTCTGAATGCACTACGAGCCATGATGTTGATCTATTATCTGAAGATAAAATTTTCAGCAAACAATGAAATAGGTGAAATCAGAGGTGATCAAGCATTAGCCCGGCACTGCTACTCCATCGCCTAACAAAACAGCACTCAACTTGACCCCTGTCCAGTTGACGGACTTGATGTCTGCGATGATCTTATCGAAGAACAGGATGAGCCCATAAAAGATCTTATGATCATCCCCCTGAATGATGGAAACGCGAAGCATATGGTGCAAATTGGCTCCAATCTGAAAGATGAAGTTCGAAAGCAGCTCATCATCTTTTTACGGAGGAATGCCGACATCTTCGCCTGGGTTTCGATAGATATGCCTAGGATTGACGCCAAGGTTATGGAACATCGACTGGCTATTGATCCCAAGCATCGACCAATGAAAGAAAGAGTTCGCAACCATACACCAGAAAGACAGAAGGCAATAGCAGAAGAAGTCAACAAGCTTCTCAATACCAGATTTATTCAAGAAGTCAGCTATCCGATCTGAGTCTCTAATGTGCTTCTGATCAAGAAGGCCAACAGCAAGTGGAAAATGTGCATCGACTTTAAGAAGCTGAACAAGACCTGCCTAAAAGATAGCTATCCTTTGCCCAGAATCGATCTACTGGTAGATGCGACTTCAGCCTACAAGCTCCTCACCTTCATGGATGCCTTCGCTAGCAACAACCAAATTCAAATGGCATCGGAGGATGAGAAGACTGCTTTTATTACTAATCATGATCTTTACTATTATAGGGTGATGCTCTTCGGGCTTAAGAATGCAGGCATGATTTATCTGTGCTTGGTCAATAAAATTTTTAAGGAGCAGGCCGCAATATAGAGGTTTACATCGACGACATGCTAATTAAAAGTCGAATGTCTATCAATCATGTTGTCGACCTTGAAGAGGCCTTCGATGCACTCAGAAAATATAAGATGAAGCTGAACCCCATCAAGTGCACCTTTGAAATAGCCTCAGAAAATTTTTGGGGTTTATGATCTCGAGACGAGGGATTGAGATCAATCCAGAGAAGATTCGAGCTATCCAGAAGATGATCGTCCCAAAGTCCATCAAAGAAGTTCAGTGTCTGATCGAAAAGGTGGCATCTTTGAATCATTTTGTCTGAAGGTCGGTAGAATGCTGTATGCCCTTCTTCCAAAATCTCAGAAAATTGAAAGATTTTTACTAGACTCAGGAATGCCAAAAGATGTTCGACGAGCTTAAGAACTACCTCGACTCACCTCCCCTACTAGCCAAACCCAAATCCAGAGAGGAGCTATTTCTCTACCTCGCGGTCTCCCCTATGGTGCTAGCGACAATCCTAGTCAAAAAAGAAGCGAAAATACAGCGACCAGTCTACTACATAAATCAGATCATAAGAGATGTTGAGACTAGGTATACAAAGTTTAAAAAAATGACTTATGCTCTTCTGATTGCAACAAGAAGACTTCGATCTTACTTCTAGGGATATGCTATAACGCTCCTCACTGGTCAGCCAATCAAAGCGATCCTTCATCAAACAGATGCTTCCAAAAGAATTACAAAATGGGTCATTGAATTAACAGAGTTCGATATCAACTATTGACCTCGACCAGCAATCAAGGCTCAGGCACTGACCGACTTCATAGTTGAATGTACCATCCTGGACGATGCCGAGCTTTAGAATGAAACCAACATTCCATGGTTGCACCCAAGCTCCTTTGAATAAAAAATGAACCTTCCTGAAGATTTCTAGGCCCTATATATCAATAGCTCCTCCAACACTTTCAGAGCAGGTACTGGACTGATCTTGATTAATCTGAAAGGAATCATCATGGAGTACGTGCTGCATTTTGAATTTTCGGCGATAAACAATGGGGTAGAATATGAAGCCCTAATAGTCGGGCTCAGGATAGCCAAAGAATCGGGAGCTGATTGGCTTCAGGTTTGTAGTGACTTCCAACTGATCGTGGGGTAGGTCGCAGCAATTATGAAGCCCAGGAAGAGAGCATGGTAAAATATCTTAAGAAGGTGAAGAGCTTGACCCCAACCTTCAGCACCTTCAGCAGCTTCAACATTCGACAAATCTTGGGAGCAAAAAATGCTAAGACCGACCTTCTTTCCAAGCTAGCCACCCTAGCTCCTAACGAGCTTCTGAAAGAAGCTTATTATGAGACATTGAAATGCCTATGCACAGAGGAACCGCAGCCCATCATGCAAGTTGGCCAGGAGTCCTGCTGGATTGATCCACTAACCACTTATCTTAAGGATGGGGTTCTTCCTCGTGATCTGAAAGAGGCTTGAAAGTTAAAAAACCAAGCCTCTCGGTATGTTCTTTATGAGAATAAGCTGTATGAAAGGTCGTATTTATTGCTATTATTGAGGTGCCTCCGACCCTCTGAGGCCGACTTCACACTATGAAAAGTGTACGAGAAAATTTGCAAAAGCCATCTGGGTGCCAGATCTCTATCTCATAAGCTACTTCGACAAGAATATTACTGGTCGACTATGCATGATAATTGTGTTGATTACATCAGGAGATGTGATCACTGCCAAAGGAACGTGAATGTTCAAAGGCAACCAACTGCTAAGCTTGCCCCGTTGAGTACTTCTTGGCTGTTTGCGTAGTAGAAAATGGATATTCTTGGACCCTTCCTAATGGTATCTAGGCAACAAAAGTTTCTCCTAGTTGCCATCGACTATTTCACTAAATGGATCGAGGCCGAACCATTGGCAAAGATTACCAAAGCCAAGGTGCAGGACTTCGTCTGGAAGTCGGTTGTTTATAGATTCTAACTGCTCCAAACTATCATAATAGACAATGGCCAATAATTCTCTAGGGTGAGGTTCACCAAGTTCTGCGAAGGTCTGAATATCTCTCACTACTTTACATCGGTAGCTCACCTGCAGGCAAATGGAAAAGCTAAAGTGATCAACCAAACCTTACTATAATGCATCAAGATAAGACTCGAAAGAGCAAGGAGGGCCTGAGTGGACAAACTTTATCATGTTCTGTGGGCATACTGAACTATCCAAAGGATGCCGATTGAAAAAATATCGTTCATCTTAGCTTTTGAAATAGAGGCAGTCATCCCGATCGAACTTAAGCTTCCATCGATGTGGATAATGGCTTTCAACGAGCAGCATAACCTGCAAGACCTCAAAGCCAACCTCGACCTACTGAAAGAAAAAAGAGAGGAAGCCCAAGTTCAGATGGCAGCTTATAGGTGAAAGATGGCCCGATACTATAATGCCAGAGTTAGAGATAAAATGTTCAGAATGGGGGACTCAGTACTTCGACGAGCCACCATCTCTCAATCTCAAAATCAGAAGAAGCTTGCCCCAAATTGGAAAGGACCTTATGAGATCATGGGAGTCGTCCAACCCGGGACATACTACTTGAAGAAACTCAAAGGGGCAGACCTACCTTGACCATAAAATTTGAAAAATCTATGAATATATTACTGATGACTTGATTGCAATGAAATCTTTCTACTTCAACATCCTAATCTTTATTGTATATCGGTAATAAAGGAGGACTATCCTCCGAACTTAATCTCACGATAAATACGGCCACGTTAGGAATAGGAGGAGAACCTCGTCCTAATGTGAGCAAAGTCGAAGGCCTCATTCATTTTAGACGAGATGAGGGGGGAGGCCCTGACAATGGTCCTAATGTACTCCTATAATTCGTTAGGAACAGGAGAAGAATCTCATCCTAACATGAGCAAAGTCGAAGGTCTCATTCATTTTAGACGAGATGAGGAAAGAGGTTCTGACAATGATCCTAATGTGCCCCTATAGCCTATTAGGAATAGGAGAAGAACCTCATTCTAACATGAGCAAAGTCGAAGACCTCGTTCATTTTAGACGAGATGAAGAGAGAGACCCTGACAATGATCCTAATGTGCCCCTACAGTCCATTAGGAATAGGAGGAGAACCTCATCCTAATGTGAGCAAAGTCTAAGATCTTGTTAATTTTAGACGAGATGAGGAGAGGAGCCCTGACAACAGTTCTAATGTATCCTTATAGCCCGTTAGGAATAAGTGAAGAACCTCATCCTAACTTAAGCAAAATCGAAGGCCTCGTTTACTTTAGATGGGATGAGGGAAGAGGCTCCGACACCAGCCTTAATACACCCCTACGGTCTCGTTAGGAATAGGAGGAGAACCTCATCCTAACAAGAGTAAGAAAAAAGTAGAGAGAGAAGGATCGAAGGCGAGCATTGCATTCACATGAGGTAATGATGGACAAGGTATTATTTCATTACAAGTTTAAATTTATTACAAATAGGATGAAGGTCAGCCAAACCGACTATATATTACAAGGAAGCCAATGCAGCAGGGATCGGCAAGATCGATTACAAAAAAAAAATATAAAAGAAGGCGAAGCCTTAAGACGGACTAAACTCCTCAGGCTTCGGATTATCGACGCCGGCCATCACCAAGGCCTGCTTCAATCTAATGATTTTCTTCTCAAGTTCTTTCTTTTTATAAAAATTATCTATGTACACTCTATTGATATGCCCAAACTGTCTCTCGAGCTTCCACCACCGCCTTCTTAGGACCTCGACCTCGACCTTCACATCCTGGACGGCTTGATGATCATAGATCAGTTGGAGCTTCAACCATTGAACTTCGGCTTTCTCCATCCTGACAGCCTCTGAAAGCTCGTTGATGGTCTTCTTTAGGGAGGCAATCTCCTCTAACTCTCCACTAGAGATAGCCCATCGACCATCAGCCAATTATTGCTGGAGATGGCTCACCTCTCTATTAGCTGCCCCAAGTTCATGCTCGGGCCTGGTCATCTTCTTCGACCAAGTTAGCTTATACTCATTATGCCAGGCTTTGGCATCGTGAAGCTGCTTCTAAAGTTCGAAGAACCTCTTAGATCAATCCCAATCATACCGAGCCCTATCGAAAGATCATGATGAAGTTTCTTCTAGCAGTTGAATTTTTCCTTCACCATCGTAAGGTCGATCTCAAGGGAGCTGATCTTTGTCGTTAACTCCCAAGACTTGTTGCTAGCGCTTTTTTTTAGTTCAACCATTTCTTTCTCAAAGCTGTTCTTTCGAATGCTGAAATTGGTAGAGTCCTACCTGTGCAAGTTTCTAAGATGGGTAACTTTGATAGTTGCCTCCGAAACATTCTTTCTCAATTCTTGGAGATCATCCTCGATTTTTCTCAACTTCTTCTTCAAGCAATAAATCTCCTTCTTTAAGCTCCTAATCAATGGTTTAATCGGAACCCCACAGGACAAAGGATCGACATCAACTAGAAGAGGGGAGTCATGACCTAGGTCGTCAAGAGCATTCTGAACCATGCAAATGACAACACAAAATGTCAGACTAGAAAAAGATTTATCTTTCATTTACTTAGATATTTTTAAATACATCAGCATAAAAAAAAAAAAAAAAAGCTACATGATCTTCGAAAATCTAGACCTCGGGCAGCTCGGCCATAGAAGAGGTTGGAGCATCTTCATTCGCATCCGATCCATGGGCAGGCTCGGGCACTGTAGCAACGAGTTCGGGAGCTTCTGAGATAGCTTCTACGGCTGAAGAAGAAGGGACATCGGTCGGAACAACTCCGACCTCAAGAGATGAAGGATCGGCTCTATCCTCGGGCTCTTCCGTCAAAAGGTCCAAATCTATCTCGAAAAAATCTCAACAACCCTCTCCAAGCAGATTTGGAACCCCTCGATGAAAGCCTCTTGAGCAAAAGCTATTTTAATATCCTCCATATCCCTAGAGGACTTAAAGCTTTCAATCGCTCACTCCACCACCGCGTCGACCCCTTCTTGCGCCTTTCTCTTTCCCTTCTCCTGAGCCAAGGTAGTCCTTAAGTTCATCATCTTCTCACGCTCCACCCTCAACTCTTTTCGAAGGCGCTCGACCTCGACGGATTGGATTTTCGAAGCCACTCTCATGCCCTCAACTTCGGCCAGAGCCTTCTCGACCTCCGCACGAACTTTCTCGAGGGCCTTCGAGGCTTCGACCCACCTCTGATCGATCGCCTCAGAGTGGGTGAAGAGATAATGCCCGAGCTACGATAGAAAATCAAATTAAAATTAGGGAGCATTGACTTCAAAAATGAAAAAGATCCCAGACCAAGACTATGAGAGAGAAGACTACCTCAAGGTAGGCGACAAAAAACTCATCGAATCTCTCAATGTCGCCCTTCCGCAACATCTTTGCCACAATGTGGAAAAGAATACTCTCCTTTATGAGTGATTGGACGACCTTCCGATCATCCAGAGAAGCTTGTTCTTGGACGAGAACCCCACTTTCAGAGCTTCCAACCCTTCTTCTGACCTTCTTGCTGAAAACCCTTTTCTTCCTTTTTTCCATGGCTTCCTCTAATTGGAGGGGAGCAGATGGAGCGACCTCTTCGGACGGGGTTGGACTCGGTATGGTGGTAGCAGGCTCGAGGGTGGGCGTGGCTTAGATCGGCATGGCATGGCTAGACTCACCAATGTGGGCCTTCTTTGGAAGATCCCCAACGAGGTCGTCTTTCCTTTTGAGGGATTTAAGTCTCTTGGTCAAACGATCTCGCTCTTCAGGAGTCATCTCTGTAAAGGATAAAAATCAAAGTCAAAAAAGATCAAAGAAAAGCTGAGGTTTGGACAAAGAACATCCCACAACCGACCAAAAAAAAAATTAGGGGACTAAGGCCAAGGTTAAATAGGATCTGCTCGTCCAAAAGGTCGGAGATTGGCGAAACGTTAAAACCCTTCAATATATCGGTCGAACTTCGATCCTAGCTTTCTAGCCCTGGAGCTCGGTGGATCGAGTCTCTTATCTCCCCCCATGGAGGAAGTCCTAATCTCAAGGATGGGTTTGAGACGAAGAAAAATTTTTCCTTCCAACCATAGATGGAAGAGAGGGTGCCCTTAATGTGAGGATTTATGATGCTTCCAAGCCTTGGGAGGCCACGGAAAGAGTCACAATGATGGCTTCAAAGATTCTAGGACCTTGGTTGGCGCTTCAAAAATCTAAAATATAAGATGAAGTAAGAAACCAAAGTCAGAGAATCAAGACTATAGAAAAAAAAATTCTACAGGTTAGTCAGCTCAGTCCAAAACTAGATCGGCTAAGTCTCAGTGCATAGGCAAAATAAAGAGCTGCACGTTCGAAACTGCTGGCATGGCACAGGACTAGGCTAACTCAGTTTCAGACTGAGCCGATCCAGTGAAACTTAGCCGGCTTAGTGCTGAGAACTTAGCCGACTCAGTGCGCGGGCAGAGTTATGCGAGGGTCTGTTTTGGGCTAGGGTCTGGGTTGATCCTAGGGATCTTAAGGCCTGATTTGAGAGATCTTAAAGTGGCTAATTCATATATGGATCAGATCTAGATCCAAAGGATGAGAGCATGAAAGATATGGGTGTACATGGGCTCGGTAAGTGCTTTCATGTATTGGGTTAGCCGAAGAATTTTTTGGTAGGATCTAATGGCTATGTATAAATACATAGGTTATATCAGGGTTTTCAAGGTTGAAATTAATACAGACCTTTTCTCCCTCAACTCTCTTTTTCTCTTCTCTCTAGAGTTACCACCCTAGGGTTCTTGAAGAAGCCCTAGAGAAGGGGGCGTCTCCCTCAAGCCCAAAGAGGGAGGCATCCCATCATAGATCTAGGTGGAGGATCAATGGTGTACTGTCCATAAAGAACGTCATAGATTCCTTCAGGTTTGTGATAAAGATCAGGAGCTTTCACAACATGGTATCGGGATGCTTGTGATGTAAAGGATGATTGACGTTCGAGCAATATCATGGATCTATAATTTGGTATTAGAGCTAGGTGATGCCTGAAACGTTATAGATGATAATATGGTATCAGAGTCAAGTATAAGAGCCTGATGGTGCATGGAAGGAAAGGAGAAGTCGTACAAGATGAAATCAAAAATTTACATAAGAATTCTATGGTATGTCTCAAATCTATTTTTGTTATTTATATGGTTTGGCCAACCGAGAGAAGCAGGTTGAAGGTGAAGGTTGAGAGGATTAATGAAAAGAAATTTTCTCAGGATGGAAGAATTTCGTGCATGATTTGCTGATCGATCTTGGTGGAATAGTCGGGGTGTATGATGGTTATGTAATAGACAGAGAGCGCTGAAGTGCTGTAGTAGCACTTTTCTGGAGATGTAGGATTGAGAGAAACTCAATGATGCAGTAGTCGAGGGAGGTATCTCGGTAGAGAGCATCAGGGTTCTCTAAGAAAATGGATAGTGTAGGGCTGTTGAAGAGAGGTTTCCTAAGGAATAATGATTGAAGAAAGACTGAAGAAGCGACTATATGTCCTTTGGTGTCTGAAAGATGGAAAAGTAGTCGGGATGTATTCAGTGGTTCGATCAGAACATAGATTTGTAAAGCCTTAGGAGTGATGGAGATGGATGATCCATAGAGGTCCAGCAGGTTAGGGCTGGATGGCTGTAGAGCGACACAGAGATGAGTCAGGGAGCGCTGAAGTGCTACAGGAGCACTTCCTTGGAAGCATAGGGGCTAAGAGAGGCTCAACGGTGCAGCAGTCGAGGAGGTATCTTAGTAGAGAGTGTCGGTGGTATCTCAGAGAGATCGGATGCAGGTCTTAGAAAGAGTCAGGGGATCTTAGGGAGCACCAGGAGATCTCAAGCAATCAAAAGTATCATGGATCAGATTTCTTCTGTAGGAGCACTAGGAAGAGTCACGTTTCAAATGGAGAATGGTTCTCTGGGCGCAATTGAAGTGATGGCTGGTGTAGGGACAGAAGAGAAGGACTAGGATGAAATTTTTTAGGATCAATCACTAGTTTCAGAAGAGTTGGATGAGCTCTTGAGTTTCGAAGGTGCCTGTGGATTGTAGAGGTATCCAAGACAGCTTCGAAGGGATCTACGGAGCGCGGAGGGTTCAAAGGGATAGCGATGGTGTTCGAGGTGCAGCGACAGGCTCAGTAGTGTAGCATTGAGTGGTTGGCCTTAAGGGACTCAATGACAGAGTTGATTTCTGCGGCATCAGGTAGACTTTGGATATAGGTGGAGCTCTACAGTGGTGGCTTCACAAGTGGAGAAAAAATTTGGCATAAGTTCAGAGCACCGGTGATGCACAATTTTAGGTGGAGTGGCATATGCAGATGGACAGACGTAGCTCTGAGGAGATCATGTTAGATGGTACAGCATATGCTGGTACAGAAATGCTGTAGGTTCTCCAAAAAAGTCCAAAAAAAGTGATGTAGCTACTAAGCAGAAGGGATCCTACAATTCTAGGATGGTGCAGAGGTGCAAGCATAGGTCTTCGGCGGTGGAGGCGGTCATCCCAAAGGCCTTAAGAGTGCACAACAGCTGAAGAAGATTGGCGGAGGTGATATTTGCACAAGTGCTGTCGAGTGCGTAGGGACAGTGGATCATGCAGGAGGTCATTGTCGAGGGGTTTGCCAAGGCTTGAGGCACCAAGATGAAGATTGTGAGGATTTATGGTGCTTCCAAGCCTTGGGAGGCCATGGAAGGAGTCATGATGATGGCTCCAGAGATTCTAGGGGCTTGGTGCTTCGAAGACCTAAGACACAAGGTAAAGCAAGGAATCAAAGTCAGAGAATCAAGACTGCAGAAAAAGAATTTTCTATAGGTTAGCCGGCTCAGTCCAAAACTAGATCGGCTAAGTCTCAATGTACAAACAAAATAGAGAGTTGCACGTTCGGAACTGCTGGCACGACACAGGACTGGGTCGGCTTAATTTTAGACTGAGCCGACCTAGTGGAACTTAGCCAGTTCAGTACTGAGACCGAGCCGGCTCAGTGTGCGGGTAGAGTTACGTGAGGATCTATTTTGTGCTAAAGTCTGGGTTGATCTTAGAGATCTTAAGGGCTGGTTTGAGAGGTCTTAAGATGGCTAATTCATGTATGGGTCGGATCTAGATCTAGAGGATGAGAGTATGGGAGACATGGGTGTACATGAGCTCGGTGAGTGCTTTCATGTATTGGATTAGCCGAAGAGTTTTTTGGTCGGGCCTAATGGCTATGTATAAATACATAGGTTGTATTAGGATTTTCAAGGTTAGAATCAATACAGACCTTTTCTCCCTCAACTCTCTTCTTCTCTTCTCTCTAGAGTTGCCACCCTAGGATTCTTGAAGAAGCCTTAAAGAAGGGGGAAGTCTCCCTCAAGCCTAAGAAGAGAGGTGCCCCATCACAGATCTAGGTGGAGGATCGGTAGTATGCTGCCCATAAAGAACGTCACACATTTTTTTAGGTTCGTGCTAAAGATCAGGAGCTTTCATAACATGATATCAGGGTGCTTATGATGTCAAGGATGATTGGCATTTGAGCGATATCATGGGTCTATAATTTGGTATCAGAGCTAGGTGATGCTTGGAACGTTATGAACGACAATACTTAAGTAATCCCTTCCTACCGAATTGGGGGGACACGTACCATCGATTCTTAGTAGTTGGATGGCGTTTGAAGATAAAGAAGATCCAGAATAAGGAAATGATAGGTCGAATGCCTACCATGGTACACAAGAAAAAAAATCCTATGATGAATCTAAAGGAGTTCGACGTCATAGCAGAAAGGAAGATTTGAGAAATCTAAACAGATTGGCCATGAAAGGGGGTAAGGATAACCTAAGCCCAGCCCAAAGAACCTCTAAATATAGGCAGGTTCGTCCGAGAGGCGGAGAGCAGGTCCTATCGTTAGGTCCGAAAAGTTCAAGCTCATATTTGAAGGGAATATCGAACTGAATCCTAACTAACAAAAGATCATCAAGCCGAAGTTGGCAGGCAATAACTGCCGGTACAATGGAAGGAGGGAGCAACTCAGAAAACTTGGCCTCCCTGGGAGGTAGGTTCGCTAAGGCTAAAGGAGCCAAACTCCTCAAGCAGGTCAATCAGGATTCCTCGGTGGACATCCGAATTAAAGCAAAATCATAAAAAAATGCTCGAAAAGCTAAGAAAATAAAGTGCAAAAAATTTCTATAAAGAGACCTAAGGAGCGGAAAGCAGAGAATGTAGGAATAACTCGGAAGGGATAGCGAAGCTGACCTAAATCGATTGGAAGAGGCAGGGAGACGACGAAGGTCACAAAAGATAGATAGGAGAACACCTGGGATCAAAGGAAGCAAAAGAGAAAGCCTGAGCTCTTGCGGGACAGAGAGAAGAAAATCAGAAGAAGAGGAGGAAGAAGATTTCGGGAGAGGTAACAACTCGGGGGAAGAAAACGAGTTAAATAGCCTTGAGGATTCTAGATGGTTATGATTGCAAATCCCCTTCAACTGGCCTATGGCTGATGCGTGCCCCCTCTATCATGGCAGAGACTGATGGTGGATAGGCCCATAATGAGGTCGTACCCTGGGTAGAGTTTTGGCGCGAAGCTCCAAAGGCGTCTTTTGGGTCACCTCAAATTTTTGAAGCTTCAACGCTAGCGCAAAAGCACCAAGAAACGCTTCATCCTAGCAAGCATAGTAAATAGAAAGGGACTTCAGCAGTCACACTCGGTACTCCCTTTCCTTGAACTTCAAACTCGGAAGTAGAGGGACTAGTGTTGGAGATAAACCCTCTCCTACCGATGTTTGGCTGGATGCTTGATCTCGAAAGGATCCCGTCCGACAGCAACCTCCATGGTTAAACCTCGAGACTCCTCCAACAGTCGGACTCCTTCCAAACTTCTCCTTCAACCGGACTCCTCCAATAGTCGGACTCCTTCCGAACTTCTCCTTCAATTGAACTCCTTCAACAATCGAACTCCTACCAAACTTTTTCTTCAACTGGACTCCTCCAACAGTCGGACTTCTCCCGAACTTCTCCTTCGATCGAACTCCTCCAACAGTCAGACTTCTTTTGAACTTCTCCTTCTGCCAGACTCCTCCAACAGTCGAACTCCCATCGGACTTCTTCTTCAGTCAGACTCCTCCAATAGTCGAACTCCTCCAAGATTTTTTCTTCAGACGGACTCCTCCAAACAGCTAAACTCCCTCTGAACTTCATCCAGCAGCCCCACAGGACCTCGGCTCTCGCCCTCGACATAGCCGAAAGAACCATCAATCTCTTCCATCCGAGCTTCGACCGTTGGACCCCGACGGGCTCGCACATCGCGACAACAGATACTATCCTCCATAACAAACTCCACGTGGCCCTGAATGGCCCACTATCGGATAGTTACAGCTATCATTATCAGTTTGTTACAGGCTTTGTCCATATAAGAGATCCTCCAAATATGCTTTTGGCCAGAGGCTCTCCTCTTCCTCAAAATTTTGCTAGAATCTCTCTACGTATTCCATTTCTGTTGGCCGAAAAAGCTGACTTAATCGTCGAAGGATCTTGCCGGAGCCACCACTCCAAACTTCGGATAAAATTTATTTTGTAGATCTCGACGGTGACCTCGTCCTCTCCAAATCCAGCATCGACTCCGACGATCAGATTTCGTGCCAACATAGCCGAACTTCTCTCTATCGCTGGAAGGACCTCGACATCAATTCTTAATACAGTAAATATCATTCAACACACAGACGATCTCGAAAATATTCAAACCTCTCTATCCTCCGTAACAAACTCCATATAGTCCTGAATGATTCACTACCAGATAATTATGGCTGTCACCATCAGTTTGTTACAAACTCCACCTATATAAGGAATCCTTCAGATACGTTTTCTTTCTAAGCTCTAAACTTTGCTCAAAATCTTTCTGAGTGCCCGTTGGAGGGTTCTGTCGGAGCCATCTCACCTCCAATCTAGAACTTGTCTTGCATGTGCCGGCGGCAATCTCATCTTCTTTAATTCCAGCCAATTCCGACGTCAACAATTTTCTACACCAATATTTATAATATTTATTTTATTTTTTAAATAAAAATAAATTTATTAATTTTTTTTATTATTTTTTATATCAATAATTTGATATAAACTTTTTCATATCACATTATCTTCAACGAAACGATCTTTTAATATATCTATTAATCATACCGACTACTTATCGATTATTCTAATCGATATATTCATATTGTGCTGCTTGACATAAGAATGAGTGGACAGCGGCAATGCCAATTGACATATCAGTTGGTATGAAAAGTAAGTGGATCTCTGCCATTTACAGTTGTACACCGTCCGTCCCCTCGAACCAGTCATGTGCGTCTCCCTTACCGAGACACCGTTCTGACGTATATCATCTTTCTCCCTGGAGACGAAATTAATTAACCATTTCTTTTGGCAACAAGAAATTAATTATTTTTGGTGGGCGAAGGAATAAAAGTTTAAATGAAGGAAAATTACAGCGGCAGTGGTGCATCGATAGTCGCACGGCGGATCATGGCGTGAACGCATCCTACTTTTTTCGGGAAAGAAAAAAAAAGAGGAAAAGAAAATTCTGCCAGGCATCTGCGCCCGTTCTCTCTCTCTCTCTCTCTCTCTCTCTCTCTCTCTCTCTCTCGCTCTCTTTTTCGACCGTGCGTCCCCGTCGGGCATGATGGTAGCAGTAGAGAGCAGAGCTAGCTGCATTTCGTGGTCAACCTCCGACTCCATGAAACGTCACACGCAGTAAAAAGCAAAGGAAAAGAGACGAAAAGCCTAAACAGAACAGGGTAGGAGAACATAAGCAGAGAGAGAGGGGGGGGGGGGGGGGTGGCGATGGCGCGGGGTCCCAAAAGCGGTGCTGCTGCTGCTGCTGGTGCTTGCTTTCCCTTTCCCCAGGGAGACACTACACCCATACGCCCACCTTACGTGCTGTCGCTGGGCTCCTCACGTACACAGATCTACGACATCGCCATCCCGATCCCCGGCCCGACACGTCATCCACGTGGCTCCCCTCCATTGGCCCCCCCGATCTCCTTATATCCAAGGTTTGTCCGGTGGAGGGCGGTCTCCGAGAGTCGCCGTCGCTTTCGGGAGAACATCAGCCCCAGATAAGGGAGGGAAGGACCGTCGACCAGGGCTCTGCACGGAGAATGGAAGGAGGATTCGAGAACCAACGGACCAGCGACGAGCCCGGCACGGCAAGAAATATTACGGAGGGGGGGCGCTTTTGGGACGGGAATCTTGGGGTACCGCCTCGAGATGCCAAGAAAAATAGGCAGCCGTCACCCTTCATCAATCCATGGTTTTATTAAACAGCCATCCTCCTATTTTGGTGTCATACAATGCACATGCTCTAAAACTTGGCAGGTGCAGGTCCATCAAATAGGCCTTCAAGTGTATCGGGTTGGGGCTGGGTCCATCCCAAACCCGTCGCACTGGCCAGCTTCGGGGGTTGGGGCTGGGTCCATCCCAAACCCGTCGCACTGGCCAGCTTCGGGGGTTGCATTAAGGCCCCATCTAGATGCAACGGACACACCATGTTCACCCCAGGAGTACCGAAGGCAGATGGGTGTTACTAGAGATGCAAAGTGAATCCTAAAACCTGAATCAGGATACCGATCATCTCAATCCTACGAAAAGAAACCAAGTTCTTAAATTGTTCTTTAATTTCGTTTGCCCCCGCTCACTTCTACGGCTCCTCCCATTCGTTCCATGATGTCCCCATCCAAGAATATCAGAAACCTGAAGACCTGGGACGAGGAATTTGATCCTGAGGCAAATAAATTGACCTGCGGGGAACTCAAAATGTTTTCGCTAGATCCCGCCGGTCCGTTAAGCAGGTCAGCAAATTCAGATACATTAAGCAGGTCAGCAAATTCAGATACAGGCACCAGTCGAATCAGATCAGGGTAAAAACTAAGGAACGTTTGGTTAGAGTTAATCTCATATTTTTTCATGCCGAATTATCATATTTAATATAAAAAATAAAAAAAAAATATGATAAAAAAATTAATAAATTTCAATAATAAAATAAATATTATGAAAGAATTAATATTTAATAAATTTTAAAATAATGATAATTCATGTTTGATAAAAATAATCTCAATAAAATTATATATATAATATATATATATAATCACTAACTTTATTTTAATATTTCTTAAATTTTATTTAATTAATTTTTTTTATAAAAAATTAAAATAAAAATAATATTATGTAAAAATTATATAATTATAGTCATTATATAAAAAATAATTAAAGATGATAATACTATTTTTAATATTAAAAAATATTTTATATTAAAAATATATTTATAAATTTTATCATATTTTTATATAAAATTAATTCTAATCACTCGTTCTAATTCCTTTTTTGATATCATTTTTTTAAAATAATTTTTTTACCAATCAAATATGATTAAAAAAAAAAATTTATAATCAATTTTTTAAATAAATATCAAATTATTCCGTAATCTAACATAATCCAATCAAATGAACTCGTTGCATCATTTTCGGCAGACAACAGGTCTACCGAACATGAACAGAACCGACCAGCGAGCACAAAACACATACATCCTTGAAAACAGCAACGAAACACTTACCGATTGGAGCATTTGGCCGTGATCTTCTTGATTCTGCAATGCTGACCTCTGGCTGGCAAAAGGAGGAGATTAAATTCACAGCATCCATCAAGCTCCAGATCTAAAATGTTATATACATGGTTGCTGGGTTTATTCATTTGGAGAGTAGCGCAGTCAGCAGGAAAACAACTTCAAGGAATGGCAAAATTTGCAAAGCAAAAGTCGAGAGGAAAAAAATATATATATTATCCACCAGTGTCGATGGATTTAATGATTTCAAGGCAAAGAAATAGCTCGTCCAGAGCTCGTTCATCTATCCAATCAGAGAATGGAGCAGTAGATATGTGGCTTCCCACTCCCTCATGTCGCTGCTAGAGCAGTGTTCTTACAGATGGGGCACAAATTCTTGTGCATCAGCCACTGTTTGATGCAAGCCGTGTGGAACTCGTGTCCGCAATCCAGCGTGCCAAGGTCCTCCCCTTCAACATATTCTTCCTGAACGGAAAGAATCAAACACTTTGTTAGAAATGCCCACCGAAGAGGCCAAAATTTCGAACAGGATAGGAACTACACCTGACAGATACAGCATGGTTCGACTTCCATAGATACTTCCACTCTCCCCAATAAATATTTCCGCTGCTTTAGACACTTCAAAATCGCTTCCTCGCTGAGTCCCGTGCTCACATTCCCTATCCGCTCTTCCAGTGCCAATAATTCCTGTGATAGATAAGACGACTGGGTTAAACGCGTGTAAAGGATTTTAACTAAAGATTCGATGAGATGAGAAGGAAGCTCTTACCTCATAAGACATATTATCTACATCCAGCCGCATGTCTCGATGCCGGTCGTGCAAGTCGGCGCCACCATAAATGACAGACCGGTCGGGGATAAATATATCCTGGCCAGTTACAATCAGTACACATCTAACTCCAAAAAGAAGAGAAAATGAAAGACCGTATCATTTTACAAGATTGTTGACATTAGTTAGAATGCATTCCATATTTTAAAACTTGCGGCGAGATGTTTCTTATACGGTTTCTCCTATATGAAGCAAATGGATTAATACTGGGGTGGAGTCTCCTCTTTGTCCTGCTTTTTGGTGGCTCATCACGTTTCTGTGGGCAATTTTACACCAAGGTGGAGAATGACTAGCAGACACCAGACAGCCTCTGCACTTGCTGAACCTCAATAACTATCACTTGAAAAAAATGAAAAAAGGGGAAATACAGCACGGCTTCCACATTCACAGCAGTAACCAAACTAGCACAATTTGGTTCTGTTTGGCTCATGCAAATGATTAAGGCTTCAATCACCTTGTCCGACAGGCTTCTAGGACAATATTTTACTAATTGTCAACAACTTTTATTTTTACATACAACGAAATAGATGTTAGAAATTTCATGCGAACATGAATCGTATAGATGACTATTGTCATCTATGTCTTGTCCTTCACTGGTTCATATGATATTTTAAAATCCTCTATGATCAATAACTTTTATTTCAAAAGGTATCCCTTATCAATTACTGAAATAAATCTACACAGGTAATCAGGTTGCAACATGTCAAAATGACATACTCTAGCAAATTTCAATATGTACAACTTTTCTAATGTAACAAAAACAAAAGCAAAAATAAAGAAGGCAGCATTTAAAGCATGCTAAACACATCAGAAAAGAAAACATTGAATATAAATTTTATTTTATGCTTACCAACACAACATCTTCAATTTTATTCAACATCTTCAATGATTGGAGGAGGCTACAAGGCCTCCAATCCTATCTTGTTATCAAATCAAAATTCCTCAGCACATGCTATATGACTATGTCCATGCCATATTGGACTTAAATCATGCATTTGGCATTTTAAACTAGAGTGAAATATAAGTGCCTTGAATTGGTCAAACCAATGGCACCAAGTAACCTACTAACATGGAACCTAGTATGAATCCAAATGGTGCACAGGGGGGAAGCCTTGAAAGGCATTCAATAGCTCAACTAGCATATAGCTGGATCCTACAGACAGGCCTTCAAGCAAAAAAAAAAGGGTGTTGCACGGATCAAACGTCACAGAACATCTATGTGAGTCCAGAAACATAAAATTATATCTATGTTTGAAAGATATAATTTTTCTATAGGAACTTGGATTGAAAGAATGGGATGGAGAAGATTTAGTACCATAAATATCCCCATGTACCCTAAACTGATTAGAGAATTTTATGAAAATCTGAGAAGGGGTGCAGTCGATATAGTGTCAACAGTGAAGGGGACTCAATTTGAAGTTTCTGAAGAGAGTTTAGCACAGATTTTTGGGCTCTGTAGGGATGGGATTGTGCCCGAAAGGCTACCAGATAAAAAGGCTGGGCTAAGATTGATTGTCGAAAGAGATGATATCGTAGGAGATGTCTTAGCACCCATTCTTTCAGTAGAGATGAGAGTGTTGCACCATATCACTGGATGGACTTTTATTCTAAAGTTGGAAAGACATGATTTTGTATCAGAAAGAGAGCGAGAGCTGTGCATGATGTATCACATTATTCAGGATATTCCTCTGAACTTGCCGGATATTATGATGCATCAGATTAGAGAAGCTGCTGCAAGGAATAAGGTATGTTTGCCTTATGAAATGGCACTGACCCGAGTGTTTGAGACAGTCGGAGTGTCCCTAGAAAATGAGGATTTCAGGAAGCTGTCTCATTTTGATATGTATAACATGAGGGCCTTAAAAGATATAATTTGGCATTTTAAACTAGAGTGAAATATAAGTGCCTCAAATTGGTCAAACCAATGGCACCAAGTAACCTACAGACAGGCCCTCAGGCAAAAATAAAGGATGTCGCACGGATCAAATGTCACAGAACATCTATGTTTGAGCCCAGAAACATAAGGCGGGCCAAGAAATCAGTATGACCTTCATCTACAAATCTCGATAATAATTTGTCTGCAACTTATCAGACCTATAAATACACATGCAGACAAATACCATACTCGACCTGATCAAAACGTAGAATAATGTGGTTGTAATAAAAACAAGATCAGACTCAATTGAATTAGCCATTTTGAAGGCATTCTTGCATCCAGAGGCTGAAACCAATATAGAACACAAGTCAAGGCCTGAATCATCTAGTCTTTGAAGAATCCTTGACAGCTGTCATCACCTACATCAAGCTTGACTTGGCATGTTACAATATTGGTAGAGCCTCCTTCACCACAAGACATGAGGATGCTTTGTTAATTATATGAAAATTGGGTTATGTTCAATCTGAGGTACATGAAGAAAGGAAATAGGAGTATCTAAAGATAGGTGCAATCTGCAGGTGGAATGCATCCTAGGAAGATCATATAAAATCATTCAAAACCATAAATATAAACATAATTAGAAAATTGAAGCAACTGAAGAATAAAGAGTAAGAAAATTATGATTTTACATATAGTTGTCTAACGCAACATGCTGGCTAGTAAAATTATTCTCTCTCCGCAGAGTATACAATAATTACACGGATGCAATACATGCTTAATAATAATGCAATGAGCAACATCAAATTATATCAATAAATCAAACACCAAAAAATGGAAAAAATAACCAAGTACTGGTGAAACCTGTAAGTTGTAACCAAGGTGTTTGGGGACCAATAAAAAGATTGAGGACCATACCTCGACCAATCCTTGCTGATACACCAGACCACTAGCCTATTTAAAACCTGAGCTGCATAGACCTAGCAGGTTGTGGGTGATAGACAGGCAACTGCATGCAGAGGCCACTTAGATGGTCAGGCCCTCACGTGTCCAGGGTATCTACCTAGACTAAACAACCCAAGTGCCTTTCTAGAACAATGTGAGCTGTGCATGGATATGCTTGGCCTGTCAAGAACTAAACACTTTTCCATTGATATTTTAAAATTTTGCAGTATACCAGTTACAAGATTGTACATTAAGGTCATCTCACATTTCTAGACAAACATGCACCTAAAGAATACGAGGAGATAAGCCTCCACCTTGAGTACTCTGATTCTTATAGCAGCTACCAAGCATCAGACTTTCAGAAATTCTTCATGAACTATTTTCCTCTTCTCCCAATTAAGATACTCAGCAGACAAACAAAGAGGAAGACTTGCATGATTTAAAAACATGGTATCTTTTTTTATTATAAACAGCATTTTACTGTGATATAATAGCTAGCATGGTTGTCTCATACTAAACAAAGTTATTCTTTTGGCATTTGATGCATGCACCAACAAAGGTTAAACACCTAGCAACTATGTGATAGTTCATAAAATTAACATCCAACAAAAAGTCGTAGTTAGTAGTCAACTAGAAAATGTTTATTTTCATGTTTTATATCATATTTTTATCCTTTTTAAGAAATGATATATTGAACATAATATAAGGTCTGAAACTAACTAGAACTAAATTGTCACCCAGTCATGACTTCCTCCTCTATTTCTATGAGCACCCAACACAGGCATCTGTTTTGGACATTGTCCAAATCCATGCAACAATACCATATGAATTTGGATAAAACAAATATCGATTTGCTGCAAGACAGCTGAGTTATGGACATAAATTCCTTCCAGCTCTCCACCTATGTTTGAAAAAGAGAAGGATGAGTTAGGATAAATAAGGCCTAATGAGACAAAACACTAGTCAGATAGAGTCAGGGGTCATGAAAGTAAAACTGTAATTGTCATAGCTACCAAGGAATACAAAACAGCTTTGATTTAATTTACTAAAATAAAAGAAAACAAGCATACAAATGCACATAAAGCTTGTTCAAAATTCTTTAAAAAAATATATGAAAATCAGGGAATTTCTTTCAAGTTGCTTCACCTTTCAGAGTAGAGAAAGTATGAATCAAGATAAACCAATTTTTATGATTTAAAGAAGTGTACTCTTTAAGTTCATAGCAAACCACCAACCAGGTTACATCTGTATAAGCAAACTGAACCTGGACCTTCATAACCAAAATATGACCTCCAAACGACATAACTTGTTCCAGGGAACATGCTCAGGAAATGAATATGATTCAGTCTACCAAAATAAAGTAAAACAAGCATGAAATGCAAGGAAAACTAATATGAGAATTGCTCAACCACACATATAAATTATAAAGAAACAGGTGATAAACGACTGCAGACTAGTTTCTTTAGTAGTTTTCCATGTGTAACCAACAAGTCTCCAGCATGTTTTATGTTATGGT
Organism: Cocos nucifera; assembly: GCA_006176705.1. Lineage (NCBI taxonomy): Eukaryota > Viridiplantae > Streptophyta > Magnoliopsida > Arecales > Arecaceae > Cocos > Cocos nucifera. The sequence goes on from QRFJ01000122.1 coordinate 1,650,087, forward strand.
TCTATATTTATGCTCTGAAAACTTTTCTAATCCCCACTATAGTAATTCCTATTTACCAATTGTTTCTAGCATCAATTTCCAGTACAGACAATCATGATTTGGATTGGTAGTATTGAAACTTGAGGTGAATCCTAGTAATAAGCATTTAAGAGTGGGTGGCCAAAGTCAGCCTATAAGCATCCTAGAACTGCCTGCATCTCTCTTTTTTCAGTGGCAGATATATTGATCCTCATAACTAGCATATACAATGTTGAAACAATCAAAATAATAATTGTCATGCTTAAGAACAAAGTCATTGGAAGACTAACCTCAAATCGTAAATTTCCCACCCTACGCATAGATTCCAGTGCACCACGAATCTGGTAAAAAGGAAACAGATTAAGTATCCAATGAAAACAATACCATATATTGTTTTATCACTGGAGACAGAAAATATGATGCAACCCTAACATTAACATGGTCATTAAGAGTAGAGCAAAGGAAAAAAGTTATCAGAAGAGAGTGATCTTAAAATCATTTGCATGGAGTACTACATAATTAGATATTAGTAAAAGTTATCTGAAAAATTTGTCACCTCCTATATTTCTGGTTTGTTGATTAAGCAGTAAATAAGAATCAATTCATTTTCACAGAAAAGACTTTGAAGTTAGATCAGTTAATATAGATTTAGTACACATTCAACTTTCCATTCAGGGTTATTTTCACAAGTAATTTCAGTAAAAACATAAATTTTAGAATAATCTGAAATGAAATAACAAAAAAGACCAAGTCAAATGCAAATCCAATGAAATTAAGCCTTTTTATTTTGGATTCAGCAAGTTTCCTTTCTATGTGATCTTGAAGGCATTAAAAAAAAGCAATAAATGAACGAGAGGCATTATGAAACCAAACTCCAACGAACAGCAGAATAATTAAGTAGAATCCACTAGAATGGTTATAAACTAGAATAATTAAGTAGTTCTGAAATGAGGAAGAATAAACTTGTTCCAACTAAACAAAGCATGGAGCAGTAATTTGGTTATAAAACATAAAGATGCAAGATTTCCAAAAAGAAAACAGCAGTACAATGGCCTCCATCAGTCTATTGAAGAACCTAGTTGTATCATATTACTGCATATGACCCCAACAAAATGGACAATTCTAGAGTCACCTGCTGTCTACATAAGGATGAGAAGATGATATGTCCATGGTTTAAATCAAAAAGAAAAAATTTCAATGATTCAAATTATTGGATGATAAAGGCTATTTTCTATAAAGCAGTGTATATAAGTTTGCAGCTATCAAATGTGAACTAAAGAACATATATGACACTTTCTCACTCAATCCCCATATGACTGTATGTAAGACCAATTTAAGGAAGTAGACTCATCAGCACGTTGTAGGTTGACAGTATGATTATTCGGATGTTGATATCTTACTGAAAAACATCACTGCTTCCAAAATATTAAGGATTCATTAAGCAAAAGGATCGCAAATCCAATTTCCTTCCTACATTGAAACCATATGTGCAACTAATGAAAATTCATAAATAGCCAAGAAAATGATTGTACCCAGAACATACCTCTGATATCATCCTGCTTCTCCCTTCCCTTGCAGCTATTATACTCCTCATAGTCAAGGGAACACCAAAAACATTATCATTTTGTAAGTCCCTAAAATTTGCTGACCTCAAGGGCAGCTGCGGATGAACCCAGATAAGAGGCCCAGATTGATGACCTCTCCCCTGTGACGTAACAGAATGACCAGAATGTTGCAGAGAAAAGTTACCCATCTGACCTCCAGATTCAGAGCCAGCAGATGATAACAATGACCGCCGAACACCATCTGATAAGCTTCGAGGATATTGGTTGGGGGGATTTTGATGAGAAACCCAGGTAGGTCCTACTGTTGGATGGACCGCTGAACTAGTGCCAGTTTGTGAAGTAGGCACTCCATTTCCAGCAACACTAGTGCTCCTATTAGACAGATTCCAATTTGTCCGGTCTTGCACCAAATGTGCCATATCAGATGTGGGAACAAAATCTGAAGCATTGTTTATTGTCATGTTTCTTGAGTTTGCATCCTCTTGCATGACAATCACTCTCTCCTCTGAGTTGACAGAGCTTGATGAACTACCAATTCTTGAACTGGAAGCTCCAGTCCATGGGAAATGGTACAGTGTTTGAGGCAGACCAGGAATAACTGGCATATGAGGCTGACTATGTGAGCTTGAACTAGCACCTATTGGCAGTGGTTCTAGTGGCTGAATAAATGGGATAGGATGGAAAGGTGGTTGATTGGGTGATAATACATTAAAGCGTCTCACAGTATTCCCTGAGGACCATGAATTAGGTGGGGAAATATCATGTTGATGGGCAGGGTTCATTCTCATCCGAAAACTTCTATGCAAGCTCTCTGCATTGCCTGCTGTACTTGAAGAAGGAAAGCACTCAGAATCTACTCCTCTCATGATGGTGCCAAAACCTGTGTTTAGATGTCCTTCAGAAGGATTTGCTACAGATAGATGATCTGATGAGCTACCTATATTTAAACCAGCAGCAGGATTATAACTAGAAGAAGCAGAATGCAGTAAACTACTCTCCCCTTGGTGTATAAAGTTTGCACTTCCAGCAGGTACACCTTCAATGTTTTTTCTTTTGCAGGCTAAGCGCCGACCATCCAATGAACTTCCTGGCCTTCCATCACCATCTTCTGGCATTAAGCCAATCCCTCCAGAAGAATTTCCACAAGAATTTGAAGGACCATTCAAAGATGGAACATGCTCAAGTTCTAATAAGCCTGGGGTATAATTAGGATGAGGGCATAGCCTCGCTTCTGAGACCTCACTGTCGATACCAACACGACCAGCATTGTGTTCTGAGTTCTGAGGGACATCATTTAAATTGGAATCCTGTACAGATTGCTCATTGTCAACTTGAGTTGCATTAAGATTAATGTTGATATTTTCCATAGAAAGCATACTGGCTGCTTCAAAACGCCTTTCCTCTATCCTCAGGCCACCTCCCACATTAATTGTCAGTGGCATCCACCCATGCTCCATTTTGGTTTCATCATGGCTGCCATGGTTTACCGGGTGCTCCCTTGAACTAGATTCCCCTGAGTTCCAGATGCTCAGTCGAGAATCATTTTGAGCAGCCATGCTTACATATGACATATTAGCATCACTGGGAGATACTAGATAATCTGGTAGGTTCTGGGTCTCTACCGGATCAAGAAGCATGTTATTCCAGTACATTTGTTGATCAATGGCAGAATTACTCGAACTTGATACATTTTCAAATTCAAATGCTTCAGGGAAGGATTCCACAGAACTCCTTTGCCCTTGCATTAGGCAAGTTGTTCTTCCCTGGAGCTTCAGAAAAGCACAGACCAAGAGATGCTACAATACTGCGTTACATGCAACCACTCAACCATGTCACTTGAACTCAAACAGCCTGCATAGCAAAAATAGAAATCCAGAAACTATTATTTGATATTCAAATAGGCTCTATCCTGGTTTACTCCTTATTTAAATAAATCAATAGCAATGCACTGTGAGATTGCAAATAAGAGGAGCAAGCCTACATCAGTACAGAAACATGATTAACAAAGATAAGAGATATAAATAAATAAATAAAACTTCTCTGTGTATATGCTCATGCATACATGTGCACATACATACACATTCAACCTTGCTTTGCAAATTAAAAAAATTTGAGTTCTTTGCTAAATAATCAGAATATAAATTATTGATTGATACTGAACACCACAAAACTTACGTAACTCGCCTATTAAGACATACAACAGAATATTGGGGGCAGACACTGGATCCCTAACCTTGTTACCGACAAGAGTAATGACATGATTTCAACAATGACAATGTCTTTGCAGCTAGCCAGGGAAATAAATTCCAAGTTCTTTTCTTCTATCCAAGAGTAATGCATCCATCAAGTTGAGGGATGTGAAAACATAAATGCAGAACCATGTCATCAGATTGTTCCTTCATATCCATAAAATGTTTCCACATAACCTCCATTGTGAACATTCACATAGTGATAGGGTAACACTCCATTCTAATGTTACATTACATAAAAATGTAATGTTTTATAATACATATACAACTGAATATAAGCCTACAATATAATAATCACATATATTTAGGCATCCTAATAATGCATATCAAATCCATTCAGCACCTAGAGATTTAGGCACGCCACCATGCATGCTTTTTCAGTTCAAATATTAGCCTTCACTTAATATACTAGACCATAACATGCAATCCATTCAGGATTGCCTTGCCATAATAAGGTAGAACATGAAGAGGCGGATTTGATGCCTACTGGGTATTTGATGCACGTTAAAAAAATAAAATATGTGAAATGTATCTAATGGGGACTAAGCAGCTAAACAAGATAAATAGGCATACACAGCGCAATAAGTCATAGTGCAAGTGTGCAACATAGATGCATGGTAAATTGTGTTATCATACAGTCATTAAATACCAGAAAAAAAACAGATTGGATTACTTGTACACTTTGCATTTGAGTAATAAGGGCTGGATGTGGGTTTTTCATCACCACCACATGCCTCAAGATTCTTGACCTATCAATTCCACTCCTCGATTTTCTCCTATTCTTTATTTATCATGAGCAGAAAACTAACACCAGAATGAGAAGGTTTATATCAGCAAAGAATCACCAACTATGATCGAAGCATGATGCAAAGACCAAACTTCAAGAACAAAGAGCACTCATAAAACACATATCAGTTCAAAGTGATGGTGGAGGAACTAAAAATTTTCACACCACATTCATAGATTTTGTAACCTTTTCTATCATTGAACAGATAAACATGTAAAAGTGCATGCCTAATCTTCTATCAATTGAGGATTTTGCTACTCCGATATCCATACACAATCCCTCACAAACTACATACTAGTTAGGCAGTACAGATAAGTATCCATGTCATGGAGATGGATTTTGATTTTGTCAATCATAAAAATAGATAGGATTCTTCTACCACCATCATTCAACAGAGTTTAAACATTTTAAATGAGAACTCTGAGTGTCTGCATCTCAGAAATTTCCTTCAAATTTCAAAATGTAAATTCTCAGATAATTATTACAATGGTTGTTCATGCACTTGCTTAATGCAATCAATTACCGACAAGCAAACTAACAGTTCCTACAGTAATATTTCACCCTGCTTGTGCATGATAACTCCAATAAAAAATTTTCATGAGTCCCAAACTCTATTACGCCCAATAAGTTCTTTTTCTCCTCATTTTAGTCATTCTGCTATCATTAGAAACTTCATGCTTTGCACTGTAAATTATTCTCCATATATCTAAATGGGAAGCATACTCCTGCATCAAGGGGAGCTACTTTGTCACCTCTACAGCATTTCACATAAAATTCAGTTGAGCTGTGTATAATTCCAGGAATGTATCATAGGCAACAACTTCCAGCGTACATAATTGGTGGATTTTTTGGTGTCAAACCCTCTAAGTAATTACACAAAAAACTTGGTGTTGGTGGTGTTGGTGGCAGTGAAGAAGACCGTCTTATAGATAAAATCAAAAATTACAGATCACATCCTATAACAATAAACAATCAAACTAGTCAGCATAAACCTCTAAAGTTCAGAGCTAAAAAATATCTTGCTTCAATCGGACGCTAGACAACAGAAGGGTCTGCCTAATCAATTTATTAAAAAAAAAAAAAAAAAGAAACCTTTATAATATAATCGCGTATAAAAACATGGGACAGCTTCATCTCAGGCCAAATGCTCCATTAAAAACAGTCGAAAAACCGATCCATGAGAAGAACGAATAATACATAAGGAAAAGCAGCTAAGAAAGAAACCCCACCTAATCTAAAAACAGAAAAAAAAAAAAAAAAAAAATTCAAATCCCGAACGAAGCTACGATCTTGACCCACCAACAAAAAGATTTTGTTTTCTCTATTCTTTAAACGAAGTCTCGAAAGAAAGGTATTCAGAATACCACAACCATCTGTCAGCGCTCCAGAGTGACACTTAAAATCAAAAACAGAATGTCCTAACAAATAAAAATTAAAAAAAAATCCAAGAACGACAATAAATCAGATTTTTAAGACAAAAGAAAGTGATTTGAGGCGATTAAAACCAGCAGACCATACCTGAACCGGATCCAGATGTCGAAAAGATCGGAGGGCGAGAAAACCCCTTCTCCTCTTGCAAATTTTCAAGGCTCTCCCCTCGTCTCCCTTCCCCCACCCCTCCAAAAAGAGAAAAAAGATAAACAAAGGAACCCCGAGCGACGGAGAAATGCTGATGAAATGGGCAGGGGGGATGGATGGAGGAAATGTGTGCGTGAGAGAGAGAGAGGGATTGGAATAGAAAGCGAGAGGCAGGGGGATGGAGAAAAGAAATGGGGGAAGTGCAAGGGAATTTTCTTTAACTAATTACTCGACACCCAAGGTGGCCTGGATTCGTTTCACGCGACACGGCCCTCCAGCTGTCAGAGCGTCCCTGATCGTGTCTGAGTACGTGGCTTATTTCCATTGGTTAAATAGTGTGGGCCCTCCTTGAAAATTGTCCCCTTGCCTGCCACGTCATTAAAAGAACGGCGGACGCTGTTTCGGAGGAGACAGCTGACGGGCTGGCTCGTGGGAATATACGGTCGAGCGCGACGCCTTCGCCCTGATTCCTTTTTCTTTTTAATTTCTTAATTAATTAATAGGCCTACCATATGGAGATGGTGCACCTCACCCCTACATGCCTCGCTATGCGATTCCCGCTTCTTACTTTTTCCTAATTTAATAATAATAATAATAATACATCTACCATCGATTAAAAACATTAAACTAACAATTACTCCCTTGCCTTCTTTCCGGGTTCTCAATCTCTCTCTCCATTTACAAGCATATATAATAAGCTAAAAATAGTAGTTGCAGTGATAAAAGAATATAGTTTCTCTTTCTTAATATATTATTTTCTTTTGGATCGTTACCTGCTCCCTTCCGGTTAAGCTACTCCTGCAAGTAGGGTATACCGTAGCATAGAGAGGTTTTTCACGGAAGTCAAAATAATAATAATAATAAATATATTATTAATTAAAATATTTTTTTATAAAAAAATATAAAAAATAAATAAATAAAAAATAACAGAGGAGAAAAAGATGGCGGGGAAGAGGAAGAGAGAGAGAGAGAGAGAGCAAGGGTCGATCGATTTTAATGCCTTTGACGGCATTAGCATTTGGTGTGGTGGGACCATTCGTTGAAGTTTTAACTCTGCCAGCCGTCCGTGTGAGACTGGAGAGAGCGAGCCGTTATCAGCACATCACATCACCCTTGAATTGATCGGCGTTTACAAAATTTTGATTTTGTTGGTTCCTCGAAGAAATAAATGAAACGGGCACCCCGGCCCCTTTCCTTTTCTTTCTTTATTCTTTGTTCGTTCCCATCGTTGCACCTTGGTTTTGACGGTTCTGCCAGTGACAACCTTGCCTGGACGGACGACTCACGTTACTCCCCTCTTTATATTCGCACACAAGGCTTCAAATGTGTTCGGTGTCAACAAATTCTTCCGGGTAGCCCCTGAAGCAGCCTCTCGGTCAAAACACACGAAGATGCAACGAGTGTCGTCTTTTCTTTCTTTCTTTCTTTCTTTCTTTCTTTTCTCTCTTTTTCTTTCTTTTTTTTCAACAAAACAGCCATATCTATGCTATTTGGGGCTCGAGGTATCTTTGTACCAGCCAGCTCGGCTTGAAGAAGGCACGTGATGTGGTAGGCGTCTCTCTCTCCGTCTTCTGGTTAATGATCAAATTGTGAGGACCATTCAGTCTTCTGGTTCATGATCAACTATATATATATATATATATATATATATATATATATATATATATATATATATATATACAGGCTCTAGGAAGAGGGAAGGACGTCTGTTAGGCAAATTCATGTGAGCTAGGTGCCCTATCGGCTAAGGCAATTACGTTTGTGCTAGGTTCGTGCGCGAGGACAATGCCGCCAGATTTTAGCTCCTTTGGGATACTCTTTGGGCTATAATAATTGTGGAAATTTGTCTACATCTATTGGACCAGTTTACCGTAGTTATATGGAGCAGGGTTTACATCAAAGGAATAAATGGGTCACCAGTCAGTAGGAGGGAATATAAGCGAGAATTCAAACGAACGTATAAATATATAAAGCCAAAAAAATTAAATAATATTTTTTTAATTTATTTTTTAAAATTAAATCCTAAATTAATATAAATTGTATCATAGCCGATCCATCTTATAACTTATATGGATTAAAAATATTAAAAAATAAATTTATTAGGATTAATGATGAGCCGATCATATTGTTTATGAATAGATGAATAGATTTAGATCCTTAGTCTAATGAGGACGGTATCATGACTTAAATAAAAGGAGTAAGTGAAGATTCATATGGATATATATTTAATCGCACATCAATTATTTACTGAAGTGATCTTAGATATTTATATAAAATTAAAAAATTTAAATAATATTTTTTGACTAAATTTTTTTAGATAAAATTCTGAATTGTTATGATGGATGTCCTCTTAATCCTCACATTCTTCTTTATGCACATCTCTCAATCATTGATCCTAGGACTTCCATACACTCATCCCTAACAACAGTATCCTTTGCGACCTTCCCAACAACTTCGACCAACCCATCCATCAAAAGATCCTCCCCAACCTTTCATGACTTCCGTTGCATAAAAAAACTTTAATCTTAGAACACTTGTAGTATTAGCAATGCTTCAAGATGAATCTAATGATGAAATTTTTTCATTTCCAAATTCTTTAGATAACGAAATTTATTATTAGCGATGAGCTTTTTCCTAACTAAAGGTAAAATTATTGTAATATGCATACTTCACCCCAATTAGAGTACACATTGCATCAAACATCTAGATCTCTATTTTATCTAGATCACCAATTTCATAGTACTATTGACTAAACAGTACCTTTCTCTAACAAGGAATTAAATCAATCCCTTTTGGAGCAAACATGGTAAGAACCATCCAGATTCAAAATCCAAGAATCATTAGAAGTGCCCAGCAGCTATGAGAATTTCTCCAACATCACCATCGTCAATATGCTTAGAAGCTATCATCACATCCAAAGAACCATCTCTTTAATTTGTGCACTTACTCTGTGACATATATATCTATCAAGTATAACCATACTCCTTATAGTGATAGAACTGCACCTTTTCCTCAACTTTAGACATAGATCATTGATCGTGCACCATTCCTAGATCCCTTCTCTAGTGATCTTTCTCTTCCTACCAATGTACTATTGGAACACTTGACTACTTTAAGTCTCCTTAGTGAATAATACCGATGCCACTAAATTCATGCTAAGAGTCCTCATATAATTAAAGTTCATGATCAGACCATCCTATGAATTGCCATTGAACTAAGTAATAGCATGACTTTCTCCCCTTTTATCATGATCTCAACTGCCTTTAACTAGCTAGGCAATGTATTAAACTAATTCAGATTTTATGGCAATGATGCTCCCTCCTACATTCTCAGGATAAACAATTGTCTTAAAAATCTTATTCAGCATAGACTTTATCTTGTACATTCTCCTTAAATTATGCCACTATATCCTTTAGCAATAGTCTTTGAGAAAATAGTCAAAACAATAAACTCATCAAGCACTAGATGAAGATCAACCATCACCATGTTGTCTTTTTTGCAAACTCTCTTCGTCCATCATAATACTAAATCTCTTTTACTTGCCTACAAGTTTCATATCACATCCATCAATGCTCAAGACAACCTGCATCATTAATTTCTACAATGCAAAGTTGGTGATATTAATTCCTAAAATTTTAGATTTAGTAGAACTACTTGCCATCTCAAATAATTTATTGCTTTTCTCTGTCTTAGTTTATGCTCCAGTACCAATTGCTATAATATCACAAAAATAATAAAAAATTTAAAAAAGGTATGATACACTAAAATTTGGCATGGTTTATCTAAAATCTGAGCTATGTCAGAGTGAAGAGATCCACTACATGATCCAACATATTATAGAACTTCTTCTAGGTTTCTAGTGCATGATCAAATATATTATAGGACTTCTTGCAAGTATTCAATTAAATAGGAGAGAAAACAACAAAATAAAGTCCCCGAGAGAGCTTTGTACAAATGAAAACTATGCAGAGAAAATGTCATAGAAGGAACACTATAATAAGAAGCTGCTGAGGTATCAAGACTTAAAGCATGAAAGTATCTTTTCTATTTCTCCTCTCCTTCTTTCCTCTCTCTCGTGGAATATTTTATTCACATCTCCAAAAGAAGCCCCAAGATCAACATTGACCTCTGCAGTTATTTATCAATGTGAAGCTTGGATCTAGTTGAAGTGGCACTTTCTCCTAAAAAAATCTACATTGAAAGTTTGTATGTGCCGAAGGTGCTCCGGTGGGGCATTCTCGGATACTTAAATTAGTCGAAACTTAAGAACATAAAAGAAAGAAGAGAAAAAATGGAGAAAGAGTATAGAAACTATTCTTTATCAGCATGTTTGCTTACTTTAGAATCCTCTAGTTACCTCTTTTTATAGAAACCGAGCTGTAGACTGTTATGCCTAAATCTGGTAGGCTGCTAGGCCCTAATATTAAAGGCTATTAGACCTTAATTGGACAGGCTATTATGATAGAAAATCTATCTATCAATCTGTAAATCACGGTTATTAGTCATGAGCATCAATTATCCACGTTCTAAAAATTATTGGAAGATTCTAATGACCTAACCTTGTAATTGAGATGGTTAGTGACTTGAGGTCGACATGACACCGAGATGAACCCTCAATTTGGACTAGAGGTCAATTGAATGCATAAGAGGTTATAATTCTTAGGACAATATTATCCGATGTCTAGGTCGGCTTCTGTTAAGCTAGAGTCAGTATATATCAGATCAACATTCAGTTAGTGGATCAGCTGTCACATAAGATTTTTGGCTTGTACTATTTTTACTCAAGTCAGACTTATGACGTAGTTTAGGTTGTCTTTGTCTTAAGCTGAAATATCCTAGTTGACAAAAAAAGGCTTCTCAATTGACTTATACCCTAACAGTACCGTGGAGGCCTTTTCAATCTCCTTAGATGGGACCTATGGTTGTGCTATGATATAGTGGCTTGATGAGTAGGCTCTTGCCAATTTTACCTCTCTACTGCTTGCTGGAGGTATTGGACAGTGATGGTAAACGTCTAGACTTGCTGGACTAAGATATTAAATTATTGATGGTCAGCTACTATGATGGGTGAAGTCGAATCTGCCACTAAAGGTTTTGAATTCCTCTGGCTTCACTAGGATGAATGGTTGTGGGAAGCAGTGGAAGTGTCTTGCATTTGCATTCTCACCATCTTTTTTCTTCTTTCTTTAAAAAGTGGGCGACGAGGGTCCTCCTTCTAGCATCAATCTATTACTTCAAGATTCCAAATTGACATTGATCGTCCACCGATGTTAAACTTGGGTTTGGTTGAAGAGGTGCTTCCTCTTGGAGAAACCTGTAATGAAGTTTGCACGGGCCAGAGGTGCTCTGATGGGACAGCCTCTGATGCTTAATTTAACTGAAGCTTGAGAACATGGAAGAAAGAAGAGAGAAAATGGAGAGAGAGAGAGTGTGTGTAGATACTATTTTCTATGGATGTGTTTGTTTGCTTACCTTAGGATCCTTTGGTTATCTTTCTACATAGAGATGAAGCTATAAACTATTATGCCTAAATTTAGTAGGCCTCTTAATCATGGTGGTTAGTCATGGGCGTTAGTTGTTCATATTCTGAATATCATTGGAAGATTCTAATGACCTAACCCCATCATTGAGATGGCTAGTGGCTTAAGATTAGCATGGCACCAGGATACACTCTTGGTTTGGATCCAAGGTCAGTTGAATGCGTAAGAGGTTATAATCCTAAAGGTGGCATTGTCCAATATCTAAGTCGGCTTTCATTGAGCTAGAGTTGGTAGCTACCATATCAGCATTTAATTGGTGATGGGGTCGGCTGTCACTTAGAGTTATTAGTTTGTACTATCTTCCCCTAGGCCAGACATATGACGTGGTTTAGGTTGTTTCAATCTTAAGCTGGAGTATCCTAATTGATGCAAAATGACTCATCTAAATTACTCATACCCCAACACTAGTGACAAGGAACCTTCCTCTAGCTAATCTATTGCTGTAAGCCTCCGGACTAATATCGGTCACCTACTGATGTGAAGCTTGAATTTGGTTGACCAGACACTTTCTCTTGAAAAAAATTGCAATGAAAGTCCACATCCATAGAAGGTGCTTTGGTAAAGGACCCTTCAATGCTTAAGTTAGTCAAAGCTTGAGAACAGGAAAGACAAAAGAGAAAAAATTAGAAGAGTATGGGTATTGTTCTTTGTGGATATGTTTGCTTGCTTATCTTAGGGTCTCTTGATTATCTCTTTATATAAAGATGAAGCTGTAGGCTATTATGCCTAAATCTAGTAAGCTATTAGGCACTAATATTATAAGTTGTTAGGTCTTAATTGGATAGGCTATTAGGATAGCAAATTTACCTGCTAACTTGCGAATCATGGTTATTAGTCGTGGGCAACAATTTTTCATGTTTTAAAAATTATTGGAAGATTCTGATGACCTAACCCTACCATTGAGATGGCTAATGGCATGGGGTCGGCATGGCATTGGGATGCACTCTTGATTTGGATCCGAGGTCAATTGAATGTATAAGAGGTTATAATCCTTAGGACGGTATTATTATCTGATGTTTGAATCAGTTTTTGCTGAGCTAGAGTTGATATCTATCAGATTAGTGTTCAGTTAGTGATAGGGTCGACTACCACATGGGATTATTGGCTTGTACCATCTTCCCCCAAGCTGCACTTATGATGTGGTTTAGATTGTCTTGGTCTAAGCTAAAGTATCCTAGTTGGCAAAAAATGGCTTATCCGAATGACTCAAACCCCAACGTGAGAGTGCCGTGGAAGCCTTTCCAAACTCCTGGGATGGGATCAATGGCTATGCTGTGATAGAGTGGCTTGATGAGCCGATTGTTGCTAATTCTTTCTCTCTTTGCCATTGAAATTGGAGCTATTGAACGCAATGATAATTGCTGGATCTATTAAGTCAAGATGTTAAATTATTGGTGGCCTGCTACTATGATGGGTGGAGTTGGATTTGCCACCAAATATTTTGAGTTTGTTGGCTCTGTCAAGATGAATGGTAGTGGAAAGTAACGGAAGTGTCCTGTATCCGTATTCTTGCCATCTTCTTTCTTTTTTTTTTCAAAAAGCAGGCGATAAGAATCTTTCTTCTAATGTCAATCTATTACTGCAAGTCTTCTGACTAATATCGGTCATTCACTGACATAAAGCTTGGATTTGGTTGAAGAGGCGTGTCCTCCTAAAAAAATCTGTAATGAAAGTTTGCACATGTCAGAAATGCTTCAATGGGGGACTCTCTGGGACTCTCTAATGCTTAAGTTAACTGGAGCTTGAGCACACGAAAGAAAGAAGAGAGAAAATGGGAAGAGAGTGTGGGTACCGTTCTCTTTGGATGTGTTCGTTTGCTTACCTTAGAGTCTCTTGATTATCTCTTTATATAGAGACGATGGAGCTATAGGTTGTTATGCCTAAATCTAATAGGTCATTAGATCCTAATATTGTAAGTTATTAGGCCTTAATTAGGTAGGCCATTAGGATAGAAAATTTACCTACTAACCTACAAATCATAGTTATTAGTCTTGGGCATTAATTGTCTACGTTCCAAAAATCATTGGAAGATTTTGATGACCTAACCCTGCTATTGAGATGGCTGATGACTTGAGGTCGGCATAGCACTAAGATGCATTCTCGATTTGGATTCGAGATTAGCTGAATGTATAAGAGATTATAATTCTTAGGACAGTGTTGTTCGATATCTGGATTAGCTTTCATTGAGCTGGAGTTGGTGTCTGCCAAATCAGTGTTTAGTTAGTGATGGGGTCGGTTGTTATCCAGATTTATTGGCTTGTACTATCTTCCCTCAAGCTGGACTTATGATGTAGTTTGGATTGTCTCAGTCTTAAGCTAAAGTATTTTAGTTGGCAAAAAATGGCTCAACAGAATGACTCATATACCAACAACCTCTTTCCTCTCTTAATAGGAAATAGGATGTGCCAACTAATGATGAAACTTGATGTAAATCCAACCTTTTAGTAAGTTATCTTGCAAAATCTGCAAAAATTAAAATTTCTGGGATCTTAGAGGTTAATCACATATTTTTTTCACTCCTATAAGGCATTTTAGGTTATATGTACAATCAATCATGATTGAAAGCATATAAAAAAATCCAATATTCAAGTGCCTTCGATGCAAGAATAAGATGAAAGAAAAATGTTGTTCGTTAGATGCTCCTCATCGGAGCCCTTTTTCATATGAATCCTAGTTTGAAAAAGATCGGAGAATATAAAGGAAGGAGAAGGAGAAACTATCTGGTAGCTTCTTCTCTCCTCCAACTATTCTCTTCGATATTTGAATTTTTAAGTGGTATTGGTCAAGCTAGCCCATCATGTGCAGTCCAACCAAATTCAAAAATCCAACACCAATTATCCCACTCGGAATTTGTTTCTTTGGCGTGACAATAAAACAATAATCCCAACACATATTTAGAGCGTGACTGGTTAATGGTTTGGAAAATTAATATCGCATGTTCCATCATCTCGGTAAAGATGGCTTTAATAATTGTATTTGTGGCTTGACATGTTTTATCGGAGGATGTTGGTGTAGCAACCCGAATTTATCTTATATGCATGCTTTGTTTTGGGAAACGAGTAAAAAGAACAAGGATGGTAAATATGCGAAGTGTGGTGAAATGAGTTGTTTAAGCTTGTTAGGTGGTAGTGGCCGTCATGGGACTGCTCCATCAACAAAGTTAATTATATAATTCGAGGTCTTTGACAGACGTGGGATTGGTGGTGGTTTAATTTCAGGGGACTAGAGGTTAACCTAAGGATAGAATTGGTGTAGATATAGAACCTTTTGCTTAATTAAGCCGGTGTTGCATGGGAATCTGGCTGGAGCACACAGTGCTGGGTATACATGGACGCTATTAACATATGGATATTATATACCTTGGTGTCACCTTGGGACCAGGTGACAAATCCTCTTATCTCTCTCACCCGGAAAACCAAAGAGATGATTAGTTTAAATCATAGTGTCGAGGACTCCATGCAAGAAGGTCTTTCAGAATTTGGGTGATGTTGTTGAAGCGGAATTCTGATTTAATTTGACTAGTCACAAATTTAAAATTTCCATCGACCTGAAGATGTGATGCCATATCATGGTGGATCACATCCACCTCACGGGCTTCTTGGAGATCCCACATTCATCGGAAATGGCACTCTTGAATTTGGGCCACGGGAGTAGGTTACTTCTTCACTTAATCACAAGTGGCAAATGGATCTCAAACTTCAATAAAAAGCCTGTTCTGTGCGTAATCTAGTGCACCTAGTCTCTAGATATATCTTGTTCATACTAATTTGAGTGTGTGGAAATTGGAATGGTATACCATAAATACCAGATGGAGGGAGGAAGCGAGAGTTGGGGGCAGAGAAGCAGAGAGAGGGGGAGAGAGAGAGAGAGAGTATGGAATACTATGGACTGAATAGAAACCAAACTCCTCTAGTTCACTTGCAATGTATGGTTGGATAACAAACAGTAAGATTCATTGAATACCATCATATTTATGAGGATCATCACGCAATTTGTTTGCCGCATGCAGTTGTCCCATCAACAGCTTGCCCCATAATATAGGAATTCAAATCAAATTACGTATCATTACCTGTTGCATCCATTATTCCATCCATAATAAAATAGGCGTATATATAGAAACTGCTGGTGCTTTCTCCATCTCCCTTCTTCATGATCAGTTGTGTATGGGTGATTTCTTTCTCGGAGGGTTGTAATCCACGTCATCCATGCCCTCTCCGTCATTGAAGCTCTGATGCTTTCCTCGATGGGCTTCATCTGCAGGGACCATCCCGGCAAGGCCTATTTTTCCTCTGATCAGTTCTACTGCTGATGCAAATATGTGAAAAATTATTATTTATGAAGCAAAATTAATGAACCGATGATCGATCTATTTAGTGCAAGTTCGCGCGTAATATGACAGCTTTTCCTCGGTGTCTTTACCTGGAGCCGTGAGCAAACACACGAAGAGGAAAGCAGCAAGAAGACGACGCATCCTCGCGACCATCATCTGTATCACGCACGGAGCTTGCTTCCTTTATGTAGGAGTGATCGGTCCATATATCAATTATCAGGTGTGTGCTGAGACTGTTGCCCATCAAGAAAGGCCAACGATCACCTATCACCGTGCTTCCTAGGTCGATCGACAACGTCCGTGGTTGCGATTGGACGTGACTCGACGCTGATTCAATCCAAGAAAGAGCTGCCAATTGATCTTGACCACCTCCCCATGATGGTCGGAGTTGGGAGGAAGAGATGGTTATTTGTAATCGAGAGAGAGAGAGAGAGAGAGAGAGAGAGATGGTAAAACAGTCAATAGATGGGTTCGTTCGTGAGGAAATTAAACCACAGAGGCTAGGCTAGTCTCATTGAGAACTGAGAATTATTACAGACATCCTATGAAAGCGAATTGCTTGATTCTTGGGGAAAGGTGGCAAACCAACCGACCGTGCCGGAACATTCCATGTGAATTCTTCAGTACATGATGAGGCGCTGCATTAGAACTACCCCTAACGACGTACGTGCTACAAAAGGGTTGAGGAAATAGGACGTACGGTGCGCGACAGCGCTAGCCATGCATGCATGCAGTTCAAATCTCTCCAGAGATTAGACTCCGGAAGCATGGGCTTAATTGTCTCCCTCCGGATTCCGGTATCAACGCTACCATGCCTGGTGATCTTCAGCTCCATGCAAGCAAGTTGTGCGATCTGCTGCTGATCACTGGACTGCAACGAGGATCCGTTATTGGCTGGACCTGGTACACAGTGGATCATAGATTTTTTTTTTTTTTTCCTTCATTTTCTCTCTCTAATTAACACACTCTTATCATGCAATATTTAATATCTTTCTCCTCCTTAACAACATGTGTTACCGCTAATCCCGTTTCCCTCGCCCAGGTATCAAATTATTTATGGGCCACTTAATTTGGATCAGGTCCGACCAATAATTTCTCACGCCATGAGAGGGTACGTGCGCGCAAGAATCCACTCAGGGCTCACACGTGAAGCACAGGGATATCCCATTAATATTCTGCACTTTGGACATGATCATAATACATGTTAACGTTCTGCTGATTGGATGGTCATCCATACTCACACCAAAGTTATAACCTGTGGGACTTTGATGAGAAACTACGAGCACATGCATGTTATCGTATGTGTACAGTTGGTACTATGATGCAGCAAACTGTAATAGCATGCACCATCGATCCTAGCATATATATTTGATCATGTGGAACGAATTTAAGTATATCCATTTATCTATATACGTATATGGGTTATTCTCATGTGCGACCTCCCGCACAACCCAATGTCATTGACAATCACGGAATATATTTTTAAAACACCACAAATAGCAATTATAGTATCCTCAAAATTGACATGCCATTTTATTATTGAACCCGCATCGAAATTGGCACTTTATTCCTAAACCTTGATTTTAATGGTCCCACCATGAAGCCCACTAGAAGCCTTACCTTCTGGTGACATGTAGAGAGAACTAGAGATCGCATACGTGCTTTCCTGATCAAACGTATGAAATCCGGACGGTATCAAAAATAACACTACCTAGCTAGCATATGCTCGGTTGAGTGCCCCATTCACGACGTTTCCGGTGGTTTATAAAAATATCCATGTTACTCCTACCGGTTGGTGAAAGACAAACGATGGTACCAGGCCCGGCGAGTCCATAATGTTTTGGGGCTGGCTAAAGCGAGATTTGGGCTCGGCCCACTACCACATTGTATATTAGAAATTCTTTATGCACCGGAAGTGGTGGAGAAAAAATACACCACTACATTGTATTGAGCAATATAGTGCAATTAACAGGAAGACTGATATTTAATGCAGCTCAATTTTTTTAAAAAAAATTAATTAAAATATTTTTTTATTATTTTATTTTGCTCATACTTGATCAGGATGCCATAAAAATGAATAGAATATCATAATAATAATATTATGATATCATATACATCATGTTATATTCTATAAATAATTATCAAATATTATAAAAATAAATAAAATATCATAATAATATTATCACATTTTATTTGCATCCTCCTATAAATAACTATCAAAATATTATAAAAATAAATATAATATCATAATAATATTTTAACATCTTATTTATATTTTATGATATCCAGTTGTATCTATAAATAATTATTATGATATTATAAAAATAAATATTATATCATAATAATATTATAATATTTTATTTACATCCTATATATTATTACATCCTATAAATAATTATAAAAATATCATAAAAATGAATAGGATGCCATGGTAATATTATGGCCTCTTATTGCATTCTGCGACGTCTTCCAGCATCCTATAAAAAAAGTAATAAGATGTCATAAAATCTTGTGGCATTCAATGGGAAAAAATATTTTAATTATATATATATATATATATGCTGGTATGGCCTGGCTTCGCTCCATCTCGAAGTGCAGACTGCCCTCGGCTCTACCGTTCTCAATTTCTCCTTGTATCAGAGAAAACGACCGAGAAGGAGGCAAGCGGGAGAGCAAAGATTTGGCTGCCGGAGGAATAGAAAATCACGAAAAAGAAATGGGAGGCGAATTTTCAAGGCCGTCTTCGAACGGCCGAATTTTTATGCATCGACCGTCCCGCACCATCATAATCTACTCTCTTGACGTTTCTTTTGCTTTCCTCCTCATCGGCCGTCCCGCCCCATCATAATCTGCTCCCTTGACGTTTTCTTTGCTTTCCTGCTCCTTCGATGCTCAAAGGAGCTAGCCATGGGATGCGTCCAGGGCAAGTCCTCCACCCTCAACTCCCCCCCCCTCGAGAAGATGAAACGCGACCGCAGCAACATCGCCTGCGGTGGGGCGGCGGCGAAGAGGCAGCACAGGGCCACACGCATCGTGCGCACAACAGGGAAAGGGAGGAAAGGGCCCTTGCGAGGGAAGGGGAGAAGGAGAGCAAGATCAAGGCAGTCGCACCTTATCCGTCGAAGCCGGCGAGCGGAGACGGTGGGGCGACGAATGAGCTGGTAGACGGCTGGCCTCGCTGGCTCACAGACAATATCCCCAGGAGGTGCGACCGGGTTGGTGCACGTAAGAATCCACGCAGGGCGCACATGTGAAACACAGGGATATCCCACAAAATAGTGTTTGGTTGGATAATTCTTAGATGGAACAAGAGCTTATTCTATCTTACTCTTTCAAATAAGTGAAAAAATAATGATGGGCTATCTTGATTTAGCAATTTCGATCAATTTTTTTTAATACTAGAATACCAATTCTATGGGTGACCATGGAATTAATGATTCTAGGTCTCCTTATTCCCTTAAAGGGGTATTCAGTTTCATTAGCCAAAAAAAAAATAAGAGGTGGTGAAACCCTATCAATCTTTCTTTTTTTTATCTCTTCGTCTTCATGCCGCGGCCGCCACTCACACCCTCTCATCTTCTCGGTGGCCCCTTCGCCACTTCAGTGTCCTCCTTCGATCAATTTGGTTTTCAAGGCCGCTGATCGTCGTTACACTCGCCTCACACCCTCTAAACTTTAGCTTGTTGACAGCATGTTCTATATAACTTGTTGGCAGTTTGGATATCCAGATACATTACTTAAAGGCTTATCCATTGTATGTCTCCATAGTTTACATAATGCTTTAAAATATTTATGAGCTTACAGCTTTTGGAAGTTCATATTCATAGTTGTTTTTGGATTATTTTTTGCAAGTTGTTTTGGATTCAATTCTTTCTTGGGTTTCTACTTTTGGCAGTCTGATGAAATATTTGGATTTAACTTGTTAGCAGCCATTTTATGATATAACTTGTTGGCAGCCCCTTTTATGTTATATTTGGATAGCTTTATGATGTATTTGAATTGCTTTCATCATTAATATGTGTAATGCTGCTTTTAGTTATGATGCTCTTCCATAGTTGCTTTATGCTAATATCGTCTACTATAGAGATGTTTGCAATAATAAAAAGGCAATATATTGAATGCCAGAAGCATTACTTAAAGGCATGTCCAATATTGTATCTCTATAGTCCAATATAATGCTATAAAAAATTTCTAAGCTTCCAACCTCTTTGAAGTTCATATTCTTATCTATTTTAGATTTTCATTTTTTCTTTTACTAATTGTATATGCTCTTATTTTCTGTAAATTATTTTGGGCTTGATTCCTTCTTGACTTTCAATTTTTGACAGTCTAATGAAGTTTTTGGATTTAACTTATTAGCACTCCTTTTTTATGTTATGTTTAATTAGTTGGTTATTCTTTTTATGCTATATTTGGTTGTGGATTTTCATTCTTTACTCTTATTAATTATACTACTCTTTGTTGGGGATATTTTGGTATTGGCAGAAGTGAGGCCCGAAGAACTGCTGGACCAGCCACACATATGCCTCGAGGATCACCTTGGTTCACTTAGCCTTGATAGAGGCTTTAATTGCCTCTCTACCTCTTATCTTATCCCCCAAAAATATCAGGATAAAAGGAAAAAGAAAAAGAAGATAATCATTTATATTCAACCAAGCCCATGGATTGAATCAAATCCAGTTTCGAACGTTTAATGGCACATGTGTATGCTTGTGTCCGACAGGCCTCAAAGCATATCTGGCCGCATCATATTACTCAACAAAGTGATGAAATAAAGTAAAAGAAGAAGAAAGAAGAGTAAAAAAGAAAAGAAGGAAAGGCTATGAGAAAGCATCGGCAGTCATAACCCTCGTCTTGATGCATCCCTCCATTGGTGCTAAGGCTGACACTAGCGGCCCCTGCCCACGATTTGTACCAAACCCCATCAAACGAGCAACGGCCAGCTCCTCACCACATGCTCGCATGCCTTCATCAGCACAAGAGTCAGGTCCGGTGATCCATGCACCTCTCGTGCACCACTCCAGCACCAAATCTCATAGGATCGGTGGTCGCGAGCCTTCTCGACCCATGCCTAGCACAAGTCAGCGAATCCGAGCCCTCCACGCACATCCCCGTTTGGGTTGAGACCATATCAACTCCTCTGCACGCATCATGTCTTCGGCCGAGCCCTTCTCTGCGTGCCCCCATCAACTTCGCGCACCTTTTTCTTCTGGCTAAGCTCTTTCAACCTGCGTGCACCCAACCTCTAGTGGCCCCGAGGCCACCAAAGAGAGATAGTGGACATCCCATTACGTGTACGTCTCACCTCTAGCGGCCCCAAGGTTGCCTAAGAGCGGATCTGACCTCATTTTCGTGAGCCCATCATGGCCGACTTTGCCTTCCATGGTCGCGATCCCATCCCAACCATCCTCCGCCTTTGAGTTTTTGACATCATACCGTGCATTATCTTTGACGGATAGCAAACGGGCTCAGAAACCTATGCTGACATTTAATGCATGGGATATCAGTGAGCTAGCTTAATTAATTATGCATGGTGTGAACTGGACTCTATTAACAAGTCAAAAGTAGGGGAGAGAAAAGATGATGCGAGAGAAAGAGAGAAAATATGATATACTCAATCTCTATTTAGGAGTGTCCATACTTTCCTCCTCAGCTAACAACCTCTATGGTGACCGGTCCTCGGCCAACAGACCTCCATCGCTCCTGCTCTTCCAATTTTAGCCATTGACCTTTAGAAAGCCTCTTCGTAGTTCTATCATGTCCTCCAATTAATAAATAAGCATAATTATATATAAAAAAAATTATTCATGCTCTCCAATCACTATTTGTTAGCCCATGTCATTAATAGGAAAGCCTTCTCATGCGTCATGAAGTGATTACTCGTTAAACTCAAAAAAATCTAAGGACTATGCATGAATTTTGAGGATATTTAATAAGAGACAAAAAAATCTCTAACATCTCCATATTCTTCCATAGCTCCAATCTCTCTAGAGGTAAAAAGAAGATTTTCAGTTATGCAATCTTTTTCTCTCAAACGCTCTCCCTTTTCCGTCCATTGGCTGGATAACTGACTTGAGTATTAGAAAGTCCCTACTGAAGCCATCTCCGATGGGAGCTTTTTTTTTGTAGGTCTCGCTCCTAGCGACCCAATGCTCTACCGACTCCAATCATTTCGGTGCTCGACGAAAATCCATATCAACACTTTTATTTTATATAAATTATTTTATGTTCAATTGAAAGTTCATATGCTTTACTCTTATCAATTATATACGTTCAATTTTGTTTAGCAAATGACAGGTGATTCACTTACCTTTTTCACAGACTTGATGCATCAAAAATTAGTAATGGTGATGATCCAACAACTATATGCTTCTCACAATGCTTAGCCAAAAAACCAACTCTCTATACGCTAAACTTGGCCAAAGACATTCTTTGGGTTCTTTTAAAAATTCATCTTCTATTCCTCAATAGAGGCTTATTCCTATGTCAACCTGGTTGGAATATCATTGCATTAATTATACTGAAGTAAAAGTGAAATATCAGATTTTCAATCAAACAGAAATCCAGAATAACAAGAGTAAATAGCTTATTCACCAAGAATTCATATTCCTATTCTAACAAGAGTGAATAGCTATTCACTTAGAATTTATATTCTAATTTCAAGAATAAAATTTGGATATCCAAAACTATCTAAATATTCGGCACTATGAACATGATAATATATGTTCTGCTAGTTGGATGGTCACCCATACTCACACCAAGGTGATAGCCTGTGAGACTTTGATGAGAAACTACAAGCACATGCATGTTATCATGTGTACAGTTGGTACTGTGATGTAGTAAACTGTAACAACATGCATCGTCAAGATTTTACATATTAGCATCAGACATCATGCTCATTATTGATCGTGGTATAGTATCATATGAGTTCATACCACATCATATCGATCTATATCGATAATAAAAAATTTTAAAAAATTTTATTTAATAATAATAAAAAATAAATAAAATTAAATTAAATAGGATGGTACCATACTGAAACATATCCAAATCAATAAAATCAAAATATCAACTAGAACTGTTTCTATCAGTCCAGCTTTATTCATCCTATACTAACCGATTTGGTCTAATACAGTAAATCAAATGCACCATCAATCCCAGCATATATATATATATATATATATATATATATATATATATATATATATATATGGTTATTAATTCTCACGCGACCTCCCGCACAGCGCAATGTGACTGACAATCACGAAATATATTTTTAGAACATCACAAATTGCAATTGTAGCACCCTCAAAATTGACATCCCAATTTTTTATGGAACCGGCATCGGACCTGGCACTTTATTCCTAAACCTTGGTTTTAATGGTCACAAGCCCAGTAGAAGCCTTACCTTTTGGTTACATGTAGAGAGAACTAGAGATCGCATACGTGCTTTCCTGATCAAACGTATGAAATCCGGACGGTATCAAAAAGTTACACTACCTAGCTAGCGTATGTTCGGTTGAGTGCCAAACCGAGCGTAGTGCATGCCCCATTCATGACGTTTTCGGTGGTATCTATGCTGCTCCCAGCGGTTCATGAAAGAAACAACGATGGTAAACCAGGCCCAGCGAGTCCATAATTTTTTGGGCTAGCTTAGGCGAGATTTAGACTCAGCCCACTTCCAAATTAAATATTAGAAATTCTTTACGCACCCCAGCGGTGGAGAAAACATATACCGCTTCATCATATTGAGCAATTAATAGGAAGGCAAGCATTTAACATGACTTAATTTTTTTTCTTAAATTTTTTTTCATCAAAATATTATTATTTTTTTCTTTTACTTTATTGTACTGTACTTAGTTAAAATATCATAAAAATAAATAAAATATTATAATAATATTATGACACCATATTTATATTCCATTATATCTTACTATATCTTATAAATAATTATTAAAATATTATAAAAATAACTAAAATATTATAATAATATTATGATATCATGTTTTACATTTTATAAATATCTAAAAATAAATAGAATATTATAATAATATTATAATATTTTATTATATCTATAAATAACTATTAAGATACTATATAAATAAATATGATGTCATAATAATATTATGATATCTTATTTACATCTTATTACATACTATAAATAATTATTAAAATATTATAAAAATAAATAAAATATTATAATAATATTATAATTTTTTTTGTTGTATCCTGGACATGTTCTAGAAAAAGTAATTAATAGGATGTTGTGGAATACTATAGCATTAATAATGAAGGATATTTTAATCAGAAAATATGTAAAAAAAAGTTAAGTAAAATTAAATATCTATCACTACACGTTACGGTGAAGTGGTATAATTTTTTCTATATATGTATATTATACATTATATATATATATATATATATGCCGGAACGGTCTGGCTTCCCTCCATCTCGAAGCGCATACCGTCCTCGGCTCAACCGTTCTCAATTTCACCTTGTATCGAAGAAAACGGTCTGGCTTCCCTCCATCTCGAAGCGCATACTGTCCTCGGCTCAACCGTTCTCAATTTCTCCCCGTGTCGACGAAAGCGACGGAGAAGGAGGCAAGCGGGAGAGCAAAGATTTGGCTGCCGGAGGAATAGAAAATCACGGAAAAGAAATGGGAGGCGATTTTTTCAAGGCCGTCTTCGGACGGCCGAATTTTCATGCATCGACCGTCCCGCCCCATCATAATCCACTCCCATCCTCGACGTTTCCCCCGCTCTCCCCCTCCGACGACGATCGAAGGAACCATGGGATGCGTCCAGGGCAGGTGCTCCACCCTCCTCTCTTCCCCCCCGCTCGAGAAGATGAAACGCGACTGCGGCTACGTCGCCTGCGACGGGGCGGCCAAGGGGCAGCAGCACAGGGCCACCCCGTACCGTGCGCACGGCAGGCGAAGGGAGGAAAGGGCCCTCGCGAGGGAAGGGGAGAAGGAGAGGAAGATCGAGGCAGTCGCACCTTATCCGTCGAAGCCGGCGAGCAGAGACGGTGGGGCGGCGGACGAGCTGGTCGACGGCTGGCCTCGCTGGCTCACGGACAATATCCCCCGGGAGGTGCTGGCCGAGTTGGTGCCCAAGAGCGCCGACTCCTACGACAAGCTTGATAAGGTTTTCCATTTCTTGATCGATTTCCTTTCTTTGTCCGCATCGTTTAACTGTAGTTTGCTATAATGCTTCTTCGAGAGTGCTAATGATCTGAAACTGATCATTACTTTTGGAGCTGCGGACCGCGCAGTTTAATTATAGTGGTTCTTTTTTCAGCTATTCATCGATGAAAGAAAATTTAACGGACTTCATAAGGCGTTTCTTCCTTCATGCTATCTCTCTTTTTTTAATTTATTGGTTTTCGGCGGACTAACTTCTTTGTTATGGTGTGATTCATATAGTTTTCCTCAAAAATTTATGGCATAGTTCTTGTGACAAAAAATAATAATAATAATAAAAAAAACACCTGCACAGGAAGGGGTATGCCACCATGTCCTGATCTCCATACATCTTAGACATCTTTGATATTTGGGCCTTGTTCTTGTTGAGCCAGCTCTTCATGGTTCATTTTTATTGAAGGTTTTATTAATGATGAACCAAAGATTCGCGACTATTGTCGCAACTTCTGTCCAGGACTTGGATTTTCATACATATCTATCTCCTCCTTTCGGACGCGATCGCAAAACTGATTAGCTCTTCATATCATGGTGTTTGCTGTCCGTTGCTCCTAGATCTCTCAGCTTGAGGTCGGCCGACGAGGATGAAGAAGCTCGGCCACCGAGGAATATGAGGCCTCGGACGAACTTTACTCCAGCTTCATTCGTTCACCTGCAATAAAGTCCCTATCGGAATGTTCTCCGGTAAAGACCCTTCGACGCTCAAGTTAGGAGATTAGAGAACAATGAGAAGAAAAGGCATCTTATTGAATGGCATATCTGAAGGGTCCCGGAGCCCCTTTATTTATAGGAAAGGAATTGGAGTCGTATCCACTTTGGACTCTAACGGCTTTCCGAGTTTGTCGTCCCAGATTGATTCGAAGATTTCTTTCCTTCTTGGGAGACGGGATTGCGAAAGATTCCCTTCTATTTGAGTTTTCCGATTCAGAGATGATGTAGTTTCAGTAGGGATGGCTGTGGGTCGGTCATTGATGAGCTATGGGCCTATTCATATAGCTCGGCGGCCGACCTGAATCCAACGAGGATGAGGTATAAAGGCCTACCTTGTTTTGCTAGGAGGCGATCTTTAATAGGTCTATCGGAATTGTAGATCGGTTTAAGCCGACCTACAGCTAACCATGGATGAAGTGTCGCATCGTTCCGCTCAAACGATCCATTGGGGTAGGTCGGCGGTTAAGCCTAAACAGGCCGAGGCCTTACCAGCTCCATTCCACAACAGTTTGCCCTCCACTTACGAGGTCGATCTACCCATGAACGATCGATGTAAGTACCCTATCTAAGTCGAAGCCGATCTTCAAATCGTGCCCGTATTGCAGCATTGGAGATCGGTAGCATGACAAGATTGGGAGAAGTCCATCAGCCACGAAATCTAACCATTCGTTGCTTTGCTCCGGGTCCATCCGTCCCGACCAATGGGTATCTGACACTTGGCGAAGATCTAAGAGGGTAGATGAAATGGGAGTAGATCGGAGCCGTCCATGCCTCTTATAAATAGGGTATGTATTACTCTTTTTGACTGCTACTATTGCTTAAATAGTGAACTCCGGTACTTTGCGCGAGGAATAGCTCAGACTCAGCCGAGCTACCATCAATTCTGCCTTAACTCCCCTTGTTGCTCGGTCTCCTTGCCCTTTAGGTCAGTCTCCTCCGTACTCATGAGTCAATCTAGTCTGTCCCGATCTTTTTGGAGCTCGAATAACCCTTCTAACGAGGATCACGATTCCGGGGTAGTTGGTTCTCTGGGTCAATCCTAAGAACGTGAAGTTTCGGACTATGGGCCTTTCAGAATAGATTCCATTCTCACTTCGGAGGATCTGAAAGTCATTAGGATTAAGTACCATGTCCTCGGTAATTTTAAGTTAGAGATCGCCGGTCCCAAGGAGCGTATAGCTCTTCCTCAGCCTGGACGGATCGGTATTTATGAGGAATCGCTAAAGGCCGGCCTTAGGTTATCTTTTCATTTTTTAATTGTCGAGCTTCTGAACCTGTATAGAATTAATTTTTGTTGTTTGGCATTGAACTCCCGGCGATCGATCTTAGGCTTCTTCACCCATTGCCTCCTCCTCGGGATCGAGCCTACCTCCTGTCTTCTCCGAGCTTGCTTCACTTTAAAGGAGCATCCGACGGAGGTCGGATGATGGTATGCTTCTCCTCGGAAAGGATGCCGCCTTTTTCGAGGCGCTCCTTCCTCGGTGCATAATTGGAAGGAGCGCTTCTTTTTTGTGTCGGCCGAGCATCCATGGGATTTTAGCACATCATGGGGGCGACCTCATAGGTCGACTGTCAGACCTCCAACACTATTCGAAGCTGAGAAGAAGGTCTTGAGTCAAATCTTTAGTCTTGCCCCTCTTCCGCTGTTCAGATTCCTTACCGAGGAGAACTTATTTAAGGTCGGACTGATTCCAACTGACCCGAGGAGTAAGTGTTCTCATGTGATTTTGTTTGGGTCGTCTTTTCTTTCCTTGTTATTATCATTGACCAAGTCTTATGTTTTTCTGTTCTAGCGATGAACCCGTCTGATCTTGAAATTCTTCGTCGGATGGTGAAGAAGAGGAAGACAAGCACGATCATGGCCCCTAAACGCACTCGGACCGAGGCTGTCCTGGTGCAGCCCGCGGTAGGAGGTTCTTCGAAAGCGGTCAATGCCCCGAGGAAGGAGAAGGCGTCGGTGAAGGCTGTGATGCCGCTTCGGTCCGCAGCTCCAGGAGAGTCCGTTCTTCGACCTTCTGTATCTTCCTCGAAAAGAAGCTCGGGTGGGCCGAAGATCTCCATCCGAATGTTCGGCCGTGGATCTGATGTTCCGGGGAGCGTTTCTCCGATGGAAGTTTCCTCGGATACCGAGAACAAAAGAAAGGGCCTCGATGACTACCGTGTCGCCCATTCACTATTGAAGTCGGTTATTTTATCTGTCGACGTCCAAACCTTCGAGGAGGTCGGAGGTGCCTTTCACATTCAGGACTCCTACGATTCTCTTCTTTGGGTACGTGTCTACCTTTTTACCGACATTCATCTTAGGTCTTCTGTTCACTCCTCGGCTCAGCTTTTTTTTCTTTTTTCTCTTCTCTTTTTTTTTTTTTTTAGCTCGTCCATCATGTGGACTATTTTGCCGAGGTAATTAGAGAGGTTCGGCGCCTTTCTAAGAAAGCTGAGGAGAAAGCCGCCCAAGCCAACCGAAGGGCAGACGATGCTCAGTTATCTCGACTGAAGGTCGAAGACGAGACCAGGTCCCTCATGGAGAGGGTGAAATAGCTGTAGTCCGAGTTGACTAAGGCTGAAGCTCGGATGCTGGGAGAGAGGGAGGTCGGGAAGGCACGAGCAGAGGCCATTAGGGTAGAGACGGTCGAGGTCTTCCGCGCCTCGGAAGAACTCCGCAACATCAAGGCGGATTTTGCATCACTCTCCTACCTGCAAGGGGGCATAGATCTGAAAGAGAAGGTCCGAAGGATCTTCCCCGACCTGAACTTGGACCTCTTGGAGTCGAACGACGAGGACGTCAAGGAAGCTGAGGGTCGGGAGATTCAGATGGAAGATGTCTTCAGCCCCGTGCGCGACGACCTGGCAGCCGAGGATGCAGCATTGGTACTACCCCCAGCCGTTATCACCCTGCCAGACCAAGCGGAGGTCGATGAATCTGGAGCTCTGGACGGAGCTTAGTGTACCATTTTGATTGGGCATGTCCGATCTCTCTTTCTTTTTCTTTTTTTTTTAGGTCGGCCTTTTTTTGTTTGCCCTTGGTTTTTGCCGAGGTATTTTTGTATGGGCCGACCATCACTTGTAAACACTTAACTTTAATACAAAGCCTTCTTTTGCTAAGTTGTTGAGTTCGTATGTTCTTCATCAGACTTTCCTTTTTCAAGATGTAGGTTAGCGCAGATCTTAAACGGCGTGACTGAAAAGTGACGAACGATTTATGTCGGTGCGTTACGTTCCTCGGCCATAGCCGAGGAGCGTGTTTTCATGAATTTCATAGGTCACGTCCTGATCCTCGGCTATGGCCGAAGAGCGCGCGCTGCCGAAATCCGATGGAGACGCACTTTGTTCCTCGACCATGGCCGAGGAGCGCGCGTTGGCAAGATCCGATGGAGATGCATTTCGCTCCTCGGCCGTGGCCGAGGAGCGCACGTTGGCGACATCCAATGGAGATGCATTTCGCTCCTCGGCCGTGGGTCGAGGAGCGCGTGTTGGCAAAATTCAATGGGGATGCATTTCGCTCCTCGGCCATGGTCGAGGAGCGCGCGTTGGCAAAATTCGATGGGGACGCATTCCGCTCCTCCACCGTGGTCGAGGAGTGCGCAGCACGCGTTGGCAAAATTTGATGAAGACGCATTCCGCTTCTCGGCCGTGGTCGAGGAGCACGCGTTGGCGACATCCGACGGAGACGCGTTCCGCTCCTTGGTCGTAGCCGAGGAGCGTGCGTTGGCGAAATTTGGTGAAGATGCATTCCGCTCCTCGATCGTGGTCGAGGAGCGCACGTTGGCGACACCCGATGGAGACGCATTCCGCTCCTCGATCATGGTCGAGGATCGTGCGTTGGCGAAATTTAGTGGAGACGCATTCCGCTCCTCGACCGTAGCCGAGGAGCGCGCGTTGGTGACATCCGATGGAGATGCGTTCCGCTCCTCGGTCGTGGCCGAGGAGCGCACAGTTGGCGAAAATAAAACCTGCGAGAAGTTATTATTCATTGTCGAATAAAAATTCAAGATGTAAATTACATTCTAAGGATAATATCTCCGAAGATTGTCGGCGTTTCAGGTCCTTGGGGTCGGAGTTCCATCCAGTCGACAGAGACGATAAGTTCTCGGCTGGACTACTTCAGCCACGCGATAAGGACCTTGCCAGTTCGATGACAACTTTGACCATTCGAATGGGCGAAAAATCTCAGTTCGATGAAGAACTAATTATCTTGCTAGAAAAGATTTACTCTTTACTCGAGAATTGTAGTATCGGGCAGCCTTCTATTGATAGTTGGCCATCCGAACTCGAGCTCGTTCCCGGATTTCTTCCAGTAGATCCAGATTCGCCCTCATCCCGAAGAAATTGCTATCTTCATCGAACTCCTCTACTCGGAGCGTGGGTAACCCCATCTTTACGGGTATCACAGCTTCCGTACCGAAGGCCAACATAAAATGTGTCTCTTCAGTTGGGATACGTTGCGTCGTGCGATACGCCCAGAGGACATTGTACAACTCTTCGACCCACGATCCTTTTGCTTGGCTTATGCGAGCTTTCAACCCCTGTAATAATGTCCTGTTCGTCACCTTGGCCTCGCCATTAGTCTATGGATGACCTATCGATATCAATCTATGAGAAATCCCATAGTCATCATAGAATCCTGTAAACCTCGGGTTATTGAATTATCGTCCATTATCGGTTATGATGGTGCGGGGTAAACCATATCGACATATAATAGACTTTCAGACAAAATTTCGAACTCTGGCTTCGGTAATCATAGCTACTGCCTCTGCTTTCACCCATTTAGTAAAATAGTCAATCGCGACAATCAAGAACTTCTTCTATGCCACAGCGATGGAAAATGGTCCGAGGATATCCATTCCCCATTAAGCAAAGGGCCAAGGAGTTGTGATCGGGGCCAATGGAGTCGATGGTCGGCACTGAATGTTTGAGGTCCTTTAGCATTGGTCACATTTGCTCACCAGTTCGGTCGCATCTCTTTGCATGGTTGGCCAAAAATATTCCTGTCGTAATATTTTGTGGGACAGAGCCTTGCCCCCCAGGTGATTACCACAGATTCATTCGTGAACTTCCCGCAGGGCATAGTCGATTTTCGAAGGACGGAGGCATCTGAGCAGAGGTAGGGTGAATGACCTCTTATACAACTTTTCTTCGTAAACGACGTATTGTAGAGCGAGGTGTCTCAATCTTTTCGCCTCGTCTCGGTCCGTAGGCAAAATCCCATCTCGCAAATAATGGAGAATAGGATCTATCTAGTTCGGTTCTAGATCAGCTTGCATTATTGGGGCCTCCTTAATACTCGGCTTCTCAAGGACTTTCATGTATGACCTTCTTTTTAGGTTGGCCGCCCCATGGGTTGCTAGTTTGGAAAGGAGGTCAGCTCGCACATTCTCCGCCCTTGGTATCTGCTGAACATCCATCGCTAAAAAGCTAGAAGCCAAGTCTCTGACCTTCTGCAGATACTTTACCATATTCGGCTCCCGGGCTTCATATTCTTTCTGAACCTGACCAATCATCAACTGCGAATCACTATGTACTCTGAGATGCCGAACTTTCATTTCTTTCGCTATTTTAAGTCCCGCTACCAATGCCTTATACTCGGCTTCATTGTTGGAAGCCGAAAAGTCGAAGCGTAGAGCATATTCTGCTACTACTCCTTCCGGGCTGGTTAAGGTCAGGCCGGCTCCGGAGCCCGTGGCATTCGAAGATCCATCAACATGCAGGGTCCAACATTCATCGATTGAAGAGGTTTCAGCGTGACTGGATTCCTCATTTGGAATTATACATTCTAGGATGAAATCCGCCAATGCATGAGCTTTAATGGACGGTCTCGACAAATATTTGATATCGAATTCGCCTAGCTCGATAGCCCATTTAGCCAGTCGTCTGAAAGTATCTGGTTAGTACAATACCGATCTAAGGACTGTAAGGACTGCGATGGTGTGCACTTAGAAATATGGGCGTAATTTTTTTGCAGATATCAAGAGAGCATAGACGATCTTTTTCAGTCTCGTATACCTGATCTCAGCATCGTGAAGTACCCGACTCACGTAATAGATCAGCTTTTGTACCTTGGCCTCCTGTCGGACCAGAACAGAACTAATTGCCGAAGAAGAAACAACTAGATACAAGTACAATACCTCCTCAGGCTCTGAGTTGCTTAGCAGAGGGGGAGAGCCGAGGTATTTCTTTAGCTCGTCGAAGGCTGTCTGGCATTCATCCATCCATTGAAAGTCCTTCGGTTGCTTAAGGGCTTTAAAGAATGGAAGGCTCTTTTCTGCCGATCTTGATAGGAATCTATTTAAAGCTGCGATCCTTTCTGTGAGTTGCTGTACTTTTTTGATCATCTTTAAAGGCTTCATCTCTTGAAGAGCTTGAATCTTCTCCGGATTGGCCTCAATCCCACGTTGTAACACCATGAACCTAAGAAATTTTTCGGAAGTAACACCGAAGGCGCATTTATCCGGGTTGAGCTTCATCCAGAAATGCCGTAGTATAGAAAAGGCTTCTTCTAGGTCGGTAATATGGTATTCGGCTGTCCTACTTTTAACGAGCATGTCGTCCACATACACTTTCATATTTCTCCCAATCAGCTCTTTGAAAAGCTTGTTCATAAGTCTTTGATAAGTCGCCCCCACATTCTTCAAGCTAAATGGCATGATCCTGTAGCAAAAAAGGCCTTGGTCAGTTATGAAAGAAGTTTTTTCTTTATCCTCGGGTGCCATTCGGATCTGATTGTATTCCGAGAAAGCATCCATGAATGATAGGAGCTGATGTTCCGAGGTCACGTCCACCAGTTGGTCTATGCGCGGCAGAGGATAGCTATCCTTAGGGCATGCTCCATTGAGATCCACATAATCAATACACGTGCGCTATTTTCCACTGACCTTTTTGACAAGGACGACGTTAGCCAACCACTCCGGATAATAAACTTCTCGGACGAAGCCGGCCTTCAAGAGCTTATCAACTTCTCGTATCGCCCTCGGGCGTTTAGGGGTGAAGCTCCACTTTTTCTGCCGGATCGAACGATAATTCAAGTCTACATTGAGTCAGTGTACCATGACTTGCGGATCGATGCCAGGCATATCTGAAGCTGACCAAGCAAACACGTCGGCATTATCTTGTAGAAATGTAATGAGGTGCTGTCAATTTTCTTCACATAAGCTTGAGCCAACCTTCACAACCTTGTTCGGATCATCCTTGATCGATACAGAGATCAGTTCTTCTGCCGGGGAGCCTCTTTGTTCAGTTTGTTCATCTCGAACGTCTAACTCATTTATGGGTTGCTCTTCAGCCACCACTCCACGCAAAGTAGCCATGTAACATTCCCTTGCGATCGACTGGTTTCTCCTGAGCTCGTCGATTCCATGTGGAGTCATGAATTTGACCTTCAGGTGATAGATCGATACTATGGCCTGGAGGGTATTTAGGCCTGGCCGACCTAAGATGACATTGTAGGCGAAGGGACTATTCACAACGAAATAAGTTATTTCGACAATCGCCTGCTTCGAAGCTCGTCTAGCTTTTGTTATTAGTGAGATAGTCCCTTCCATTGAAATCGTAGCGCCAGAAAATCTGACTAGAGGTACATTCCTTTTCGTCAGTAGTTCAGGGCTTAAGTTCATCCAAACAAAGGTATCATAAAACAGAACATCTACCAAGCTTCCATTATCAACAAGGACCCGATGTACATCATAATTAGCAATATTCAGAGAAACGACTACAGGATCGTCATGGGGTTGACTTATTTCTTCCAGATCTTCATCGGTGAAAGTAATTTCACCATCTGTCTTCCTCTTCCTCGGTCCCTCTCCTAGTCGATTCCGATCCAAAGTGTTTCCACCGAGGTTTCCTCCAGCAATTACTTTGATTTCTCCCGCAGCCGGCTGCTCTCTGCGAGGTTCATCCTGCCGAGGTTGGTCACGACCTGGATTTGCCGGGATTCACCGTTCATCCACATAATGCCAAAGTTGCCCCTGCCTGATTAGTGCCTCTATTTTCTTTTTGAGCTGCCAGCACTCCTCGGTATCATGCCCATGGTCACGATGATATCGACAATACTTCTTCGGGTTTCTTACTCGAGCAGGGGTTATCATTTTCTTGGGTCGAGGCATATCTTCTCGTCGCTCGATCTCCATCAGAATCTGAGCCCGGGGTGTGTTAAGAGAGGTGTAGTAATTGAACCTCCGAGGTGGAGTTCTAGATTGGCCTCGAGGCTTTAGAGATGTTGGTCGGCTACTCCGGAGTGGGGTGCGCAATTGATGAAACCGTGGGTCCTCCCGACGATGCTATATCCGTCTATGATCTTTTTTCTTCTCCTATTTTTGGGATAGACCCGACCTACCATCTCGGCTACTCCCCTACTGATCCCAAGCCTCTTTGGCTTGGGCATACTTCTTCGCTCGTTCTAGCATCTCAGCGAAATCCTTCAGATAGTCCAGGTTGAGGGAGAACAAAAGATCATTTTGGAGGAGGCCAGCCTTGAACGCCGTCATGGCCACAGACGGGTCTAAATTTTGGACCTTCAAGGTGGCTGCATTGAAGCGATTGATATACTCTCGAAGGGTCTCATTCTCCCGTTGTCTGATGCTCACAAGGAAGTCAGAGTTACGACGTTGCCGACAACTGCTTACGAAGTGGGCAATAAACAGATGGCTCAACTGGTAGAAGGAATCTATGGAGCCGGATTTCAGGTTCGAATACCAATGCCGAGCTGCCTTTCTCAGAGTTGAAGAAAAAGCTCGACATAGTATCGCGTCGATAGCCTCTTGCAGATGCATAAGAGTTCGAAAACTGTCGAGATGATCTACGAGATCGGCCGTTCCATCGTAAAGCTCCATCTGAGGGATCTTGAACCGATGTAGCAAGGGTTCGTCCATGATTTTTTGAGTGAATGGGGGATCGACATTAAATCCCAAATCCTTCCCTTGTTGCCTCGGCTCCCGCAATGCATCCAACTGCCATTGCATCTCTTTGAGCTTTTTCTCCATGTCATCCTCACGAGTGGCTTGGTGCTGAAGAGTCTCATGGCCCGAGGTGGAGCCTCTTTTGGAAATCGGTGTTGGCGACCGTTCAGATCTTTGACGGAAAGGACCAGTAGGTCAGCTATGACGACTGGCCTCCGCCTTAGGGCTTCGGGGGTGTCGTTCCTCCGATCTCATCCGAACCAGACCAAAATTTTCTTCAGCCGGACGGCGCTCGTCGGCCTGCAGTATTCCTCTTACAGCGACTGATTGTGCCTGCACCTGATGAAGCAAGATGTCATACTATTCCTGTGAGACCGCCGGCGTCGTTGGTGGGTTTTCCTGGATTGGTGGTGGAAATGCGTTAACCTATTGAGCATTGTAGGTCCTTCGACTACTAGAACGCTGGGACGCGTTTGATGTTCCCCTTCGAATTCTCATGATATCCAGTGTCGTGCTTTCTTTCCTCAAAATTAAATCTCAAAAATAACCGATACCCTTCCTCTAGCGCCAACTATTGCTCCTGGATCTCCCGGCTTGAGGTTGGCCAACGAGGATGGAGGAGCTCGGCCACCGAGGAATATGAGGCCGAGGACGAACTTTGCTGGAGCTTCACCCGTTCACCTGCAATAAAGTTCCCACTGAAGTATTCTTCGATGAAGACCCTCCGACGCTCAAGTTAGGAGATTGAAAAATAATGAGGAGAGAAAGCATCTTATTGAATGGCATACCTGGAGGGTCTCGGGGCTTCTTTATTTATAGAAAAGGAATTAGAGTCGTATCCGCTTCGGACTCTAACGACTTTCCAAGTTTGTCGTTCCGGATTGATTCGAAGATTTCTTTCCTTCTTGGAAGACGGGATTACGAAAGATTCCCTTTTATCCGAGTTTTCCGATTCGGAGAGGATGCAGTTTCAGCAGGGATGGTTGTAGGTTGGTCATTAATGAGCTATGAGCCTATTCATGTAGCTCGGCGGCCAACCTGATCCGATGAGGATGAGGTATAAAGGCCTACCTTGTTTTGTCAGGAGACGATCTTCAATAGGTCGGCCGGAATTGTAGGTCGGCTTAAGCCGACCTACAGCTAACCACGGGCGAAATGTCGCATCGTTCCGCTCAGACGATCCATTGGGGTAGGTCGGCGGCCGAGCCTAAACAGGCCGAGGCCTCACCAGCCCCATTCCACAACACTGTCCATACACACAAGTAAATGGCGTCAGTTCACTTTTCATCTCTTGTTTGTTACTCCCAGATTTGATAATCTTCAGCACTGCATCTTAGATCTATTCATCATACGCTTATTTATAAATTGTGTCACTTCTGATTACACTAGCTTATGTTTTGTGCAGCTGAAAAAGATGAGCGGTTCCTTGTGCATGTCATCTTCTCATTTTATCCAGACTCTTTCAAAGCACGCTAGAATTTCAAAGAGTTGTTTCTTGGTTGCATCAACTTGTGTCCATAAAGATGGCACTTCCTGCTTGTGAGCTACCCTTTGGTGTTTCATAGCAAGTTTGTGTCCATCACCAATTTGTAAGGGTTGGCATCAATTCATTGCTAGTCCCAAAATTCTGCTCAATCGTCCCATGTAGCCTTTTCATTTTAGAGCTAAGCTTTATTTATAACCCTGTTTTGTTGGAAAAAGAAGGCTTAGATGATGATGATGGCGATGATGCTGATGAGTTTTAGCAGACCACTTCGTGAAGCTCCATGAACAACTACAACCACCATTAGTTTGTAGGGTCTCATGCTTGGGTCACAATTGGATCTAGCTTTTATGATGAGCTTTTTGTGTCTCTTCGTAAAACACCTTCACTTTATTAACATAGACCTTGGCTACATAAGAATAACAATTGTTGATATATGTATCATTTCGGACCTTTTTTTTGTTTTTCAAAAACAAATACAAGTGCCATCTGTTGTTGTTGTTGTTATTGTTTTTTAATGGACTTTATTGCACATCTGCTTATTTAGATGCTGCTTGTCTAAACTAGAACACTACTCTTGCTGGTTTAGGTAGGCCAGGGGACCTATAGCAACGTGTACAAAGCTCGAGACCGTGATACTGGAAAGATTGTCGCTCTGAAAAAGGTTCGTTTTGAGACATCAGAATCTGAGAGCGTGAAATTTATGGCAAGAGAAATTATGATATTGCAAAAGCTGGATCATCCCAATGTCATCAAGCTTGAAGGGCTGGCTACTTCAAGAATGCAGTATAGCCTTTACTTGGTCTTTGACTATATGCACTCTGACTTGGCAAGGGTTATATCTCGCCCTGGTGTGAGGCTCACTGAATCACAGGTTCTTACGTTGTCCCAGTTAAAAGTAAATTTTAAATTTTCTTAATCTTACTTAAAGATTTGCTTTATTTTTTTCTCAAAAACTTTAATGGAGTTTGCCCTTTTGCATCTTTGATATACTTAACTCTTCTCACTCAATCTTGTCTTCTTATCTTTTTACCCCAATTTTTCTTGCAAAATTATTCCTGAACTTGTATCTTTGAAGTTCTCCTTTAGAAATTCCAGTAATTTTTTTTGTTGGAATTTTCTCTATTAACTAGGAATATTATTGCCTTTTTGAGTGTCTGCTTTATACTTTAATTTTTTTCCTTCAAACTTTTTTCTCTTTTTTTTTCCTTTATTTTTTCTTGTGAAATTAATCCTGAGTGTCATTATCTACTTCACCTTGCCAAGCCTTTTCTTCTTAGCATTTTGCATTTGCCTTTAATCTTGCAAATTTTATCCAGGAATTGCACTTTATGACAATGCTTGCATTTATTGCTTGGTCATTTCCCATTTAGCTGAATTAAAGTTTTGCAAGTGATAGGTTGCTCTTATATACTTGATCATTTCTTTTGCAGGTTAAGTGCTACATGCAGCAGTTGTTGTCTGGTCTACTACACTGCCATGAGAGGGGAATTCTACACCGAGATATTAAGGGTTCCAACTTGTTGATAGACAAGCATGGAGTGCTGAAAATTGCTGACTTTGGCCTTGCAAACTATTTCAGTCCATACAACAAACAGCCACTTACAAGCAGAGTAGTGACACTCTGGTATAGGGCACCAGAACTGCTTCTGGGCAGTAGGGATTATGGCATCGGTATTGATCTCTGGAGTGCAGGTTGCCTTCTTGGTGAGATGTTTGCTGGGAGGCCAATTATGCCTGGTAGGACTGAGGTGAGATACTATCTAGCCTTATTAAATACTTGTGTTGATAAATCATTTTCTTTTAATGATAGTACTTGACCACAGGGCACAAGTAACAAAAGCTCGTTTACACTGCATGTTTATAATTTTTGTTCATGTGGTTTTTTTTCTTAGCATTCTTCGTTCCTCAAATTCTCATAACCACAGCTAACATGGTCTAAAGTATTTGCATGGGATTAAATTTGTGAATGTTTCTCCACAATTAATGATCCAAACAATCACATGATTACCTTATCATCCTTCATTGAAAGCCTTTGCAATTTTTGTGTGAAAAACTTTCCTTACCCAGGACGAGAGGTTTGAACCTCAATAAAGTGATTTATCATATCAATGTTACATTGTTTGCTTGACCGAGGCACTAGATGCTTTCACAATCAGTTTTTGGAAAGTCACAATTAAGGTTTTGTTCTGCTTTGTGCCATGAGAAGTCTGATTGTGGATGATGATAATCAGGAGATTGGTAGGTGTCTGGATTGAATGATGAATAGAATGTGATAGGGATTAAGACAACTTTACAAATGTGGGAAGATGTTACCAGAGTTTTTGATGGTTTTAAAATGCAAGTGCTTCAACAAGTAAAGATGATAAAATTAGATTCATGCTAATTTGTCTGGACCTAAGGACTAGAGTTGCCTAGGTTTGAAATGAATGTATGGGGTAATTGAAAATAAGATTCAAGTTCTTGCATTCACCATTTTTGACCCAATCTTCCCTCCAGTTTATGTTGATTAAGGGGTGGTTATTAGCTCATCACTTGTAATACAAGCCATTTTTTGTGTTGGAAACGGTGATACATGGAGGAGCGGCCTTTGTATTTTTATTGTGTTTCTTAATTGATATTCCCGCTTTTCTTTTTTTATATGCTTTGAGATATTGTAGAAAAAGGTCTTGGAATAGCATATCAAAGCACCTCAGTGAAGGGATATTTTGATTAGTAAGTTATACTACAATGCTTAATTCCAGTATTCTTTGAATAAACAACATTATGTATTTTGGCTTTTTTTGTTGGTAGAATGTTATTTATCAAGGAAGTACTGAGAGACATTCAAGATATATTTGTAGGTTGCAGCGACTTTTCAGCTTGTAATTTGCATTAGTGCCTTATTCTTCTATATTCATGGAACTTACTGCAATAGTATTCATGAACAAATTAGGAGTTCTGAATACCATAGCTGAGAAAATACTGTCAAGTCTTTGATGCATGCTATGAACTGGTACGATGGTCAAGTATTAAAGAATTTTTTCTTAATCGGTATTTTGCCACATTCAGGTTGAGCAACTCCGTATGATATTTAGGCTCTGTGGAACCCCACCAGAGGACTACTATAGAAAGCTAAAGTTGTGTACTACCTTCCGACCTCCACAACCTTGCAAACCGAGTATCTTGGAAACTTTTAAAGATTTCCCTTTATCTGCCTTGGGTTTGCTGACCACACTTCTTTCACTGGACCCCTCATATCGTGGTACTGCAGCCTCTGCTTTGCAAAGTGAGGTAAATTGAAAAGCATAATTCTCATACTCACCAGTTTTCTTATATATTATACTGTGAAACTACGGGGATAAGTACAAATACATAAACTATTGTACTTTTATCAGCAATTACTTTGCAAGCTTGTCTTTTTTGATAGAGTCGCTATTGTACATTTCTCATTGAATTGACTGTTTGCTAAACATTTTTGCAGCAATTAAATGCCATCTTCAATCATACCCGGTTACTGAACCATATAAACAAATTGATTTTCAATATATATTATGTTTTATTAGCATTTGGCTACTTGTGTTTCTCTGATCACCGTGCTTAGTATTTCAAAGAAAGCCTGATGTTTTGTGGACTAGGCTGATTTTGGTCATTCTCACCATGGCACAGCAAAGTGTATCTTACTGTACATTGCCAGGTATTGGTGCATACAAGTATGTCAAGTTTGTTGACAATATAAGGCCTTGCCCATAATTTGATATATTTGAAAATTATTTCTGATTGATTTCTATGATAAATAGAAACATTAAAATTTAAAACATATAGACCATAAGTTTGACTCATCTGGTTGATTCAAACACTTTTGCCTATGTTAAATTGCTTTCCAGGCTGGTGCCCATTTTAGAGAAACACATTCCCATACACTTTTTATAATTTTTAGTAATGGATTCATATCCATGTCTCTCATGTATTTAGGTTTGAGCATTCATAATGAACTCATGTAGACATATGCACATCTAATTGTTGTTTGAAAATCTTGAATTTTTTTCATGTGGTATGATGCGTTTTTTTTTTTTTAATTGCAGTTCTTTACCTCAAGCCCGTTGGCTTGTGACCTTTCAGGCCTCCCTATAATTTATAAGGAAGAAAATGATGAACCAGCTCAACCATATGAAAAGCAAAAGTAAGTTTCATATTTACTCATTGATAGTTAAGTCAATAAACCTTATCAAGGTAATATTATAATTATATTTAAAAGTCCACATTCTACTTGCGGCAATTATCTAGAAGTTATCATAATATGTATTATCTATTAAGATGTGTTAGGTCTGAACAAAGCATTTGTACATCCTGTCTTAGTTGTGAAGGAAATCATTGCTATGATGACACATAAAGAGGAAGCTCCACCCGAGCAAAAAAAAACAAAAAAGTTATCCACTGGATATATATGCATGTGTCTCTAAGATGGAATCTGCTTCGTTGAAAGAAGAGAGATGTGCAAAATTCCCTTGTACTTTTCATTCGTATTGGAGTTTTTATTATTATTATTATTTTATAATGCTCGTTCTTTGGTACTATAAAATGAACGCTACCATCTATCTAGCATCCTGATCAAAGTTGTGCTCATCATATGCTGTTGCTACTTGTTGGTGCTTGACATTCTGATCCATTCGATAAGCAGACGCTTGTCTAGATTTCAGATTTTTCTTAGTTTCAATTGCATCCATTAATTCCATGACTCTCTGAAGTAGTGTCTCCAACTTTATCAACTTTTCCATCAAGTGATCCTCTGGACCCCTCCCCCAAACCAAAAAGAAAAAAAATATCATAATTTGCCCTCAGATTTTATTCTTATCTGTATAATCTTCATCATAGGTTTACAGTTCCCTACCGCCAACATTCCAGAGGGTCCCAGATTGCTTTTCATTTTAAACGACAGGGTTAATAGCCAATTTCATAACATCAGAATTTTAGGTATCACAAAGTATTTTTTTTCAATATAAAAATTTTGCCTGTAGACAATGGTACCAGCTGCATTAACTTGTCACCTGGCAAGGCCCATGTTAGTTGTGCATATGATTAGTTGCATACAGTCTGTCCAATAAAAAATTTTACATTATCATTGCTGCTTCAATTTTGAGTATTTACTTCTACATGTGACAAAAACCTTATTTTTGTTGCTTGGCCAAGTATGTGTCTGTGTGTTTGTTTTATCCTTCTTGTAGGCGCAAAGTTTCCAAACTGAAGCATCGGTCTCGCACACAAAAAGAGAACCAAAAAAATATGGAACAAACTGTTGTCAAAACAAAAGCTGATTCTGGATCTTCCAAAGGGGTATAATTCCTGTCTAAGACCAATTTTGTGCTTGTTGGTAAATTAATTTTGTTAGCATTTTCATTTTGCTTTCTAGTCTGTAGTTTTATTTTTGATTTAATAAACAATGGATGTTTTACACTTCTCCTAGCTCAAAATCTTGAGCTTATGGCTCAAAAGTTGGCCCTTACATTCTGTACCGTATTAAAAGTTTAACCATATTATCAGTCATTTTCACTTATAGCACATGCATTCGAATCTTTTTTGGCACAAACTTATGGTCAATGAGTTATAGTTTGTGAAAAGGATAAAAGATGCCTAAAAGATCTAAACCTACCACTCCAATATGCCAGAAGTCCAGCAGAAATCAGCAAGATTTCCTGTTGTAGCAATTAAAAAAAACAATAGAAAAGAACCTTGCTTAGGAACAAAAAGGATATAAGAGGCCTCAAAGATCAAAACATACCACTCCAAAATGCCAGAAGTCCAGCTGAAATCAGCAAGATTTCCAGTTGTAGCAATGAAAAAAAAAAAACAATAGAAAAGAACTTTGTTTAGGAAACAAATAAAAAGAATAAAGGGAATGCACTGATTGAATAATCTGACCACGCTTTTATTTACTTATTTATTTATTTATTTGCTCTGTCGACTGCTGATTTCTTATTTATTTGGTTGGGGCATTCCTTATTTTAATAATCAGTAGTCCAGGATTGGTTTCAGAGTGGGACTGGGAACGAAATCTAATTGAGGGACCAGTGAATTTTATATTTTTTAAAGTTCAAAATGGTTTAGTGAACAGAAGCAATGGAGCAGGGTTTCCAAAATTGGATTTGCATCAGTTTTGGCTGTGCTTATTTTGGTATGACTCCTGAAGTTTTTGCCAGAAATAATTTAAATATAAAATAAAAATCCAATATATAGAATATAATTTCACAAACAAGTTAATAGAATGCACTCCAAATTGTATGTCAATTGGATAGTATATAATTGATGATTCAGCATGTAACTGTGATTCATTAGTACGAATAAAATAATTTTTACATCATTTTGTACTGGACATATTCTTGAGTTTCATGATTACAATCTAAAACAGGACAATGTAGAAAAAGGAAAATGTAACAAATCCATATTTTTCATAAACACTGCAATAATTTGAGGTACCTTTTTCTACTTTCATTAGAATAGTTGGAAGACTTTAATCCATGAGAAGGTGATATTTTTCAATATCTTCTTATATAAGCACAGAATTCTTACTGCTGAGAAGTCAAAGAAAAGAAACTGGGCAGAAGCATATACTTCTGCTCTTTGTGAGCAGGAAGAAGAAAGTATAGATGACCCATTTTTATCCTCTGCTTTCAAAAACCTGATTTGGTTGCACTTCCTCCATGTTGTCAATATCTATTCTCTACCAGCTGAGATGAATGAACTTTGGTCAACTTGGATGAACACCAATGTTTTAGAAGATAATATCATTTTGGTTAGATAACTTTTATGTCCTCATTTTATTGGTTAATGGCTCTACAGAAAATGGGAGACTTCAACAGTATTAAACAGAATAAAGTGAATGTTGTGGTGTGTATTATTTCCTCATAAGTGAGTCGGTCTCTTATTTATTAGACTTTTAAGATACTTGCAGCCTCTCTTTGTTTTGTTAAAAGTTAAAACATTTTTAGATCTTCTGGTTTTGTCTGCTGACTATTCTATGTTCTTTTTTCTTTTTCTTCTTGTTAATCCTCTTTGGATCTTTTGTATGTTTCTCTCTTCCATTGGGTGAATGAAAGTGATTAGACTTTAATCTTTTCTTAAAAAGAAAACAAAAAAATACTGCAAGATTTTCTCTAAACAACGAAATTTGCATATGTATTCTTGAAAAATTGCCTCGTTGCATATTGTTCTTTAGAAAATTGATATTTGCATGCACGCCCCTTGATCTTTTTCTTTAGAAATTTGAGGATGTTTCATTTAACTTAGATGGTTGCTACTTGACCAACTTACAGTTTCGTTACCAAGGCATGATGGACCATGACAATAGGTGTAATGTTGCAAAATAACGTAAAAGTCAAGGGTTTGAAAAGCGTAATCGAAACTTTTCATTGTAGATTCAAAAAAATGTTATTGATATATAAAATTTATGGAAAGAAATTAATAAATAAATATAACTTATAAAATTTTCAAATATGACTTCTTACAAATGAGACTTGAGCTCAAATGTCACAAATCCAAGATCAAATCCTGCAAAACAACTGTTTTAAGAGGGGTCTGATTTGTTTTCTTAATCCCAATTTTCTTTCGCTCTATGAACTGTCATAAAACATAAAAAAAATATCTTGAGACTTGAAAAGAAAATACATTTCTCCTAAATTTTGCAAAACCCATGTTTACTGTTAATAGAATACCATAAATAAATTAATGACTTAAAAAAAAATCGCCTATATATTCATTATACGTGGCCTTAGGTCTGTTTTGATAGAAACTTCAAAATTGACCTCACTTTTGAACAGGTTGCCAGCAAAATTAAAAAGTTCTGGTTTTGGTTCAAGGGTTTCAACTGAAACTTAAAATCATGCAATACAGGCAGAGTTCAATTATGGATTCCATATCATAATTTTGTAGTTCCTGCTTTTAAGATTCTGTTTCCATCTTTCCATGATGTGATGAATTATGTTTTATGTTTTGGCTTCTGAATGAACTATCATTTCAGTTGAGTTGTGTTTTAGGAGAAAGAGAACTAGGGTGCTCCATATTCTGAACGCCAAACACGATCTTGAAAGGTCACAGATGCCCTAATTATGCTCTGTCTTTTCATTCGTAAACGAATATGGGCATTGCCCTAAAATAATTCTATATGATACATTGACAACAACTGGTGGCTCGGTTGGACCCATCTCCGCAAGTGAGAGGTCTCACATTCAACCTAAGGTGGCGAAAAGCCACCATATGTTTTTTTTAAATAAAGAAGTATATGATGTGTTTTTAAGTATCCCATCAAAGTCTGCTGAAAGTGAATTGAGTTAGAATGATCATAAATTGAAAGCATGGCATGTTGAGCAAATGGGCTACATTTTGAGTAAACCATTTTGTTTACTTTTTGTTTGTAGAGATGGTATGGGCATCTCCCTTCTATGATACTTTAGGATGTGTTTTACGGTGAATATATGAAATCTGAATGAAGGCCTTTTCAGAAGTGATTCTTGTGGTTGTATTTAGGCATTCCATAAAGCTTAGTCTAATATAAACTTTCCACAAAAGGATGAT
This sequence comes from Cocos nucifera, assembly GCA_006176705.1. NCBI lineage: Eukaryota > Viridiplantae > Streptophyta > Magnoliopsida > Arecales > Arecaceae > Cocos > Cocos nucifera. The sequence goes on from QRFJ01000122.1 coordinate 1,694,985, forward strand.
GAGAATTCCGTCAATATTCAATCCTTCATACTGTCTTACCATTTGGCTATGGGTTTCCAAATAGGTTGATTGTCAAAAAATAATTATAATATTTGAATATAGGGGGAGCAGGCTGCACGTCAGACAACACACAGCCAAGAATTGGGGTACAGTACGGGAAGCACTTCCTCTAGCGTAAAGCCCAATGTCTTTGTGGCTCCACCTGCATCCCTCTCGCCGGTGACATCCTCGGTCCAAGGACAATCACGCAGAACAGAAGGCCATCCTTCAGCCTCTAGGAATATCAAGAACTTGCCTCCGTCACCAAATGCTGGAGGCGACAAACAAGGCATTGATGGCATGCGCCGATACGGTTTAGGAAAGAGGTCTGCCTCCGCTTCAGATTTTTGCAGATATGATGAAAAGCCTTTTTATTGAAAGGGGGTGGGGGGAGGGTGGGGATGGAAAACTTACAGTTGAACATTATGTTCTTGTTGATTATAATGTTGCTAAAACATTTTCTTGTTCTGCTACTTACGTGTCATTTCAGTGAGGCAATCTCCCTTACGTGTCTTTGTTCAATCACGGAAACTGGGTTAATGGCAATAAAGATGATGTCCGATCGACATAATTCATTTCTTTGGTGGTTTCGAGATTAAATGCAAGCAGAATCAGATCATAAAATGATGTATTTAGAAGGATGTTTGCATATGCTCTGATGATGGTATTCCGTGGATTACGGCTAAATGGAGCATCCAGGGAAAAGAAATCCCATAAATGCAGGGATGGAAATGGGACAATTTGGAGTTACCAATCAAAGAGCTAATCACTTTGAACTGTTTTGGAAAGATGACATTGGCATGCATGCCGTGATGTAAGGATTTTGCCATGACCATATTAAGCACCCCAAGTCATTCATACTACTTGTTGGGGATAAATCCCGCTCCCGCCGAAGTCTAGCCTGATGCTCGGCCCAATGCAACCCGTAGCCGCTGAAGAGCTTTAGCGCCAGGCGCCAGGCCGAGCCCCTACCACGGCCGAACTGCCTAGAGGCCGAACTCCCCTGCACCAAGGTCCGGGCCGAACTGCCTAGAGGCCGAACTCTCCTGCACCAAGGTCCGGGCTGAACTACCTAGCTGCCGAACTTCCTGGGCGGCCGAACTCCTTCGGACCGACTCCAAGCGGCCGAACTCCTCAGCGGACGGGCTTTAGCGGAATCCCCAAGCGGTCGTCACTCAGGAGCCCGAACTCCTCAGCAGTCGTTACTCGGCCGAACTCCTCAGCGGTCGCCCTCATCGCCCTTCGACCGATCGAGCTCCTACCGAACTCTCAAGTGTCCAAGCCTCAGCCGAAGTCCAACAGCCGGCCGAACCCTCAAACGGCCGAGCTTCGGATCCTCAGCAGCCGAACTCTTCAGCGGACGAGCCTTAGCTGCATACCTCCAGCCAGACGCCTATGGGAGCCGAACTCCCTCCTATCTTCCTCTTCAGGAGCCCGAACTCCTCCGAAATGGGCACACGACGAAGGCCTTCAACCCTTCATTCGGCAAGCTCTGCAACCATCACCATCAGTCAGTCCGCCGCAAGCGATAGCGACCCACTGTCAGGCGGCGATGGCTGTCACCCTCAATCCGCCGCACACGGCACCAGCCCATGAGACTGACTCCGCCGAATCTCGAGCGGCCCGCCAGCACGCGGCTGCAGTTGTCACCATCAAGCTCCACTATATAAAGGACCCTCCCGACACACTAAGGCTAAGCTTTCTGATCTCTAAGCTCTCTGATCTCTAAGCTCTCTGAACTCTCGACTCTCTGAGCTCTCCTCCTCATCTCTAAGCTCCGGAACTCATTCCGAGCACTCCATTACTGTTGGCCGGAAACTAACTTGACCGTCGGAGGGTCCTGTCGGAGCCACCACCCCACCGGTTCCGGACGGGACTTTGTTTTGCAGGTCCCCGGCGGCGACCTCAGCGGCCTCGATTTCGGCAACCTCCGGCGAGGACGGATTTCTGCACCAACACTACTATTATTATTATTATTTGTTACAACCCAAGTCATTCATTAGTAAAAAAAATTCATATGTTAAATTCAGAGCAATCTATATATTGACCATGCTCACTCTCGTAGATCCATTATGTGCTGCATGTACTTCTATAAAACTTGATGCTCCCGTTGGTGGGGTCAACTTCGCGCAGAGGCAGCGATTGTTGTTTTTGGTAAGCATAGAACACTCTTGATTACATAATTAGTAATTTATCCGAATTTGCATATATTTATTAAAGTTGATATTTTAGTTAATTTGACCTAAGAATATTTTTTTTGTTTTCTAACAGACTGAAGAAGCTACGTTGATTGATCTTGTGAGGTAGAATTGGAAAGAACTTTTCCACTGAACTCATTCGCAGCATGAGAGCAGCACCGTAGCTCTAGAGGATCATCCTTCATTTTTCAAAAAAAAAAAAGAAAAAAAAAAGCAATTGTTTTCTTGGAATCTTGATTTCCAAATTATAATTATTTTTTTTCTTAAAAAAATTTAATTAATCTATATTGGAGATAAACTCCACTCCTACCGAAATTCAGTTCGATGCTCGGTCAAATGCAACCGGTAGCCATGGAAGAGCTTCAGCGGATGGATCTTAGCCGAACTCCTTCAGCCGGCCGAACTCCTCAGCGGTCGAGCTCCTTTGGACTCCCAACGGTCGGACCTTAGCCGAACTCCTTCATCCGGCCGAACTCCTCAGCGGCCGAGCTTCAGTTGGACTCCCGCGAGAGCCGAACTCTCTCTGCGCTCTTCCAGCCAGATGCCTGCGGAAGCCGAACTCCCTCCAAGCTTCCCCTTCGGTCGGATTTCTTCAAGAGCCGGACTTCTCCCAGACATCTCCTTCGGCCGGCTCCTTAGCAGTCGAGCTCCTTTCGAACTCCCCAGCGATCGAGCCTTATCCGCACTCCTCCAGCCAGACGCCTACGAGAGTCGAACTTCCTCCGTACTCCTCCGGTCAAACTCCTTTCGAGCTTTCCCTCGGTCGAATTCCTCCAAGAGTCCGAACTCCTCTAGAATTGATACATACCGAAGTCCACCCATCAATGTCTGCTTTTTTAGAGCCACGACTATTAAATCTGGACGAACGGTCACCATCAGTCTGCCACAGGCAATGCTACAAGCAGTGCCCCCTCCATGACTCACTCCACCAGACCTCGAGCAACCCACCACTATCGGACGGTATGGCTGTCACTATCGGGCTGATGATACCATCCTCTTCGCACCAAATTTCGTGCAGCCTCGAGCGGCCCACCACCAGGCGGTATGGCCGTCACCATCAATCAAGCTCCGTCTATAAAAGGGACCCTCCAGATATGTTTCCTCTAAGCTCTAATCTCTAAGCTCTCCTCTCTTTCTCTAAACTTTGCCGAACTTATTCCAGAGCACTCCATATATGTTAGCCAGAAGAGCTGACTTGATCGTCAGAGGGTCCTGCCGGAGCCACCCCCATTGGCTCCAGATGGGACTTTATTTTTGCAAATCTCCGACGGCGACCTCGTCCTCCTCCACTCCAGCTGGATCCGGCGATAACCAGATTCTGCACCAATAGATTTGGCGCTAAAGGAAGGGCCGCCTCTGTTCTTGAGGTGTTCTTGAGGCCCCTTGTTCTTAAAGGAACGCTCGGCGATGATTTCTCTCTTTCCTCTCCGGAGATCTCTCTTCTTTCTCTTTAGGATTCTTTTCCAAAGAAAGAATACCTCCCAGGAAAGCTTCGACTCGACGATCGACGGCCTCCGTGCCAAGTCCATCTACTCCCGCTTCAGCCCCGGCAACTCAGGCTCCACCTGAAGCCGCGGTAGATGCAGAGCAGTTCAACCTATTGGTCCAGCAGGTTCATAGCCTTGCTGAGATGATGTAGGTCATGCGGCAGTCTCCGACGGTGACTTTACCAGCATATCTGCTATCAGGATGTCAGGAATCGGCCTTAAGGAAGAACATTTGGCCTAGCATACCAATCGCCCTTAGGAAGGAGAAACAAAGAGCAGAAATTCTCCTCTAGAAGGTTTTACTAGAGGGCGAAATGAAATTCGGTCGTGCTCACAACCTCCCCAGTGCAAGCAAGGCCAAACTCCCCCTTGAGCTCGTCAAGCCCCGACTGAAGGGCGCGCAGAAGTCCTCCCCTGGAAGCTGGAACCACCAATGAGGGAGGAACAATAAGGAGATCGACCGCCTCTCGAAATCATCGATGCTATCTCCGAGGGATTGGTACTTCGGTGGGCTGTCATCTCCCAGCGTCAAAGCCGAGAGAAGCTTGCTCCAAATTGAGAAGGCCAGCATGAGATAGAGGAGGTCGTCCGGCTCGGGACTTACTGCCCGAGGAAACTCGGAGGAACAATGCCCCCACGACCCTGAAACGGGGATGTGCTGCCAGTAACTTTCCTTCGGTAAAATTCTTTCATTTCAATAATATTTATTTCTGGATGCAAAAATTATGTGATGATGGAAAAGAAGCAGTCAATAGTTATCATATTAGGAACAGGAGGAGCCCCTCGTCCTAACATGAGCCGGCCAAAGTCTTTCAACCTCGGCTGCAAGAGATAAGATCTCTTCCGAGATGACCTCGGCCGTAGGAGCTAAGATCTCCCCCGAGGGTCCGGACCGATCTTAACTGCAGGAGATAAGATCTCTCCCAAGGCAACCTCGGCTATAGGAGATAAGATCTCCCCCGAGGGTCTGGGCTGACCTCAACTATAGGAGATGAGATCTCCCCCGAGCGCCCCCAAGGTAACCTCGGCTGTAGGAGATGAAATCTCCCCCGAGGCAACCTCGACTGCAGGAGATGAGATCTCCCCCGAGGGTCCGGACCAACCTCGGCTGCAGGAGATGAGATCTCCTCCGAGCGCCCACAACAATCTTGACTGCAGGAGATAAGATCTCTCCTGAGGCAACCTTGGCTGCAGGAGATAAGATCTCCCCCGAGGGTCTGGGCCGACCTCGGTTGCAAGAGATAAGATCTCTTCCGAGTGCCCGCAACAACCTCGACCGTAGGAGATAAGATCTCCCCCGAGGGTCCGGACCAACCTCGACTGTAGGAGATAAGATCTCCTTTGAGTGCCCGCAACAACCTCAACTGCAGGAGATAAGATCTTCCCCGAGACAACCTCGACTGTAGGAGATAAGATCTCCCCCGAGGGTCCGGACCGACCTCGACTGCAGGAGATGAGATATCTTCCGAGCGTCCGTAATAACCTCGGCTGCATGAGATAAGATCTCCCCGAGGCAACATCGACTGCAGGAGATAAGATCTCCCCCTAGGGTCCGGGCCGACCTCGGCTGCAAGAGATAAGATCTCGTTCGAGCGCCTGCAACAACCTCGATCGTAGGAGATAAGATCTCCTTCGAGGGTCCGGACCAACCTCGACTGTAGGAGATAAGATCTCCCTCGAGCGCCCGCAACAACCACGATTGCAGGAGATAAGATCTCCCTCGAGCGCCCGCAACAACCTCGATTGCAGGAGATAAGATCTCCCCCGAGGATCCAGATCGACCTCGACTGCAGGAGATGAGATCTCCCCCGAGCGCCCGCAACAACCTCGGCTGTAGGAGATAAGATCTCCCCAAGGGTCCAGGCCGACCTCGATTGCAGGAGATGAGATCTCCCCCAAGCGTCCGCAACAATCTCGACTGCAGGATATAAGATCTCCTCCAAGGGTCCGAGCCAACCTCGGCTGCAGAAGATAAGATCTTCCTCGAGGGTTCGGGCCGATCTTGGCTGTAGGAGATAAAATCTCCTCCGAGCGTCTGCAACAACCTCGACCGTAGGAGATAAGATCTCCCCGGAGGGTCCGGGCCAACCTCGACTGCAAGAGATAAGATCTCTCCCAAGCGTCCACAACAACCTCGACTACAGGAGATGACATCTCCCCCGAGGCAACCTCGGCTGTAGGAGATGAGATCTCCCCCGAGCGACCAAGCCAACCTTAGCTAGAGATAAGATCTCTCCCGAGTGACTGGGACAATCTCGGCTAGAGATAAGATCTCTCCCAAGCGATCGAACAAACCTCGGCTAGAAATAAAATCTCTCTCGAGCGAGTTAGAGATAAGATCTCTCTCAAGCAACCGGGCCAACCTCGGTCAGAAATAAGATCTCTCCGAGCGACCGCAATAACCTCGGCTAGAGATAAGATCTCTTCCGAGCGACCAAGCCAACCTCGACTAGAGATAAGATCTCTTTCGAGTGACCGCGACAACCTCGGCTAGAGATAAGATCTCTCCCGAGCGACCGAGCTAACCTCAGCCAGAGATAAGATCCCTCCCGAGTGATCGTGACAACCTTGGCCAATCCCGAGCGCCCGAGACAACCTCGGTTAGAGATAAGATCTCTTTCAAGCGACCAGAACAACCTCGGCTAAAGATAAGATCTCTCCCGAGTGATCGAGCCAACCTCGACCAGAGATAAGATCTCTCCCGAGCTACCGCGTCAACCTCGGTCAGAGATCAGATCTCTCTCGAGTGCCCATATTAATCTTAGCTGCAGAGAGGAGATCTCCCCCGAGTCAGCCTTGGCTGCTAGAGACAATATCGCCTCCGAGGAGCTCAACCTCCGACCTCGATCGTAGGAGACGAGATCTACTTCAAGCTCGGTTGGAGATGAGATCTTTTTCGGACTTCAACTTCAACATCAACTTTGGCTAGAGATGAAATCTCTCCCGAGCTTCAACCTGAACCAGCACGGAGCCCAGAAGAGGACTTCAGCAATCGCCTTTTCTACACTCCCTTCGAGTTTCGAACTCAAAAGTGGGGGAGACTATTGTTGAGGATAAATCCTGCTCCTACTGAAGTCCAGTTTGATGCTCAACCTAATGCAACCGGTAGCCATGGAAGAGCTTCAGCGGACCGATCTAAGTCGAACTCCTTCAGCCGACCAAACTCCTCAGCGGTCAAACTCCTTCGAACTCCTAATGGCCGGGCCTTAGCCGAACTCCTTCATCCGACCAAACTCTTCAGCAGCCGAGCTTCAGTTGGACTCGTGCGAGAGCCGAACTCCCTCCAAGCTTCTCCTTCGGTCGAACCTCTTTAGGAGCCGAACTCCTCTCAGACATCCCCTTCGATCGACCAAACTCCTCAGCAGCCGAACTCCCCAACGACCAAGCCTTAGCCGCAATCCTCCAGCCAGATGCCTACGAAAGTCGAACTCCCTCCGTACTCCTCCGACCGAACTCCTTCCGAGCTTCCCCTCGGTCAAACTCCTCTAGGAGTCCGAACTCTTCTGAAATTGATACATACCGAAGTCCACCGATCAATGCCTGCTTTCTCAGAGCCACGGCTATTAAATCTGAATGAACGATCACCATCAGTCTGCCATAGACGACGCTACAAACGGTGCCCCCCTCCGTGACTGACTCCGCCAGATCTCGAGCAGCCCACCACTATCGGACGGTATGACTGTCACTATCGGTCTGACGATACCATCCTCTCTGCACCAAATTTCGTACAGCCTCGAGCGATCCGCCACCAAGCGATATGATCACCACCATCAATCAAGCTCCATCTATAAAAAGGATCCTCCATATATATTTTCTCTAAGCTCTAAGCTCTTCTCTCCTTCTCTAAACTCTATCGAACTCATTTCAAAGCACTCCATATCTGTTGACCAGAAGAGCTGACTTGATCGTCGGAGGATCCTGCCGGAGCCACCCCCACCGACTTCGGATGGAATTTTATTTTTGCAGATCCCCGGTGGTGACCTCGTCCTCCTTCATTCCAGCTGGATCCGGCGACAACCAAATTCTGCATCAACAACCTACATTTTTTTTTTTTGAAAAAAGAAAATAAAAAATAAAAACTATTTTTACTTTTCGGTACCTCCAAATGCCTCCGTAAAGTATATTATTATTAAGGCTGTCTTTGGATGCATGCGCTAGAAAACAAAACAATTTTTATGTATTATCGGTTACAAAAAAAGGATACAATATTATTTGAAAATAAATGGTAGAAATCTACCAAAAGATGGTAGAAAAACAATCCTGGAAAAAAAATTGACCGAGAATCAGACATCGCCGACGAAGGGATGGACGCATATCAGATATAAAGCTAGTTGGCAGTCCTCCTAGTTTTATATTAATTCAATCTAAAGCCACGAGGAATTTGTGAATTTTAGAGGAAGGCCGGGACAGCGGGCAGTCCATATCTGCTTAGATGTCTAGTTTAATTATGAAGCTTCAGCGGGAAAAAGGAAAGAAAGGAAAGGAAAAAAGAGCCGATCGAAACCTTTGATCCAGATATATATGCATGCAAATATTACAGACTGTCGAAACATATCACTAGATTCTCACACACAATTCTATCATCGATCACCACGTCCGCCATCGTCATCTGAGATCTCCATATATATTACCTGAATCCAATTATTTAATTCAAGACATGTCCGACGAGCACCTGATTCCCTTCAATCAGGAGCCAGCATCACGAACCCAAAACCATGCATAAACTCCTTTGATCACAATCATCATATATATCTATATGTATATAGCTAGATTTTAAAACATGAGCAAGAGAAAGAGAGAGATGGGAGAAGTTCAGATGCCGTAGCGGATGTTGGTGAACTTGGTTTTGATCCACTTGAAGCTGTTCCTGACGGAGGACTTGAGCTTGGCTTCGGTGGTGAAGACGTTGTAGGCCGCCACCCGGCGTTTGCGTTTGAGCTCGGGATCGCTGGAGCTGGCGAAGCCATCGTCCTTCCCGTTCGGCCCGTTGAAGCTGTAGGAGTTGGAGCGGCCCTCGTACCCAAACCCACCACCGGAATAGGAGGACGAGTACGAATACTCGGGGAAGGACCTACTCTTCTCCATACCTCGATGTTTCAGAGACAGAGACAGAGAGAGAGAGCAAAAGATAGCACTGAGGTTGCGAGGAAGAATGATGGATGGCGGTTCAATATGGAGAGAGAGCCTGGAAATCCATCGACCGTCAGTGGGGTCATCCCACGTGGGATGCTGGAAGCGGCTTGCTTTATATTTCCAGTACTTTTCACCTCACCGGACCTTTTTTTTTTAAATTTTAACCTTCCCATACGACCCCGTGATATTATGTTAACCTTCGGCACAAAAAATTATAAAGCACCAGGCATCCACCCGTTGGAATATTATTTCACATGTATGGTGTGCGACATGACCGGCTACCTACGCATTTTCTCTTCTTTAGTGACACGCTTTGAGATGAATTGCCTCTACAAGTCTTTCAAGTTCTCCCCCTCTCTTTCTAGCTTTTCCTAATTGACCTCGTCGGTCCTTCGGCACAAAAGACTGTAAAGGAGAGATGGCCCTCACTTGATGACCTCATGTTATGGATGTACATCAGAAGAATTCAAAAAAGAAAAAAGAAAAAAATTCACCTCCGAGGTCTCGTTGGGAAGAGACATTTTTGGTTTCGCGATCTGCGATGTGTCGCATATTACCTAATGCAAAGTGTTGCACATATATTGCTGGTTAAATCATGCGCATGCAGTAAGTGCTGTCCAATGCGAGGAAAGCTAGGAGAAAAAAAGCAGCGATCAAGGGGCTTTGATGTAATAATGAACGCATCCAGGAATCAGGATTATATATATATATATATATACGGGGAAAAAGAAAGCCTACCATATCCCAACCATGCGAGCTATAGAGCTGGGTGGCTGAGTGGGGGTGGCGGGCACGAATTGCTTGTCAATTGGTGATGGAGTGCGTTCACATGGTGGCGGGCCCTGCACGCATCATCATTTCTTCCTCACACACACACACACACACACACACACACACACAGGCACACCCACTTTTCCAGATATCCGCTTATATGCACACGATATCGGCTGAGATATGCTGCCTGCACCCACTATTGGTTCTCTCTTTTGGAACGAGAAAGGCAATTTTATCTCATTAATATAATTTGAACAATAGTGAAATCTTGTCCCTGAGCTTAATTATGTCTCGGTAGAAAGGGGTTCATAGAATCCTGATAATTCTATGGACCTGCCCAATTAATTATCAGGGGTAATAACATCCGGCAAGGGTGGCTGGGAAAAAATGGTTAATCTCGGTACACTGTTTTAGTTGAATATTTTTATCACTTCATAATTCACTTTTGCAGACATCTATATTTGAATTTCTTTGAACCGAGGAGCCCTGGATAAATGTTAGACATGAGCTAATCCATCTGATGACATATCTTATTTATAAGGATGCGATGAACACTTGACATGATGATACAAATAATTCAGAGCATACGAGCTGCGTAGCACCGATGTTGCTAGATGGCCATCAATCATAAGTAATCGGTCTTCAGATGAGATCGATATGTTCGTCTGCCTACCAATCACATCTCATTCCATCCCATTTTTCTACAAGTCGAATTGTCATATAAAAGATACAAAAGTTTTTTAGCACATGGATCATAATGTATTGACATTCGGTTGCAACAGTGAATATTTTTTCGATCGTAAAAAGTTAACATCGTAATCGATTGTTGACACTCCACTACTTCGATTAGATGGTCTCTAATTGCTCGACAAGTCATCTTTCATAAAAAAAGGAAAGAAGAAAAAAAAGGATACTTCTAATTATGTTCTTCTACTATTCTTTCTCTTTGATTATTACTAACATTAACATCGTAGGATCTCTATCCGAGAATCCACCATCTTCTTCTTAGATGTTCATGGACTTTCCTTGTAGATGACCAAGGAGATCAACTTGTCTCTATCTACTCTAGCTTCCCAAGGAATCCCACCTGTTGTCTACGTCACAGAGATGCAGCAGCAGGATTAAACTTCTTTTGTCTTCCATGCATGATCAATTTAGAGCGATATATGCGTTCGTCTCGCCACCAGAGCATGATGTCTTTGGGTCTTTGGGGGTGGTGGTGGGGGTGAGGGTGTGATGCCCACCGCCCAGCATCTCAGGCCGAAAAGGTGCACGGATTTAATAAGTCGGCAAATAATGTCTCCAACAGCACCCCCGGGTCCCATCCCAATTGGTGTCGCAATTGCCGAGCGTGAGGGCCCCAACGTACCCAACATCCCCGCTTCTTTTTCGATCCCAGCGGTGCGTGGTCCTCTTCCTAAAATTCTCACAGCTCTCCTGATGGCGCCTACCTCACCAGAATAAAAGTGACCAAAACTACCAAGACGAAAGCACGATATGGACTGCTCCAGACCTGTCATAGTTCCACATTGGCTGATTAAGGGAGCTTCCCATCGGTTCATAAGCCCTGGGTCATCCTCCACTTAATAGCTTCAGCTTTTGAGCGCCGTATGTGCTTCCAGGCACGAGGTCCCACGTTGCATCCAGTACTAGAATTTGAAATATACGCTGCCTATCTGATGCTTCGCCAAACTCGGAAAGATCCTCTCTTTTTTTTTTTCTTCACGTTCATCATTTTCCATTATAATATCCGCAAAAAAAGGTTTCGAGGAATACTTTATATTAAATTGTAACAGCCTGCGACACCATACAATAATGTACATCTTTTTTAAATATTCATAATTGAGAATTAAGCTGCTAGGGTCTGAGCCAAATTTTTGTAGCCGACTATATTAACCCACTCCGTTACAAAAATGCCATAACCAAAATGTTCCGGTTCATTATGCCAATTGAAAAAATAAATAATAAAAATACCAAAGGATGGACTTACTAATAAATTCCTATGCCTTCAGTATATTTCATGCGACCAAGTTCAATCCTATTTTAATACTTCACAATTGACATATGATTTTTAATCAAAATTTGCTACTACTTTGATATATGGTATTCCTATGAGAAAGGAACACCCACCCAATCTCAACTATTAACGTTGTCAATCAAGGGCTTGAAATGAGGTCGAAATGTTGAGTTTCAGTGGATAAGAAAATTATGATTTCAATTATAGGCTTCAAAATGTCTAAATCCTTTTGGCAATATGGGAGAGATGGAACAAATGAGAAATTGGTCAATCATCGCATGAAATATCTGATAGAGATGTTATCAGAGCTTTGCATCAAAATACTGTACATGGAAACTCGTTCGATTTAAGCTGTAGCAAAGATTGAAAAAAAAGGCCAATTTCCCTAATTTTGGCATTGTTTGTGAACCAATGTTTAGATCCCGTCGTAAATGACAAGAAATCTAGCCTAATGTTTATGCTAGGGGAAAGGTAAAAGGTTGCTAGCTTAATGGCTACCGCAATTTGCCTCCTATCTGACAGTTTTATTTTCACATGTTCAAAAAGTTCATGAACAGTGAAATGTGCAGTTTGTTGGATCCCTAGCACTAGCTCCTAGTTGATGTTTCCTTGTACTACTGTCAAAGTTGAAGTTTTCTTTCTCTTATTATTTTTCTAAATCTGTCAATCAAGGTTGTCGTTAGGAACACCATCAACAATTATAACAAGCCAACATGAAGCTCAAACTTTTAAGACTTCAATTTTAAAATTACTTTTATCTATAAAACAATTGTTAATTTACTGAATATACCCAGCACTTGATACTCTGCGACGGTAATCACTTTCTTGGATTAAAATAAAATATTTAATTTTCATTCCATGAAGTCTTAATTCTGAAAACAGTTAAAAGGGCTTATAGAGATCATTATGATGATCATAATATGTATGATAATCATTATGTACATTCAATTAAACATGTTCATGGCATTGACATTTCCAAGGTAGGCAAAAATTGTTCTCTGCATCCATACCAAAGCAAAAACCTGGTCAATTCAATTTAGTACAAGCAGCAAAACTGTCATTCATAAATAGAAATACAAAATCACAACATAAAATAATCATGTCTCATAGGCGGGCAGATAACAGTTAACATGTCGATAACTGAGACGATCCTAGCAAAAGGAGTAATATCACCTTACCGAAGGATTTTCAATATTAGTACCTGTTGAAACCTCTCACACCTCTCACATGGGGAAAAAACCAGTATGCTTACAAAGATCTGGCAAAGGAACAATTGTCACTTGCCACGCATCGTGCAGCTCACCATCAGATATGAGCCCACTTATATTTGATATAAAATTTGGTGCAATAAAGATGCCGTGCATCATATTCTCTCAAAGTCAAATATCAGTCAACAAATGCGTTCTTCTAGTAATAGACAGTATAAAACATCCAATCATAGTTGTCGGGGTTGCTTCAGATCAAAATGGAAATATGAAATTAATTAAATAACTCATACTACAATGTTCTGTCCAAGCAATAAAATGAACGAACATCTATGACTAGATATTCTAATGGCGGCAAGAGCTATTCGTTTTGTACGTCATTCATAGACAGTTAGCAGCCAAAAAAATCAGCTCCTTCCTCGACATCTTCAGTCTTGATGCGTCCACTTTGTGCCATAAGTATTCTATACACTCTCTTAGAACAGATCTCACCTAACCTCCTGTCTTCATTGCCTAAAAGCCCTTCAACCATCAAATCTTTAAGAAGAAATTCTTTCTCATGCACCTGTTACAGCCACAAAAAGAGTTCAGCATATTTCCGGTGTAATGCCATTTCTTGTCTTCAAATGGCACTTACCGATTTATTTGGATCCATGTATACATTCAAAAGAGATCTCATAGTTGGATATTTTTTCCAAATAGCAATTGCATATCTGGGCTGCACTTTAGGAATGGATATTAGTGCCTTCAACCTGCATAAGTAGCAGAAAAATGAGCATCGTCCTTCATGCTAAGTATTTGGTCAGTAACAAAGAAAATCTAAATTGAGCTACTTGTGCATCAAAATGAAGAAACAGTTGGCTGAAATAGAAGTACTCGTAAAAACAAAATTAAATTGCAAACGAAATTAATCAACCCTCAAGTGTTCGTTAACCATACTAGCCTAATATCCATCCTTCCGTCGTTAATAACAGCCTATTGCATATTAAGAGTTTCCCCCGGTGAGCACCACCAACCGAAAAGGTGTTTGGAGAAGATTGACGGTCAAAGTACATTACCAAACAAGTCTAGCTGAAATAATTTAGGCACTCAAAAAGATTAGAAACATTAATCGTCCTTGGTATTCAGTCATTTACATTCATATACATAGACAGGAGACATTTTATAAGTGTGCATCTATGGTCTATGGATTTGAGCCACCATGATCCTAGAGTTGCCAAAACACAACATGGCCATGTACATTGAAAATGAACACCATTTATCATGAACCTAACATCAAATGTTAAAGGTTTATAACCTGTAAACTTAGTGATCAGAAATGGATAGTTGTCAATAATAGAATAAAAAATTTAAGCTATTTGTGATTCAGAAATGCACAAGATGAGTAAGTCTTGAGGGCTTAAGGGGCAATACTAGTTTCAAACCCACGATATGGCCTTCACAAGTACATGCCACTAGGGCTACAAATAAGTCGAGTTGCTCGCGAGCTACTCGAGCTCAACTCAAATTCAAGCTCGACTAGACTCGGTTATCATCAAGCTCGAGTATGCAAGTCGAGTCGAGCTCGAGTAGCGGGATACTCAACTCGAAAACTCGCGAGCCTACTCGAATATATATATATATTGTTAATTTTATTTATAATATATATTATTAGTAAAATAAGGCTCAAACTCGAGCTCGAGTATGGCTCGGTTCATATTCGAGTCGAGTCGATCTCGAGCTTTGCCTATTTTTCACCGAGCCGAGTTCAAGCTTGGGATGTCAAGGCTCGGTCGAGCTCAAGCCGAGTTTCGAGCCCGAGTATTTTGAGTTGAGTCGAGCTCGTGCTTTCAATTACTCGACTCGACTCGGCTCGATTGCACCCCTACATGCCACGGAAATAGGATGAAACCAATATTAGATGACTAACTTTTTATCTATATGCATTTTACAATGTTGATCATGTTTTATAGAGTACATTCTCAAATTGTATGACTTATAATGCATTTTCAAACACCAACAATGAGTAGCATTTAACTCAATGCATATGCTGAAGAAATATAAATGCACACGCACACAGGAAAAATTTAGATCCCACCTATGTATAAAGGAGTTAGCCTATGCGCTTTACCCAAATGAATGGATCTTCTTCAAATACTCAAAGTTTAGTGTAAATTTAAGATGCTCGATGATAGCTGAATTGGTGGAATCATTTCCTCCCTTGTCTCTGAAAAAAAGAGGCTAGCTAATGGTACACCAGACAATGATGATCATCAGGTAATGAGCAGAAATCTTCATACTTAACCAGTCAGTTTGATAAACAAGCACCCCCACATCCTCAATGTTCACATACATTAAAAGTTCAATGTACAGACCAACTTTACATGGTTTACCCTCTTCAGATGTTGCTAAAGCAACAAACAACTAGAATTAGTTATTAGTATCAAAAGTTGATTATTCAGATACTAGATGTTTGACTCACCAGATATTTTTCTTAACAAGATTCTTGTCAATGAAATCCTTAGGAATGATAGACCCATTTGCATTTACGGATAGCCATGTCAATTTCCTCCTGCAAGTATTGCACAAACCATCAGGACACAGGTATAATTTAATAAAAAACATCAAATTGAAAGATTTTCACTTAAAAATATGTTCTTCTCCAACTTCATACCAGTTCATGTTTGTTGGTAAGTCTTTTTTTTTTTCTTTTTTTGAACTGCATGTTTGTTGGTAAGTCATTTACCTAATGCAATAGATAAGTTTAGATTTCATTCAGCAGAAATAATGTCTCGATTTTCCTTAAGATACTAAACTAAAGAGTAAAAATTCCTGCTTAGTGTTCGAAAGATGCATACCATGAATACAAAGTAATTACAAGCAGTGAAATGCCAAAAAGAATCATCGGTCCCATTTCCAAATCAATACAAGATTTGAAAATGATGTGTTGCAATCTAAGTTTTTTCTGTATGTTTAAGTATCAGGGCATATTTTTCAATAATACTGAATATCCTTCCACACTAAATCATGCCAAGAATCAACACTAAAATAAGCCAGACGCGTGTCCCAGTTCCCCTCTCTTCTAATTGGGTGCACAGATGCCCCTTAGAAATCCCCCCTCTCGTGTCCTCTCCACGACCCTCCTCTCGGCAATCCCTTATAGGCTGTCATGTGCCTGCAGACCCATCTACCCCAACTCTCTCTCTCTCTCACACACACAGTCTCTCACTCCCCCCCGCCTCCCCCTCACTCGCCCATCTCTGTCTCTTGTCTCAGCTCGGAACTAAGGGTAGCCTTTTTTATGAAGGAGGAGGAGAAGGAAAGAGGGCCTTAGCAATTAGATATACCATCTTCAAGGTAAGCTCCTTTCCCCTTACCAAGTTTATGCCAAAAAGAATCATCAGTCCCATTTCCAAACCGATGCAAGATTTGAAAATGATATGTTGCAATCTAAGTTTTTTTCTGTATCTTAAAGTATCAGGGAATATTTTTTACTAATATTGAATATCTTTCCACACTAAATCATGCCAATAATCAACATTGAAATAAGCCAGACGCATGTCCCAGTTCCCCTCTCTTTTAATTGGGTGCACAGATGCCCCTTAGAAATCCCCCCTCTCATGTGCTCTCCATGACCCTCCTCTCAGCAATCCCTTATAGGCTGCCATGTCCCCGCAGCCCCATCTACCCCAACTCTCTCTCTCTCTCACACTCCTACACCTCCTCACCCCCCCCCCCCCCTCTTTCACTCATCTCTCTCTCTCTCTCTCGTCTCAGCTGGGAACTAAGGGTAGCCTTTTTTCTGAAGAAGAATAAGGAGAAGGAGATATGGCCTTAGCAATTGGATATACCATCTTCAAGGTAAGCTCCTTTCCCCTTACCAAGTTTATGTTTTGGGCTTCTTAGTAATTGGTCTCTGAAGAATTTAATGGAGGTCCTAGCTTCTGAAATCTTTGGGGTCCTTTTAGCAGCAGTAGGTTTATAGGAGATGAAGGTTTTGGGTGCATATGCTTGTGATTGCAAGGCAGACAAGTTCTACTTTTATGCAGTCAAAAATTTGTAACTTGAATTTTTCTAAGAAATTAACTTTGAGATTTTAGGGTTAGGTTATGAATTTATAAACCTATGATCTTGCAAAATTTGAAGAATTTTCAAGACCAATTGATTGATTCAATAAATTGTTAAACTGACCTGTTATGCAAAGGCAGACAGAACGGAACACTAATTTCATAGTTTTGACCGAAACCTTACTTAAATCCAGTAATTTGACATGACTTTTTTGATGATGTAGTTATGATATTTTGTTTCGAATCCAGAAAATATCAAGTCTTAATTCAATAAGGAACAGTATGAAATCTTGAGATGTTTGTGGCTGCTCACTGAACAAAGCAGGTTATGAACCCTAATTTAGGGTCTGTTGTTAGACTGCTTAGATACAACTTTAGGTCATGAAATTTTGTACATAGGAAGTGGACTTAGTTATTAACTGGTAAATTTTATGATTTTTCATTTGAAACAGACGCTATTGGCATAGGTCTGGAAATTGGGAAATTAAAGGTTTTGGGTGGAGGGTGGTAACCAGAAAAATAGTATTTAAACCCATAAGTAACTTGTTTCATGTTGAGTTTGAGGTGATCAAGGAGTTGGTGCTGGTGTTTGGTTAGGCACATGGAGGTAAGTTTTCTTCTTGCATGCTCACTTTTATTGTAAATTCTTTAATACTTAGGTTTTTGTATTTGTGTCATAAGAACCATGGTATGTACAATTTTTTTAATGGAAATGCTTTGTATATTTATTGTTGGACTAGTTATTGAGAAATGAGAGTGAATATTCATAACTGGAAATTGATATCTTAAATTATGAATTCTACCTATGTAATTTTGAAACTTGGTTATGACTCTGTTGGGATGTGGAAACGAACTTTTGGTTACTTGAGCATATAGCATGTGCACACGTTCTATCAATACGCAGTCACAGGTATAAGCATAACCCACCAATGCCTAGTCATGGGACATAAGCATGACCATGGGATGGTTAACAAGTCATTAAATCTATACTATGAATTGAAATTTGTATCATGGAATATTGGAAACTTGTATTTGTTTTAGATTATAAGTTTTTTTATTCAATTTGCAAGTGAACTGTATGTCTCAGTACTTCTTTGGATATTTCTATGCAAATTATTTCACACTTACTTTTGATCCTAAATTCAATGGTGGAAGCATGTGTTAGATACTTGCTAGGTTGTTGAGCCCATTATCTTGAGTTTTTTCCTTATTTTAAAGATACCGAGGCTTAGAGGCTAGCAACGTAATGATTTTTGTTGCATGATTAGATGCAAGGCTTGTATTTTTTTTAAATGTGGATTGGACCCTTTCCTTTTTGTTTGTTTATGAACTAAATTTTTCTAACAGGTATAACCTTGTGAACAATACTAGTTATTTTATTTTGCGATTTGGCATTGTTACCACTTAATTATTTTCTTAGGCATATGTGGGTATTTGGACTTTGACATGATGGAAGGCTTAACTTTTGGACTTTCTGGTTAAGTACTTAAATTATATTTGAGGATATTAGTTTATTTGAGGATATTGGTTGCTCTGATGTTATCCACATCCTGTTCATTTATTTGGAGGACAATTGAGCATGTTGCTTTCGCTATTGATAATATACAGGATGTTAAGGCCTTGCATATTTCATGGAGTTAAGTTTTTAAAAATGCGGCCATGTCACATGCCTAGCTCACGTGGCTAGAGTTGGGGCATGAAAAACACAGTATGGCAAAGTCTGCATGTTCTATCAGCCTGTGACCAGGATGGACCTAGCATATGGCACTTAAATCCTTGCTTCAAGCAATGCTATAAAGACACGAGGGTGAGAACTAGAAGATTCATCTGACCCTATTCTTAACCACTCTTTTACAAGCAATTTCATATAGCTGGTAGCATGACTCTCTCTAAAATCTGAGCAGCAAGACCATAAACTTAATGATTTAGTCACTAGGTGCTTCATAAATCCAACATAGAACTGGCTTTATTAATTCTCTTTAAATTTTTGCATAGAGAAATATGCTCCGTTGCAGCATTTTTTTCTTGAAAAACTAGTGAAATCTTAAATTCTCTCAGTGACCAGTTAATCATTCTCCCTTACCATCAGGGATGCTTGGTCAACTTAGTTTTGTCAAGTTATTCACAAACTATGTCACCCTATGAAAAGAATCTGACATCACAATCAGAATACTGGCAAAAGATGATGGACCAGAATCACGGTGACAGATTCACTCTTACAGAGTTCAGCTCTGCCATGACAAGAAAAAATAGCAGAAATCATAAAAAAGATGAAATCCAACCTTAAAATATGATGAATATAAGTGCAAAAAATCAAATTCTTGTTAGTTGGATTGATACCATTTTACTCTATCTAATTCAAGTCATAAATATTGCAGGTGCTAATACCATTTTGATATACTCTGAAATACCACATCCATTCCATCAAGGCACAATCCATGCAACTTAAAGCACAGAGCAGCTAAAAGGACAAGCTCACCATGCAAAGAATAACCTCAAAAGCTTGAGTCTTTTGCACCACTGCCAGTGATCAGCACAAAATCATTCTCACAGCCCTTGGTAATGATTAGAAGCTGTACATTGGTGCATCTCAAATCCTTCCATTTCTTCATTTTCTTCATTTGACCTCTTGTACTAAAGGTCCATTAAGTCTTTGGCTATCACAATTTGGAGCCCTAATTTTCAAACATATCATAGAACTTATGGAGGTAATCAAGGTCGCAGTCTTCGATTTTAGAACAAAAGAACAAGGCCGACAGTTTTCCCATTTCCAAATTTTCCACCAATTTTTTGTACAAGGACCCTCTATTTTTCAGCAAGGTCATGGTGGTGGAACCATAAAATCTTAATCCTAATGCTTCATATCTATAGAAGCAAGAGCCACGACACAATGACATGCAACTATCATGACTATGATGATAGAAAAAGAGGAGTTGCAACAACATGTCCTTGGTCATCTGTACAATAACATCCAATTTCCTCTACCAAGACTAGGTAGAGAATACACCAAGAAAATAGGAAATGCAAGTAAGCTTTGCTTTCATATTATTACGGAGGAAAAAACCTAATGTTTGTCACCACATATATGGCTTATTGTTCCATCCAAGGTTCGCAACCCTGTATAGTACCATGCAGGTACAATGTTGGTACCGAGACTTGGTACACCCCCCATACCAAGTCTCAGTTTGGTACCCGTACTGTATGGTACGACTGGTAGGGGTGATATGCACCGATATGGCAAACTTTGGTTCTGCCAAAACCTGATTAGTTTTTTTCCATATTGATGCATAAAATTATAATGTAATTTAAATTGTCATGCAATTGCCAAAAGAACAATATCTAAACTTGAGTATCTTTTGGGTATTTTTTGTTGACATACATAGAAACAGCTGCAAGGTTGCTGGTTCTTATTGCAGTAAATTCTTCGTAGCGCCAACCATAGACCTTCAATGTTAAGAAAAGACTTGGCCACCTAACAACAATCTACAAATTGTTATGCTATCATATTTTAAAAGCATACTGGTGCCTTCAAATATATAAAGTGATCCATGTAGGCAAATCATGGCAATACCAACTTTAGATATTCATGTAGTTTAAATAACACTATTCTTACTAAGTATTGCAATATGTATCGGATGTCTTCTTCTTCGCATATAAAGAAAGTTAGAGTAGAAATTGTGGCCAAGAATTACGAATCCTATCAAGTGATGAGCATAAGTTTAACTTTTCACACATGTCAAGAAAATGATGAATAAGGTTTCAAGGAAAAACATAATAGAAGCAAATCCATTATATGAACTTAAAAGGCTGTAGGCTAGAACAACAACACTTAAAACATCCATAATTTGCTTTTCACTAGTATCAAGATGCTTCATAATAATTTTTAGTAGAAAACAAGCACATGCTCTTGAACACTAGGTTCCAAAATGTCAGGTGGTCAAACTAACCTAAATTGGCAACTGGCAAGGCTAGATGTCAAACCGACAACATGTTCAGCTAGTTCAGCTTCATCTATGCATTGCCTGGAGTGCACTCTAGTATAATGAGTTGTCAATTTTGCCAGAATCTACAAAAGACCAAATATTAGATATCTATCATATAACTTACTAATGCAGTGTACATTGTAAGCAATTCAGAAGGCAAGATTTCCATCAAGAAACAAACCTCCTCAACTGGTGGACGTTTCCAACAACTAACATTTGATGGATTCTTGTACTGACTTTGTTCACTAAAAAATGAAAACAACTTGTGTTCAAATGACTGTAGCACTCAGACTAAGATCAGGGAAATAAATACAATAGCACTGTGCAGAACTTAGAATGATGGTAAAAAGAAAATTGACAAAAATGCAGTTCAGAAAATGGATATCTTTAATAAAAATTAAAGATATAGATAATTATTAGATTCAATCTTCCAGCTCATAGAAACAACCAAAACCAATATGAAGCAGTATATCACAAATGCAAATGACTTTCTTACTTCAAAAATTTGAATTATACAGGCACAGGTGACTCTATGTAGCTAGCATGTTAAAGAAAGAAGATTCTATGAAGCATCAGATACTCATGACATGTATGAATAATTCTAAGAATTTCAATAGATAGTCATTCCATTCCATGACTCAAACTTGCATCTGAAGGAGATTAAAGGTGAGTTACTAATAAAATGTAGTTAAAGTAAACCCATCTTAAATTCCTGTAAAATGCACCTGGATGAATTATGGAGTCAACGAAGTATTGCTTCAATGGGCTTAGGTGGTTCGTAAATAAAAACCCTAGAAACTTGATATATCAAAAGAAAAGAAACCCTAGAAAATCAATATTTTATGTATACACATATGTATGTGCGTGCGTATGCATTTGTGTGCATATGCATGAATGCATCTTTGCACGCATGCAGGCATACACGTGTGTGCCCATATCTGAGTGTGTGTTTAAATATCTATGATGAGTATCTTACCTATCACTTTAACAATATGTGAATCACTTTGTTCATCAGGGATTTACTCTAAATTGACAACTTGATATTATGCCTTGGCACTCCTTTAAATTTATGCAATCCAAAGTTGTTGCCATAACCAAGACAGACAAAAAAACAGATGCACAAGCGAGAGAGGGGACGGGGGGAGCGTGCTAAAAAAAACTCCACATGTACAAGAAAAAAATAACAAGTTGTACAACATTCTGATTTAAATTACATCAAAGAAGCAGACTGATCGAACTAATGGATATATGTTACACCATGCAACAAATGAAATAAAAATGTTGAGCATATATAAATACCAATACAAGGTCAAAAATCATAAATGGAGAAAATGAAAAGAACAAAATTATAGACAAGTGAACCAAGAAGGACTAACCACTTATTGATGTAACTCATTAATTTGTTTGTGAGGTAACAAATTGTGGATGATGGATAGCGACTTCGTACCCTATGGACGTGATCGATAAGAGACTCACTAATTACAAGATCACAAAATTCCTCCGCTTGATGTACAAATATTATGTAAGGTACTTCCAATTGCGCTGATGAGAGCTGCACTTAATAGTCAGTGCCAAATAAGTAAAAAATGATATAGTGTGAAAAAATTGGCTTCTAAGTCAGGAAAATTTAAAAAAAGAAATTGGAAGAAGAATGTAAAGTGTCCCATACCTACTCGAGATAGTACTTGTAGAACATAACAACAGTACGAAAAAAGAGGATTCATTTTCGCGATGTTAAATAATGAATGACACTATTGGTTCCAGGATTAAGCATATATACATATGTGATATCAAAGCAATGAAACAAGCAAACATCAAACCAACTAAATAAAATAAATGATTAGTACAATACAAGCTGCTGCCTAATCTGCAAACACAATGATAATGCAATAAAAGCAGGCTGGAGTACTAAAGCATCTAAATCTACCTGACATTGCTTGCCAAGTTTATTGTTAAAAAAAGGAAAAAGAAAAGAAAATCCTAGTTAAATGTAACATATAATTTAATCAAATTTCATTTCACATAATTGTATAATCAATGCTGCCATTCTTCAAATTCATCAAAGAAAGAGGAAATGATGGTAGAAGAAAGTATAACCAGATATCATGCAAGCAGCAATTTAACATCAGCAACTCCCACTTCATACCAAACCTGTCCACTTGTATCAACACCAGTCACAACCAGTCCAGTATTTCCTTGCTTACCAATACATGTAACAATATAAACTCTTTTTTTTTCAATTTCAGTTCCCAGATGATAACAGATTCTCAAAGAAACCTATAACCAACTAAGGAACTTACAACAGAAGAAAGTATTATCAGACATAATGCAAACAAAAGTAGCATACATCGAACTAAACACTGGCCAGGATGGTTTCATAATAGTTCAGCAGGTTTGCATTAACACTGATAACATCCAATCCAATATTTCACCATGAACCAAAGTTCGACTAGTTCATGGGGAAAGCAAGTGTTTAGTTGTGCATGCTGGTCAAAAGAGCCTATGAAGGGGTGGTATGGGCCATTTAGACCTAGCATGTATTGGCACAAACTGCCCCAAGCTAATCAGAGTCATTTGAGTGCTATAAGATTCATCTAAGCATATCATTTTAATTTTAAAGTACATATAAAGATTTATACTAAAATGACATCTTCACCAGCACTTAAATTCCTCTTTGCAATCTAGTCTTGAAAGTGAGAGAGCAAGCAAAAGAGAAGAATAGGGAGATACCGTAGAAAAAATTAGTAAAGTTCACTTGAAAACGCGTTAGCTTTTTCATACCACCAAGAAGATATTTTTACCTATTTATGCATGTGTAACACAATAACCAGAAAAAAAATGTTTGTGAAATTGATGATACAAGAATAGCTGACCAAAGGACATCTTAAACAAAGTCACTCATCTTTCTTGCAATTTTTTTTTTAATTTGTCCTGATACTTTTCCAGTTTCTTCTGTTTTTATTATTTTCGGCTAAGTTCTAAATACAGGACACCCAAAGTTGGTTCATAGCGTACTGACCCATGTACCAGCAAGAATTAGTACAGGTAACACAAAACAAGCCATGACTGATGCAGCAGCCAGAACTGCATATGAATTTATGGGTTTCTACACATGTACAGATGTGTAAATAAAGAACATGTAACAGGAAAAAAAATGGATTCTGCAGCACAATGGAATCCATTTAGTAGCTAGAAGATGAAATAAAACAAGGTAGCACACATGTAACTGAGCAAGCTATTAAGATCAAGTACCTGAGCGATTTGGTCAGGCATGTTCATTTTCCACATAATTGACCTTTCGATTGGATTAGAGGTTATGCGAAAAGAAAGACTTTTTTCTGCCAACCTGGTGAGAAGATGTCCTGAAGTACACCAAGATAACTAACTTGATGAAACTCATGCAAATATTTAGAGAAGTATCTGATAATTAAAGGATTTGCCATACCTCCAACCAACCCATTTTCAACAACTTTAGTATCAATCTCAGCTACAATAGATTTTAGTGCATATTTCCCCCTTTCCCATTTCTGCTTTTCCTTCACCAATTTTCTCATCTCTGCAGCTTCAGCTTTCAAAGCTTCTTTCTGTAATTTATCTTGCTGTACAACAAAATCTGCAGTCACTTACCTTAAGCTATGTGATTCATATTCAAAATTCCATAGTTCAGCAACAATGCTTAGTCAGCCTGACCTGCCTCTTTCTTTTTCGTTCTTCAGCTAAGCGAGCTTTTTCTTCTTTCAGTTGCTTCTTTCTCACAGCTGGTTCATTCTTATTATCTTTATCAGCGCCAACTGCTGCATGATTTCCTTTCCGCTTTGCAGTACCATCTAATTGCCCAAACAAGTTGTGCTCCTCCTCATAGCTTGCAGCCTGCCATGGAGACTCAAGATTCCATGTTGCTTTATTATGTATTATAATTAGGATGTGCCTCCATAAGGGGGAAAAATTATTAACAATAATATTTAGAATAATTGATCTAGTCAAACAACAAGTTGATATACAACCAAGATTCATTATCAACATGTGCAACAGTGCAAGTCATAGTCAAGATCCACTAAATGCAAAGGAATTAGGGCATCTTTAAAAAGCAGCCAAGTTACACAACCATAACCCACGAAGGTCGATGCAAATGAACTCAGAAATAAGGTGCCCTATTGATACTTAGAAAGAAGCTGATATCATTTAATGTGCCAATAAACCAGCCAAGGATTCAAGTTCCAGCGAGACGTCCCACAGGACACCAGGACGGGGTACCATCACATGTCGGGATAGGGCCATCCCACTAACATCCCAACATCCCAATCGGGACACCTTGGGACATTCTCTGTCCCAAGTGTTGGGATGGGATGGGACGGCAATGTATCCCATTCCATGGAAAAATCGAGTCAGTCCCATCCCATGGGATTTAAAACCTTGGAACCCGCTTGCTAAGCGCTTCTATGCTTCTTCAAGAGTTCTTAAATTATCTGCTTCCCTGCACCCGCAACCATACCCACTCCTGATCACACTCTCAATTCTGGCAACTAAGGTTACGATTTCAGATGGCCTAAGGGCTTAACTTAAAGTCACATCTGATTACTTGAATCTTCCTATGGCTAACTAGCTAGATACCATTTAATGTTGCTTGCTTGTT
The DNA here is from genome assembly GCA_006176705.1 of Cocos nucifera. Classification (NCBI taxonomy): domain Eukaryota; kingdom Viridiplantae; phylum Streptophyta; class Magnoliopsida; order Arecales; family Arecaceae; genus Cocos; species Cocos nucifera. The sequence continues at coordinate 1,720,500 of QRFJ01000122.1, forward strand.
CTCAACTTGATTCCTCACCTTTTTTGCAAGATTTCTATGGTTCTTTTCTACTAATGCAATACTCACCTTTTGTTGTATCTCAGTCAAATTTACATGGTTGACAAAAAAGAAGAAAATTCAAACACCTCCATCATTTTGTTTAATGGCTAATATAAGCTGTCAAATAGTTTTTAACACATAATGTCATCAGATATTTGTTCATGGTGATGCATATATGTCATAAGAGAAAGAACAAACCAAAATTATATATCAATGTAAGAATCCAAGGTAGAGAGGTCTTGAAACCCAAAATTCTGGAGATGTCATAATACTTTCAGCCACTTCTGCCATGCCGGTCATGTCCTTTAGCACGTAACTCCATTGATCTTAAACCCTCAGCACCAATACATACACACATGCATGTTTGTGTGTTTGTGCATGCATGCACATATAGCACAGCAATTGAGTAATTAATTTACCACATTTTTATGCAAGCAAAAGTCTGCTTCATAAGCCTTGGTCATATGCAGCATTTTCTGACTATGAGTGCTCCAAAAGATAATGATACATTACCAATTTTCCCTTCAAATGATATATTGAGTGGATTTGTGACTTCCTCATGATCTTGAATGAAATACTGGCATGAAAACATAATCTTTATGAAGACTGACAAGAAAGGATCTCAACATGCTCAAATATTTGTATTTGTGGGTGGGATTCTTGATTGCAGATGAGTAGGAGACCCCCAAAAACCCATTTAAGTTATCAACCATATTGCAGGCCTGAATAACCTAATAAATCTAAAATGTCTGCAATGGCCACAAAGCAACCCGAACAAGTTGGCCTGGTGAGTCTGGGTCTAAAATCATGACCTGAAACCCAATCCAATGAGTTCAGATCTGGGTTAGGTTGAGCCAATGTTCAGATCCAATACAAGGAAAAAGGAAAGTATAGAATCATTCTAATAAGACATGGATAAAACTAATAAGACATGAAAACTACAAAAAATGGTGTTGGCACAAAAAGCTACCCAATTCACCAGGTTGCACTTCAAATGTAATTGAATCTTCGATTTATGAATGATTAATCTAAATACTCAACCTAAAAACACAAATTTGAAACAGGGTGAGTGACCAAGGTGTTAGTGTTTTCAAAGTCATGAGTTTGTGGGTTGAGTCAATCCTGGCTACGCTGGGACAGGTCATCTAATGTATGACCCATTTTAGACCTAAGTTAATACAGGGTATGTCAAACTAGATGGTAGGAAAAAAAATTGACTCAGAACCAACTTGCTTTTTGAAATATTCCATTTTTCAGACCTCGACCCAAACTGCTGGTCTAAATAACTGAGCCAGGTTGGGCCTAAATGGATTTGTCATGTGTTGACCTGACTCATTTGGATCAATTTCATAGACATGCTTTTCTTTACCTAATGCTGACCCTCCAATCTTTCCAGAACGACCTAGGATTTAATGCCAGCCCTTGACCAAACCGTTATAGAACAACAAATCATCCATCAAAATCCAAAAAAGTTGACCTATGACTGTTCATGAAAGACATTAACTCTCAAATGCAAAGATTTTGATGGTTGCACGGCTAGATTCTTAATCAGTATGCTGAATTTGTTGATCAGGACTCACAGTCAGCTTTCTAGGTTCACTACAATTCCTTGGCTCCTCCGAGCCTCCTTTCTCACAAACCATTCTTCCAACAGGATCCCACATCTGGAATGTTAAATTAAATTTCGATGGCTTGGTAAGGCAGGGCTCATCCAATCCAAGCTTCATTATTTGTCATGAATGCAGTCATATTATGTGGTGGTGCAGAAATTCGTCTCGAGGTTGGGATGGCTGGAGTTGGGCAGAGATCGTAGATCGGCAACGGCGGGGCTGCGACAGCAGGACCTACAAAAAAAGTCCCTAATCGGAGTTGGCTCCAGCGGGAACCCTCCAATGCTCAAGTTATATTTCTGTTCAATAGATGGAATAGCGAGCGTTTTAGAAAAAAGAAGATTGTATACCTCGAGAGTCCCTCTTAGTCCTTTATTTATAGATGAAGGCTGAAGAGCCATGGGAGGAAGGAGGATCCGATGGTTAGCCTTAACTTATTTGGAGATATATGCCCGTCATCCTTTCATTAACTGGAGAAATTTTATTTGTTATTTATTTTTTATCTGTTTTTCTATGATCCTTATTGAGTATCCTCGAAGATTGTGCCTATTCTTTTGGCCTTCTCAAGTTGGATGAGTAACGTCTCCTCATGGCATGTGGAGGCCCCCTCTATTAATGGCATGAGCTGACAACCAACTATTTTGAGAATAAATGCTCCTTCTTTTACTCCTAATTACTCCCATATTTTAATAAGATGATATGATGGAATCAGGTCTCAGCCTTCACATATTTTAATGGGCTAACATAGCTTCACATCTTCACATACCTTATGTCTTCGGCTAATACGAAATTACCCCCCAACATTATGGTTTGCTGAAACTGTGCTGCTAACAACTCTGTTCTGAACTCATCATTTATTTGGTTTGAGGGGGACTCTGCCATGATTGATTCTTGGATATTCACCAGAGCACCATAAGCAACCCACAATTACTTCTTGACTTGCAGCAGGTCTACAAAGCAGGCGTCCCAGCTTGTGTCTCCCACGATAGTAGGAGGGTAACCAACCAAGTGGCTGGGTAGTCTAGGTTCCAATGATTGAAGCAAACCCACAATCTGGATCCACCACTTTCCTCGATGCCTCCTGACCCTAGCACAGGATGATGCCTTGTATTTTTGTTCATTCTACTTAGGGTGCTTAATTTCTAGCCAAGGCAAACTAGAATCAACCATCCATCTTGGTGACCAGTTACTAGTCGGACAACCCTAGAAAGAGGAATGTAACGTGTAACCTAGAAGGTCAATTAATTGATACTTTATTGAACATGAGTTTGAAGTTTATGCACCCCAGGAGAATCAAATAGAACAGCATTCTCAATCCAAAATAAATGAACTCACAACCAAAATGTTCCTTGTTATGTTAAAAGTCTCAGCTTAGTAAACTCAATCTAGATGAATGGAAAGAAAAATTATGTGACCAACACCTCCAATGGCCTCATCTCATAAATCAACATCATAATTATAAGGAATGAAGTTTACAGGGACCAGCGAACACTAACTATAAAGGTCAATTAGTGATTGAATCTGAAATTGGGTATGTGAATTGGAATCAATTGATAATCCTACATAAACTCCTTACAACAAATATATCCAATGTTTGATGACCAAAATGTCCAATCGGGCATCAACTTACACATAGTTAATCGAACAATACAGATATACATGAATTCAACATACCAAGCATATGTTTGATCAATGCATTGATTTAGGAAACAGCAGAAGTTAATGCAATCAAAAGTGAGATGAGCTGCTAATGCTATTATTAAAAATGAGAATCTACTCATGCACCATTTATGGAAACATATAATAGTAGGAATTAGACGGTAATATCCAGTAAGATCTTCATACTGCCTTTCACAGAACTAGTGTTTCACATTAATGTCTCAGTCTAGCAAAAAGAGAGAAGAAAAGCTTCTTATCACTGGCTAAAAAGCAAAAAATTCTCGACTGTTGGGGGTAAACCCCGCTCCCACCGAAGTCCAGTCGGATGCTCAGCGGGCAATACAACCGATAGTCACGGAAAAGCTTCAGCGGACGAGCCCTTTCCGAACTCCTTCAGCCGGCCGAACTCATTAGCAGCCGAGCCCTGGCCGAACTTCTCTAAGAGCCGAACTCCTTTCGAACTCCTCCAGCAGCCGAGCTTCTACGAGAGCCGAACTCCTCAGCGGCCGGACTCCTCCAGTCGGGCTTCTATGGAAGCCGAACTCCTTACAGACTGTTGACGGATTCCTACAAACGATCCCACTACTAAACGATTACAATTATCACGACAATAATGATTGTCATTTATCAAGACAACACGATCGGCATTTATCAAATCAATCACGATCAGCATTTATCAAGTCAATCACGATCGGCATTTATCAGGACAGTTACGACAGTTATTAATCAAGGCAGTTACAACAAGCTCCACCTATAAAAAAGACCCTTCAGATACGTTTACTCTAGGCTCTAAGCTCTTCTCTCCTCCTCAAAACTCTGCCAAACTCCACACTGAGCACTCCATTTCTATTGGCCAGAGCTAACTTGACCGTCGGAGAATCCTGCCGAAGCCACCCCCACCGGCTCCGGATGAGACTTTGTTTTGCAGGTCACCAACGGCAACCTCATCCTCTTCCACTCCAGCTTGATCCGGCGTCAACCAAATTCTGCACCAACAGATTTGACGCTAGAAGGAGGGCCCTCTATTCTTGAGGTTCCCTTGATCTTAAAGGAGTACTCAGCAGCGATCTAGAGTTCTTCCCAGAAAAAATGCCTCCTAGGAAAGCTTCGATCCGACGATCAACGGCCTCCGCGGCCCGATCCCGTTCAGATCCATCTGCTCCCGCTCCAGCCCCGGCAACCTAGGTTCCATCTGTAGCTGCGGTGGATGCAGAGCAGTTCAACCTGCTCGTCCAGCAGGTTCGTGGCCTCACGGAGGCGATGCAGGCCATGCACCAGTAGGCCCCTACACCGGCTCAACCGGCGTGGGATTCTCCAGAGCCCTATGGTTCGGTCCATGATCGGCCGACTTGGGCTACCCGACCTCCGATCCCCGAAAGGAGGAAGCAGAGGAGGGAGGGCCCCTGCTCGGACCACGACTCGACCTAGGAGGAAGCTTCGCACCCATTCTACCGGAAAATCTTAGAGATCAATGATCGTGAAGATCTCTTAGATCAAAGGCTCTTAGAAATGAGCCGACGAATCGATGAACTCCGTTACACTCTCTCCTCACATGGTAATGACATTTGTACTGACTCTCCTTTTTCGCAGAAGATTATGCAAGAACCGATCCCGCCGAACTTCAAGCTCCCACAGTTCGAGAGTTACGATGGGACCACCGATCTGGTCGACCATCTGGAAGCCTTCCGGACGATGATGTTGCTCCATGGCGCGCCAGACGCTATTTTGTGCCGAGCTTTCCCCTCTACCCTGAAGGAAGCCGCCAGGAACTGGTACTCGGCGCTTAAACCGAGTACCATCTTATCGTTTAATCAGATGAGCCAGCAGTTCGCAGCCCACTTCGTCAGTAGTCGGCGTCCGCGCCGAGGTTCGAATTCCCTAATGACCATTAGGCAGGAGGGGCAATCCATCTGGGCTTATGTCATCCGGTTTAATGCTACCGCATTGCAGGTCCGGAATCTAGACCAATCAGTCGCCATGGCCGCCCTCAAGGGCGGCCTTCAGAAGAATAATTTGCTGTTCTTTCTGGAAAAGAAGTATCCCAGGGACTTTGCCGACATGCTAGCTCGGGCTGAAGGTTATGCTCGGGTTGAAGTATCCCAGGGACGATGAAGCCAGTGGCGAGCGGCAAGTCGGCGAGCCGAGCAGGCCCACCGAAGAAGGAAAGTCGAGTAAAGCTCAACCGCGTTCCCGGACTCCTTCTGGGCGCAGACGAGCCCAAACTCCCCCTCGGGCCCGGAGGTGGGGAAGCCCCGACGGAAGGGCACACCAAGGTTCTCCCCAGCGTCGAGGTTCTCTCCAACGGAGATTTCACAACTACGTCCCCCTTAACGCTCCGAAGACTCAAGTGCTGATGAAAATCAGGAAACAACTTTCGAGACCGGAGAGAATGCGTTCCAGCCCCAACAAACGCAATCCCAATAAGTTCTGCCTTTATCATCGTGACCACGACCACGACACTGAGAAGTGCATCAAACTCCAGGATGAGATCGAAGAGCTCGTCGGACGAGGTAGACTTAGTCGATTCCTGCGGAGATGGCCTGAAGGGCGGGAGGATCGACTGAGGGCGTTACCACCGAGGGGGGAGGACCAAGAAGATCGGCCGCCTCTCGGTGTCATCAATACTATCTCGGGGGGACTTCAACAAGGAGAGGCCAGCGGATCCGAAGGACCAGTAAAGAAACGGAGGACCGAGGAACCCATGATCTTTACCGAGGCGGACGCCCAGCGGGTCCAATTTTCGCACAATGACGCGGTTGTAATCTCTTCGAACATTGCCGATTATGATGTACGCCGCGTTTTGGTGGTCAATGAAAGCTCGACCGATATATTATTTTACGATGCCTTCTCAAAAATGTCCTTATCCGATGACCGCTTGGGGCCTATGAACTTTTCGCTGATAGGATTCACTAGCAATGCCATACCAGTTGAGGGCATAATAACTTTGGCTGTGACAGCAAGGCAACGTCCGAAACTGGCCAAAGCGTAGGTCGATTTCCTAGTCGTGAGAACTCCGTCCACCTACAATGCCATTCTTGGCCGACCTGGTCTAAATGCACTTCGGGCGGTGGTGTCGATCTATTATTTGAAGATAAAATTTTCGATAAGTCACGAGATCGGAGAGGTCAGGGGAGACCAAACTCTGGCGAGGCACTGCTACTCAATCGTCCTACATAAGGAAGAGCGGTCCGACTCTTATCTTGTTGACGGATTGGATGTCCACGACGACCTCACTGAGGAGCGGGGCGAGCCTATGGAGGACCTCGTCTCTGTGCCCTTAAACGATGGGAACGTCGAGCATGCGGTGCAAATCGATTCCAACTTAGCAGGCGAGGTTCGGGAGCAACTCGTTACCTTCCTCGGAAGAAACGCAGACGTCTTCGCCTGGACCCCAGCAGACATGCCAGGGATTGACGCCGAGGTCATAGAACATCGGCTGGCCGTCGACCCGAGGCATCGGCTGATAAAAGAAAAGATGTGCCACCACGCCCCGGAGAGGCAGAAAGCAATCGCCGAAGAAATAGACAAGCTCCTCAAAGTCGGATTCATCCGAGAGATTAATTATCCGACCTAAGTCTCAAATGTGGTCCTCGTCAAAAAGGCGAACAACAAGTGGAGGATGTGCATTGACTTCAAAAAGCTGAACAAAGCATGCCTGAAAGACAACTATCCTCTATCCAGGATTGATCAACTAGTAAACGCGACCTCGGACCACGAGCTCCTCACCTTCATGGACGCCTTCTCTGGTTATAACCAGATACGGATGGTGCCTGAGGACGAGAAAAAGACCGCTTTCGTTACTGACCGTGGTCTTTATTGTTACAGAATCATGCCCTTTGGGCTCAAAAACGCAGGGGCAACGTACCAACATTTGGTCTATAAGATCTCCAAAAAGCAGATTGACCGCAACATGGAGGTGTACGTGGATGATATACTCGTCAAAAGTCGAGCTTCAATAGACTACCTCGCCGACCTTAAAAAGACCTTCGGTGCACTCAGGAAGCATAAGATGAAACTGAACCCGACCAAGTGCGCCTTTGGTGTGACCTCAGGAAAGTCTCTGGGGTTCATGGTGTCGAGACGCGGGATTGAAGCAAACTCCAAGAAAATCCGAGCCATTCAGAAGATGACCGCCCCGAAAATGATCAAAGAAGTTCAACGCCTGACCGGGAAGGTGGCGTCCCTAAATCGCTTTGTCTCAAGGTCGGTCGAACGATGTGTGTCCTTCTTCCAAGTTCTCAGACAACCAAAGAACTTCTGCTGGACGACGAAGTGCCAACAGACATTCGAGGAGCTTAAAAACTACCTTGGCTCGCCCCACTGCTGGCAAAATCCGAACCCGGAGAAGAATTATTCCTGTACCTAGCTGTCTCCCCGGTGGCCCTGACGGCAGTCCTGGTCAAAGAAGAAGCGAAGATGCAGCGACCGGTCTACTATATGAGCTGGATCCTGAGGGATGCAGAGATCAGGTACTCTAGGTTAAAAAACTAACTTACTCTCTTCTAATTGCTGTCAGAAGACTCCGACCTTATTTTCAGAAGCACACCATAACGGTCCTCATGGATCAACCAATAAAAGCAATCCTTCACCGAACGGACGCTTCCAGGAGAATCGCAAAATGGGCAATCGAGCTCACAGAGTTTGACATCAACTACCGGCCTCGGCCATCGATCAAGGCCCAGATACTGGCAGATTTTGTGTTAGAATGCACCGTTTCAGTTAAAGCCGAGCTTGAACAGAACGAGACCGACGTCCTGCTATCGCAGCCGAACCTCCCCAAGAAAAGTGCCGACCTTCCCGAAGGCTTTTGGGCTCTACACGTGGATGGCTCGTCCAACTCCGTCGGAGCTGGTGCAGGGCTAGTCTTGATCAGCCCTAAAGGCGTCGTCGCCGAGTACGCACTGCGCTTCAAGTTCCCTGCGATCAACAATGGGGCCGAATATGAAGCGCTGATCGCCAGATTAAAAATAGCGAGGAAATTAAAAGTAGATCGGTTTCAAGTCTACAGTGATTTTCAGCTAGTGGTCGGCCAAGTTAATGGCAGCTACGAGGCGTGGGAGGACAGTATGGTGAGATACCTTGGGAAGGAGAGGGATTTGACTCCGGTCTTCGACAGTTTCGACATTCGACAGATTCCGAGGGCGGAAAATATAAGAGCTGATCTTCTCTCTAAGTTGGCTACTTCAACCCCAGCCGAGCTGCCCAAAGAAGTATTCTTAGAGACTCTGAAGTGCCCAACCCTAGAGGAATCTCAGGTCATTCTGCAGACAAAATTCGAGCCAAGCTGGATTGATCCGTTGGTCGCCTACCTCAAGGAGGGCGTCCTTCCTCATGATCTGAAAGAAGCTCGGAAACTCAGAAATCAGGCCTCCCGCTATGTTTTGTATGAAGGCAGGCTGTACAAGAGGTCATACTCGCTCCCGCTACTGAGATCTCTCCGACCTTCAGAGGCTGACCTTACATTATGGGAGGTGCACGAGGGACTCTATGGAAGTCACGTAGGAGTCAGGTCCCTGTCGCAAAAACTACTTCGGCAAAGGTACTATTGACCGACCTTGTTTCGCAATTCCGTGAAGTATGTGAAGAAGTGCGACCACTATCAGAAGAACGCAAATATACAAAGACAGCCAACCTCCGAGCTTGCTCCACTAAATGCATCTTGGCCATTTGTGCAATGGAGAATGGACATACTTGGCTCATTTCCGACGGCATCCGAGCAGCGGAAGTTCCTCCCGGTCGCGATCGAGTATTTCACCAAGTGGGTCGAAGCCGAACCACTAGCGAAGATTACCGAGGCCAAGGTGCAGGACTTCATCTGAAAATCGCTAGTCTGCCGGTTCGATCCGCCCCGAACCCTCATAACCAATAATGGACGACAGTTCGCTGGGACGAGATTCGCCGAGTTCTGTGAAGAGCTAAATATCTTCCACCACTTCACATCGATGGCTCACTCGCAGGCCAATGGAGAAGCTGAGGTGACCAACCAGACCCTATTGCAAGGCATCAAGACGAAGCTCGACGGAGCAAAAAGAGCCTGGGTGGACGAACTCTATCACGTCCTTTGGGCGTACTGAACTACACAAAGGATGCCGATCAGAAAAACACTATTCGTCTTGGCCTTTGGGATGGAGGCAGTCATCCCGATCGAACTTAAGCTCCCGTCTGCACGAGTCATAGCCTTCAACGAGCAACACAACCCATAGGATCTAAGAGTTAACCTCGACCTACTGGAAGAAAAAAGGAAGAAAGCCCGCATCCGGATGGCAGCCTACAGACGGAAGGTGGCTCGATACTACAACTCCAGAGTTAGAAACAAGACATTCAGATTGGGGGACTTAGTGCTCCGACGAGTCGCCATCTCTTAGCCCAGAGCCAGAGGAAGCTCGCCCCTAATTAGAAAGGCCCGTATGAAGTGGTGGAGGTCATCCGGCCCGGTACTTATCGCCTGAAGGAGCTCGGAGGGATGATACTTCCACGATCTTGGAACTCAGAAAATCTGAGGATGTATTACCAATAATCTTTCTTCAATAAAACTTCTTCATTTCAGCATTATTGTTGCCTGGTGCAAGAATTACGTGACGACAGGAAAGAAACAACCCAAAAACCGTATCAAGAACAGAAGGAGAATCTCGTCTCAACATGAAGCAAGTCGAGCTCCGTAAGGCAGAGACCGTAGAGATAAGATCCCCGAGACCGGATCAACCTCAGCTGCTGGAGATAAGATCTCCCCGAGGTCCGATCAACCTCCCTGCAGAAGATAAGATCTCCCCCAAGACAACCTCGGCTGTAGGAGATAAGATCTCCCCCGAGGCAACCTCAGCCACTGGAGAGATAAGATCTCCCTCGAACGACTGGACCAACCTCGATTGCATGAGATAAGATCTTCCCTGAGTGTCCGTATCAACTTCGGCTGCAGAGAAGATAAGATCCCCCGAGGCAACCTCGGCTGCTGGAGATAAGATCTCCTCCGAGCATCCGTATCAACCTTGATTGCAGCAGATAAGATCTCTCCCGAGGCAACCTCGACCGTAGGAGATAAGATCTCCCCCTCGTCTAAACCTCAGCTGCAGAAGATAAGATCTCTCCCGAGGCAACCTCGACTGCAGGAGATAAGATCTCCCTCGAACACCCGTATCAACCTCGACCGCAGGGGATGAGATCTCTCCTGAGCCAACCTCGACTGCTGGAGATAAGATCTCCCGCGAGCGTCCGTATCAACCTCGACCGCAGGAGATGAGATCTCTCCGAGCCGACCTCGGCTGCAGGAGATATGATCCCCCGAGCTTCGACTTCAACGTGTACGGAGCCCGAAAAAGAACTTCGGTAATCGTCTATTTTGGTACTCCCTTCCTTCGAATTTTAAACTCGGAAGTGGGGGGACTATTGTTGGGAGTAAACCCCACTCCCACTGAAGTCCAGTCGGATGCTCAGCAGACAATACAACAGGTAGTCACGGGAAAGCTTCAACGAACGAGCCCCTTCCGAACTCCTTCAGCCGGTCGAACTTATTAGCGATCGAGCCCCGGCCGAACTCATTAGCGGCCGAACTTCTCTAAGAGTCGAACTCCTTTCAAACTCCTCCAACAGTCGAGCTTCCTCAGGAGCCGAACTCCTCAGCGGTCGGACTGCTTCAGTCGGACTTCTATGGAAGTTGAACTCCTTACAGACTGTTGACGGATTCCTACAGGTGATCCCACTACTGAATGGTTATAATTATCACGACAATAATGATTGTCATTTATCAAGACAACACGATCGGCATTTATCAAGTCAATCACGATCAGCATTTATTAGGACGATTACGACAGTCATTAATCAAGGCAGTTACAACAAGCTCCACCTATAAAAAGGACCCTCCAGATACGCTTACTCTAGGCTCTAAGCTCTTCTCTCCTCCTCGAAACTCTGTCGAACTCCACATTGAGCACTCCATTTCTGTTGGCCAGAGCTAACTTGACCGTCGGAGGGTCCTGCCGGAGCCACCCCCACCGGCTTCGGACGGAACTTTATTTTGCAGGTCATCGGCGGCAACCTCATCCTCTTCCACTCCAGCTCGATTCGACGTCAACCAAATTCTGCACCAACATCAACAATAAACCGAAATGCATTTATCCTCCAGAATAGTTAAACTCCCAATCATGCAAACTAGTTTTCTGGGCAAGGGTTTTCACAGAGAGGAGTAAAGCTAGGAGAAGTTATCATTCACCTAAGTAGTAAAATGGCATAATTATAGCTATCAGTGATATCATTACTTATTTACGTTTCTTCAATACACAGATTATGCATTCAAAGAGGACAAAATTAACATAAAATTACCAGTACAGTAGAATCTTCTGCCAAGGTATGACCATGTGGAGGGCTGTCTCCAAAAATCTGTATGAAGTTAGTGGCACCTGAAAATTTACAGACCATCCCTGAACCAAAATAACCACCAAGAGACACGACCGAACTACTATTTGCTTTCATCTCAAAACATGTTCCAGAAAGCTCTAATTTCTAGATTCCATACCTCTGCTATCATCAAATGAACCACAGTTAGTATTTCCAGTAATAACTTCATCATTTGTATCATTTCTGCCTGAAACAGCTTCATTTATTGTCAAACACAATCTGGAATGGTCTTTTTCAGAGCCTGTAGCTACTGGACTTTCCACCACAAGGAAGTTAGAGTTCATCTCAGAGTGCTCTGGCACTTCGCAAGCTGCAGTCATGGTTCTTAAATTTTTTGGACTTCCCTCATGGGCATTGGCTTCTGACTCATTGTCTGACTCCAAACATATTAAGCCAGTAATTCCTGTCAAACATGGTAATAAATAGACACTACGCAAATCAAACATGGTGATTATCTTTAGATAGGATGGGGCAGGGATATCAAACAAAACATAAAGGGGAACAAGTCTTGTCACCACATGATAATTGATTTAAAACCTGATGGCATGGGATGCTTCACAAACATATAAGCCTGCTTCTTCACACTTTATAATGCAGTCAAAAAGGGGCAAACAAACAATGTTTATGTCTCACTACAGGACCTGTGCTGGTAATGTAGATGCACGAGTCAAGTCAATACAGAATATCCCCATACTGATGCATGGTATGCTGTTGAAGTCAGCATAACAGTTGTACCATGTGTCAGTATGCACGAGGTTGGCATGGTATGCCCATATTGGGCGTGTCATTACACCCCATACCAGGTAGATAAGGTATGCCCCCAACCAACCAGTACACATCAGTACTTAAAACCATGCCAAGAACAATGATCCCCAAAACCAGTGAGCATAAGGCTTAGTAAGGAGTAATTAGAATGGAACTAGTGACTTAGCCAATGCCAATTTTAATCAAGAAAGCCTAAAAGCATGACATAATTAGGTATTCAAGATATGACCAGGAAAAATTAAAAAATAAGTAAATAAAAGTTGATAGCCATCAGCTTTGGAAGTGAAATGAGAAGCGACAACCATCACTATGCTGTAGGGTGCACATTTTGATTTTTTTTTTTTTAAAAGAATAACTACAGCAGAGGAGGAAAACATAATGAAGAATAGTATTATCACAATAGCAAGATGGGTCATCAAGGAAATGGGAACAGCATCTTACACCACTAGGGGCAGGCCGGGATCAAGGTTGTCAATATAGCCACACAGTTTCTAGGCACCTCCACCTCTGATGCAATCAAGTAGACTTTTGTCGAGACAAAACATGCCATAATTCTAATAGCGCTTTTACAATTTTGTAAAAGGAATAATTTACTAGTACATTTATGTCAAAGAAAAAAAAAATATTGTAAACATAAGAAGAGGCATATGCATATGGATTTTAAGAATAATGCATTGCATTGACTGCAGAGCCAAACCAAATTACAAAATAGTAATATAATGACATTATTTCTTTTAAAACTGATACATGTTCACTGAGATATTTCTTTGAATGAAATTAGATTTCAGCAGATAACAGTAAAGCAGCGGGGTTAAGATAACAAGTTTTGGAAGTATTCAAAAAAGCATTATAACATGGCTATCCCCATGCATGTTAAATTTAAATAAACATCAAATTTGCAGTTAATATAGTCCTGACTTAGCCAGCTAACTATGCACCCCAACAGTGCAAACATTACTTTTTACACCATACTAAATGGGGGAGAACAAAAAAAAGAAACATAAATCAGAGCTGGCCAATGAAGAAAGACCCTCTACCATCCCTGCACATATCCACACGAGTTACCTCTTAATGCAAATGCTGACCAACAAACATGCATAGCCTAAAAAATTTCAGGTATCATGGTCTTTCCATCAGAGCTTCATATATCAAGCCACACTACTAAATGATTACATATACTTGTGAGCTTAGGCAACCTCGACATCATCTGCCATGAAAATCCTGCTACAAGAACAGCACATGACAACGAGTAAAGAACACATCACGATTCTAGGGTGGAAATCTTAATGTGCTTAACAAGGAAAAAAAAGGAAGAAAGAAAAATATTCTGTAATTATCATGAAACTCTAAGAATTTGGACTTGCCCTGGTTGGCCTATTGCTAAGCGCCCCTAGCATTTTGCAGAGCAGGACTGTCTAAGAAACCATAAGCGTGCACAGGCACGCAAAGCTTGAATGAAATTTTTCTAAAAATTTGGTACCGTTCTGAACACCCATCTGGTCATGCTCCAACTTAGATGACTTCTCTACTCATATTTTCTTACCCAAACCCTTTCTTGGAGGACATGATCTTGGGTAGAAATCAACTCTACATCTGAATACAATCAGCGAAAGAAAGATTTAAAAAGGAAAATGAACAATCATAATTTTAGATATATTCAATCTCGCCTTGATACTGAAATCTTACTCCAAGAAGTGTCCACGGAGCATAAACCCTCAGCACAAACAAAAATCGCTACAGGAAAAGAAGAAGAAGATTGCCCCGAATACCAGAAAGAATTGTTCTTGCGAGTAAAAGGTCCAAGATGTGATCGTTTTCCAGCACAAACATCACATTTGATTCAAACAAACATCGAGAAGAGAGAAGAGCAGGCCGCTGGACTAACCGGAGAATTTCCTGGACGAACCGCTCGCTGGATTGGAGCGAGCAAGGGTACACCGGACCATGGAGGCATCGGAGTCGAAGGCGCAATCGGCCGGGAGAGGGGTTTCGGCCACGAAAGAGGGCGTGGGATCCCGACTGGGCTTCCGAGGGGTGGGGTCGTCGTCGATCACAAGAAGGGTTGGAGGCGCTCCTCCTCCGACTCCACGGCCACCGGCGTCGCTTCCATGGTCCAATTCTAGCCTCTTCTTGAGAGGAGGAGGTGAGGGAGAGAAGGTGGCCGCGCCATCGTCACGGCCGTCGTCATCGGATGGGATCTCGACGGCGAATGGTACCGGGCAGTGGCGGCCCATCCAATCCGACGCTCTGGAACTTCAAGGGGAGACCCTTGGGAACGAGATCGGGAACGGGAACTGGAGGAGGGAAGAAGACTGGAAGGGAGAGAGACGGGGGGGCGGGGGGGCGGCGGGCGTCGTTTTAATTTTTCCGTGAAGGTGGTAAGACATCGGTGGGTGTGCATACACGGTCACGTGCTATCCATATCACGGAAGCGCATTGCGCAGGCAAATTATTTGTTAAAAATACCAGCACAAAAAATAAGAATGCGTTTGGTTAGTCATTAATAAAATATTTTTTTTTATTTTTTTAATTTTAAAAAATAAAAATTAAATAATAATATTAAATAATATTATAAAAATTAAAAATTAAAATAATTAAAATAATTATTTTATATATAAAGTAAAAAAAATTATTTTTTATTTTTTACTTTATAGTATATAGTTATCAAACATGCTTTTATTTTTCTATTTTTACTTAATAATAAAAATTAAAGAAAATAAAAAATATTTTTTAAAAATTTAAAATTAAAAATATTTTTTAAAATTTTTTTAAAAAAAATTAAATATATTTTTTTAAAAAAAATTTTGTTACTAAATAAAAATAAAAAATAAAAAGCATGATAACTATATTATTCTAAAGCAAAAAATAATTATATATAAAATAAAAACTAAAAAATAAAAAAATTTTACTTTGTATATTAAATAATTATTTTAATTATTTTAATTTTTATATTTTATTTTTATGGTATTATTAAATATTATTTTTTAATTTTTATTTTTTAAAATTAAAAGTAAAAAAAAATTAATGGCTAACCCCAAATTTATTTAAATCCATGATTACATGAGGCAGAAACTAAGCAATCCAGTGCTATGCTGGAGATTGGATTTTTACCCTAAGATACACATAGCCAATGTACTCTTCGGATAGCATTGGATGAGTCCAATTCAATCCTTACCGGTCCAACCATGTCCAATAAATTTTATGACCAATCAATGCTATAAAAAACAACACGTGTGGATGATAGAAGCGGTTTCAATCATATGCATGTGTGTAATTTTATGGAGAGAACCAATGTCGTCAAAGAAACTCTAGATGGCGAACTAGTGAAAACTCTCCACTTATGATTTAAAATTAAAAATAATTTTCTACTTGAGTTTCAGATAAAAGTAGCTACATATTTAAAATATAAATTAAAAGTAATTTTCTATTTTAACTAAAATGATCAAATTATCCTTGCAACTACAAAGCAATATTGCATTATTATAAAATAATACTACACTATGATAACACAATACTGCGCTATTGGTGTAGAATTTGATTGACGTCAGATCGCACTGAAGTCGAGAAAGATAAGGTCACCGTCGGTGACCTGTAAAATAAAGTTCCATTCGGAGTCGATGGTGGTGACTTCGATAGGACCCTCCAACGATCAAGTGAGCTCTGACCAACAGAAATGAAGTGCTCAGAGAGGAGTTCGATAGAGTTTCGAAAAGGAGAGAAAAAGCTTCTTGAAAACGTATCTGGAGGTCTCTTTTTATAGACAAAGCCTATTGTAACTGTCTTAATTAATGACTGTCGTAACCGTCCTGATAAATGTCGATCATGATTGTCTTGATAAATAATAATCATAATTATCGTGATAATTATAATCATTCAGTGGTGGGATCGTCCGTAGAAATCCATCTGAAGAAACGATCCGGAAGGAGTTCGGCTCCTATAGGAATCCGATCGCTAGAGGAGTCCGAAAGGAGTTCGGCTTTCATAGAAGCTCGATTGCTAGAGGAGTCCGAAAGAAGTTTGGCTTTCGTAGAAGCTCGATTTGCGGAAGAGTCTGAAAGAAATTTGACTTTCGTAGAAGCTCGACCGACTAAAGAGGTTCGGCTGGGGCTCGGCTGCTGAGAAGTTCGGCTAGGTTTGTCCGTTGAGTAGTTCGGCCATTGAATGAATTTGGCTGCTAGGAAGAGAATTTTCGATTGAAGCTCTTCTGTGATTACCAGCTGTATTAGGCTAAGCTTCAGACTGGACTTCGATGGGAGCGAAATTTATCTCCAACAATAGTCCCCCCACTTTCGAGTTCGAAACTCGAAGGAAGGGCGTACAAAAAGAGCGACTGCCAAAGTCCTCTTCAAGGCTATGCATCTTATCTCTAATCGAGGTTGAAGGTTTAGTTGAAGCTCGGGGGAGATCTTGTCTCTTATTGTTGTCGAGCACAATAGGACCGTCTTTGAGGCCTTTCCTCTCATCCCGTCTAAAATGATCGAAATGGATGAGGGAGGTTCTCCTCCTATCCCTAATGGGCTGTGGTGGCACATAAGGGCCGTTGTCAGGGCCTCTTCTTCCATCTCATCTAAAATGAATGAGGCCTTCAACTTTGCTCACGTTATGACAGAATTCTCCTCCTGTTCCTAATGGACTGTGGGGGCATATAAGGGCCGTTGTCAGGGCCTGTCCCCCATCTCATCCTAAATGAACGAGGCCTTCGAAGCTCGGAAGAGATCTTATCTCTAGCCGAGGTTAGCTCGATCGCTCGAGAGAGATCTTATCTCTAGCCCAAGTTGGTACGGTCGCTCAGGAGAGATCTTGTCTCTAGTCGAGGATGAAGCTCGGGTGCTCGGAAGAGATCTTATCTCTAACCGAGGTTGGTGCGGTCGCTCGAAAAAGATCTTATTTTTAGTCAAGATTGAAGCTCAAGCGCTCAGAAGAGATCTTATCTCTGGTCGAGGTTGATACAGTCGCTCGGAAGAGATCTTATCTTTAGCCGAGGTTGACTCGATCGTTCGGAAGAGATCTTATCTCTAGCCGAGGTTGTCTCGGTCGCTCGGGAGAGATCTTATCTTTAGCCGAGGTTGGCTTCTGGAGAAGTCCGGAAGGAGTTCGGCTTCCGTAGAAGCTCAGTTACTGGAGAAGTCTGGAAGGAATTCGACTTCCATAGAAGTCCGACTGCTGGAGGAGTCCGGAAGGAGTTTGGCTTCCGTAGAAGCTCGATTTGCGGAGGAGTCCAAGGAGTTCGGCTTCCATAGAAGCCCGACTACTGTAGAAGTCTGGAAGAAGTTTGGCTTCCATAGAAGTTCGGTTTGCGGAGGAGTTCGGAAGGAGTTTGGCTTTCGTAGAAGCTCGGCCGGCTGAAGAGGTTCGGCTGGGGCTCGGCCGCTGAGAAGTTTGGCTAGGTTTGTCCGCTGGGTAATTCGGCCACTGAATGAATCTGATTGCTAGGGAGAAAATTTTTGATTGAAGCTCTTCCGTGATTACCAGCCGCATTAGACTAAGCTTCAGACTAGACTTCGGCGGGAGCGAAATTTATCCCCAACATGCGCTATACTATTATAAAGCAATACTATACTATGATAAAATAATACTATACTATCATAAAATAATACTATGTTATATTATTATAAAGTAATACTACACTATGATAAAATAATACCATACTATTATAAAATAATACTATACTATAATAAAGCAATACTATATTATTATAAAATAATACTGTACTATGATAAAACAATACTACATTGTAAAATAACACTATATTATTGTAAAATAATACCGTATGATGATAATATAATATTTTTATCGTAAAATAATATTGCATCGTGATAAAAGTATTGTACTATTTTAAAAGGTATAAGGATATAATGGTCATTTTGGTTAAAATGGAGAGTTAATTTTAATTTATGTTTCAAATGGGCACCTAATTTTAACCGGAACTCAAGTGGGGAGCTATTTTTAATTTTAAATTCAAGTAAAGAGTTTTTACTAGTTTATTCGATTCTAAATATTTACTATAGTTTGAAATAAAGCACAAATGATATTATAATTTCTTGGTAGTTATCTTGCAACAATTAGCATGTAAAAAATATCTCTCATCGATATCTCAACATAACCATCCTATATCTGCATTGAGTCTTTCATGGAACTACTCATAAACTCTTTGTACACCCATTTTTTAGCATGGCATGTCGTTCCATCCTAGAGAATCATGTCTATACTCAATTATTTTTTTCATAGTAATTAATTTGTTTTGAGATTGACACTTCCTCTTTTATCCAGTACTCAATAAAATTCTCGTTCGGCTAGGAGTATGAAATTTCTCTTACTATTATCTGACAGAACCCTATTTCTTTCCTTGAACAAACTCAATCTGCCCAATATGGTATGGTAGAAACCTGATAGGCTAAGGAGTTTTTTTTTTCCCTTGATGATGCCATAGAGTAGTTTTTGGAGAAACATTTTGGGCATGTTTGATAAGATCTAGTAAGATAGAATGCCAAGAAAAGACTCTCGGATGGTAGGTTGAAGAAAGCAGATGATCATGCTGCACTCAGACGATGTATGCACCATGGCTGTAAACACAAAGTTTAAAGAAAGCAGGGGAAAAAGTAAGAATCAAAAAGGGGATAGAAGAAAAGCAAAATGAAGGAAAAAGGAGTAAAAGGAAAATACAAAAAAGAGATTAAGGAAAGATAAGGCGATTGGCGTCGATACTCTTGTGGATAAAATTAGCGAAGCTCAAGAGATAGTGAATGATTGTTTACAGCACTTGGAAAGTAGAAATATACACTGCACCATTCATTCACCGGTTCAATACATCTGTAACCATAATAAGTACATAGGAAAGAAAAAAAGGAAAAAAAAAAAGGAAGAGTTGTGGAAAAAAAATAGAAAAAAGAAAAGGAAGAGGGAAAAAGAAAAAAGGAAAAAGAA
The DNA here is from genome assembly GCA_006176705.1 of Cocos nucifera. Classification (NCBI taxonomy): domain Eukaryota; kingdom Viridiplantae; phylum Streptophyta; class Magnoliopsida; order Arecales; family Arecaceae; genus Cocos; species Cocos nucifera. The sequence continues at coordinate 1,739,888 of QRFJ01000122.1, forward strand.
AAAGGAAGGATGTTGAAAAAAAAACAAAAGCTATTATTACGAACCAACATTGGCTTTGCTTGCAAGATACAGGGACAGCTATTGCTATACTAGAGCGATGTCATTATTCTTATTTTGAACAACCTCATTACATACCGGACTACCATCTTACGAAAGGTGTTGATCTTCTAGTTACTCCTAACTTGGATTTAAAGCAAATGATTGAACAGAGAATGTAAAAGCAAAGCAAAAGAAAATATTTAAGTAGAAATGAGAATGAATCATCGTATGTATTGAACCATAAGAAGAGAAGTAACTACTCCAGCTGAGCTGTTGTACATTGACCAATCACAAGCTTTCTCTAACTAACACTTTAACAAAATAACAATTGTCTAACTAACTTGTATGACTACTAGCTATATAAATACATTTACATCTCCCCCTCAAGATGGAGTTGGGGAGAAATCAACCAACCCCATCTTGGACAATAGAAACAGAAAGGAAGGTGAATTGAGGGGTTTAGTAAACAGATCCACAAGCTGCTAGTTGATTTCTCACAATGTGACGGTCGATATCAAGATGCTTTGTATGCTCATGGGAGACCGGATTTGATGCTATGTATATGGCAGCTTGATTGCCACACCTTAATGGGATTGGAAGAGAAAGAGGAACCTGAAATTGCTTGAGAATATAAGTGATTCATTGCAATTTACAAACTGATGTGGCCATTATGGCTAAATGTGATTTGCTTTTTGAATTTCCAAGAAATGAGTGAAGAACCCAAGAATATATAATAATCTATGCTAGACTTTCTTGTTATGGGGTAGGCTGCCCAATCAGCGTCACAGATAAATTCTCTTGGCTAAATCCAGATATATCTCGTCTAATTTGATAGAACAATGGCCCATTACTTTCACCAAAATGTTGCTCTAATTCATCCCATAGCTCACGAGCATAGGTAGTATATAAGAAAGATTCGACAAGTTCTTTTGATATGGAATTTGAAATCCATGACACGACCATACCATCAGCCCTTTGCCATTTCTCAAAAAAAAAAGGAGAATCAACGGAAGGCATCTCACATTTTCTATTTATAAACCCTAGTTTATCCTTTGCCTTGCGAGCTATTGTCGTTGAGCGACTCCACGTAAGATAAACACTTACCAGATTCAGGCTAGGATGATCAGAATTAAGCAAGTTCATTGGATCATTGCTCGATTCTCGATCTATTGTGCCTCGCGGACTTCATTTCCCGGATCTACAACTCTGCTATCGGAAGCTTCTTATATCTGACTCATACTTGAAACAATTCACAGCCCTTAGGCTCTGATACCATAAACAGAGAATGTAAAAGAATTGCAAAAAAAAAAAATATTTAAGTAGAAATAAGAATGAATCATCGTATGTTTTGAACTAGAAAAATGTTCTTTATATATAAATGGAATGAAGTAACTACTCCAGCTAAGCTGCTATACGTTAATCAATCACAAGCTTTCTCTAACTAGAACTTTAACAAACTAACAATTATCTAACTAACTTCTATGACTACCGGCTACATAAATATATTTACAATGTTTCATTGTTTCATTTACATATGTAGGTTAACGACCCTGCTTGCCCACTATCTTAGAAATCTTAATTTGCATGATTCACCAATGCTGTTGTTGTGCTATACCTATGTTACTTCATGGGATCAAGCTAAAAGAAGTCTGCTGCTACTTCATGCATGCCTACAATGATTCATAACAAACCTTATACTACCATCTGCATTGTACAGACCTTAACCATCAAATGGTTAAGAGGCAATTTCTTTTGTTATATAGCACAATTTCAAAAGGAAGAAGATGAAAAAGAATTAAAGAAAATCAAAAGCAGAAAAGAGGAAAAAAGTAAAAAAGGAAAAGAGAAAAAAACAGAGAGAAAAAATGATCAAGGGAACAAAAAAAGTAAAAAAAAATCATGAAAATAAAAATATTTTTCACCAACCACCTTTGCCTTTGTCTGCAGGTGCCACCGTTAAAAACCTCCAAGTCTTCTACAGCTTCGATTATATTTCATCAAAACATATGGAGTATACACTTTAGCAGGTTTGCTGGTTTCATATATACCAATGATTCTTATGTGAATATGCTGCTCTAGAATCAAGCTACCAATATATTATAACTCATGGATCATCCTTACTGATAAAATTAAATTTTGATTACCACAGTGCCATGTTTGGATGTCTGCTTTATATTCTCAACATTTCTGATACAAGTAGTGCCGATGCTGGTTGCTGCCATTCTTCAACTTGTGCTTCACATCAAATTGACAGGCTTTTCAAGGAATATTGTTGCAATATAATTATAAACAAGGTTACTTTTCTCAACAGTAATTTTACAGATTATTGCTCATTTGATGGTATAACCCTATAGCAAGGAGACACAGAAGGATTGGATCAGAAATTCTTACACTACTATATTTGCAGGATCATCTACTCTGCTGCATTTGGGCACTAATCATCATCCCCTATCACAGCTGGATGGACTTTTGAGTTCATATATATGTGCTTGTGAGGAATCTTTGAAGAATTGTAAACAAATGTCCATGTTCTTATGTTTATTTGCTGGTGGTTGCAATCGTTTACCTTTGGGCAGAGTACAAATGCATATGTTAACAGATCTTGAACTTTGATAATACAATACATCACCTAACGTTTGTTACCAATAAAGAGGATCAAGCTAAAATAATCTATTCTTTGAGAAGTTTATTAATGAAATATCTAATATACAAAATGGAAATTGAAAAAAAATGAGCACCAAGCACTTGTTAGCTTGCTATGATAATAATTGACCGAAAATTTAAAAAGCACATTTTACTAAAAATTAATTATAAACTTCCAGAAATGTTGGAACATATCATCACTTTTTATGCCCCCAAATTATAGAACAAAATTTCATATATTAAGAGTTTGGAAATTGAAGTGTTATATCATAAATAAATAAATAAATAAATATAAATATTTATTTATATTTTTATTTTATATTTGATTGTAAGCCTAGATGGATCAACGCATGTAAGTACATTTATCCCTAAGGGCCCATTCTTTTGAGGGTAAATATCATGAAAAAATTAGACTACTTTCTCATTAACCAACTTACTCATGTTCTCATATTTTTTAAGATGAAAAAATTACTTTCACTTGGGTAGCATTTACCAATGAAATTGAGAAAAATTTTATCCACCTAGGAGGTGGTTAAATCATTTTTTCATCAACTGAAAAAGTAACTCTTTTAGTTCATTCCTACTATATCCTTAACTTTATAATATAATATAATATAGTTGAAGTAATATAATATAATATATTGGTATAGAATCTGCTTGACGTTGGATCGAGCTGGAGTTGAGAAAAAAGAGGTCACTGTCGGTGACCTGCAAAATAAAATCCTGTCCGAAGTCGGTGGTAGTAACTCCGGCAGGATCTTGCGACGATCAATTCAGCTCTTCTGGCCAACAGAAATGGAGTGCTCAGGCAAGAATTCAACAGAATTTTGAGAAGAAGAAAAGAGCTTAGAAAAAACGTATCTGGAGGATCTCTTTTATAGACGAAATTTGGAGCAAATTAATAGTGACGATCGTAACTATCTAATAGTGGGCCGCTCGGAGCCACGTGGAGTTTGTTATGGAGAGAGGTGTCTGTTGCCGTGATATGGCCGTTCGTTGAGATTTAATAGTTGAAGTTTGGAGGAAGCAAGCATTGGTTGGTGAAGAGCTTTGACATACATCAATTCTAGAGGAGTTCGGACTCCTAAAGAAAACTTGACTAAAGAAGAAATTCGGAAGGAGTTCGACTCTTGGAGGAACTTGACTGAAGAAAAAGTCCGGAAGGAGTTCGGCTTTTGGAGGCATCCGACCAAAGAAGAAGTCTGGAAGGAGTTCGGCTCCTGAAGGCACTTGACTGAAGCAAAAATTCAGAAGGAGTTCGGCTCCTGAAGGAATCTGACTAAAGAAGAATTTTGAAAGGAATTCGACTCCTGAAGGCATCCGACTGAAGAAAAATTTTGAAAGAAGTTCGACTCCTGGAGGAATCCGACTGAAAGAGAAGTCCGAAAGGAGTTCAGCTCTTGAAGGTACTTGATTGAAGAAAAAATCTGGAAGGAGTTTGGCTCCTTGAGACATCCGACTGAAGGAGAAATTCGAAAGAAGTTCGACTCCTGGAGGCATCCGACTGAAGGAGAGGTCCGAAAGAAGTTCGGCTCCTATAAAAATTTGACTGAAGGAGAAGTCTGAAAGGAGTTCGGCTCCTATAGAAATTCGACTGAAGAAAAGGTCTGAAAGGAGTTCGGCTCCTCAAGGCATCCGATTGAAGGAGAGATCCGAAAGGAGTTCGGCTCTTAGAGGAAGACATAGATCAATTTCAGAGGAGTTCATACTCCTAAAGAAAATTTAACTGAAGAAGAAATCTAAAAGAAGTTCGGCTCCTGAAGGCATCCGACTGAAGGAGATGTCCGAAAGGAGTTTGGCACCTGTAGGAATCCGACTAAAGAAGAGGTCGAAAAGGAGTTCGGCTCTTGAAGGAATCCGACTAAAGAAAAAATCCGAAAAGAGTTTGGCCGCTGGAGGAGTTCAGCTGTTGGAGAAGTTCGGCTAAGGCTCAGCCACTGGAGGAGTTCGGCTGTTGAGGAGTTCGGTCGACTGAAGGAGTTTGGCTAAAGTTTGGCCGTAGGAAGAGTTCGGTTAGGATCCGACTGTTGGAGGAGAATTTTCGATCAAACCTTTTCTATGATTATCAGTTGCATTAGGCTAAGCATCAAGCTGGAGTTCGACGGGAGCGGAATTTATCCTCAACAATAGTTTTCCCACTCCTAAGTTCGAAATTCGAAGGAAGAAAGCATAAAAAAGATGACGGCCAAAGTCCTCTTTTGGGTTCTACATTCGTTCAGATTGAAGCTTGAAAAAGATCTTATCTTCAGTCGAGGTTGAAGAAGATCTTGTCTCCTGTTGAGATTGATATTGAAGCTCGATGGAGATCTTATCTCCAGTTGAGGTTGAAGTTGAAGCTTGGGGAAGATCTTATCTCCAACTGAGATTGAAGATCTTATCTCCTATTGAGGTTGGCATTGAAGCTCGGGGGAGATCTTATCTTCAGCCAAGGTTAAAGTTAAAGTTGAAGCTCGGAGGAGATCTCATCTTCAGTCAAGATTGACGTTGAAATTGAAGCTCGGAAGAGATCTTATCTCCAGCCGAGATTGATATTCAAGTTGAAGCTCGGAGGAGAATTTTGGTCCCGAATTTCCGCACTTGCTGCTTGTTGCGGACACCGAGCTCGTTGTGGACGTCGGGCTTGTTGTGGACGTCGAACTAGGATTTCTCTTACAAACCAGGATAAGGTTCTGTCTTTCATATTTGACATAGTCAGGTTGTCATGGAAAAGCACGTGTAAGAATTTTTCATTGAGCTTCTTTCTTCTCCACGTCTTTGGTCTACGGGATTTCGACCTTTGCTCATGCTAGGAAGAGGTTCTCCTCCTATTTCTAACAGACTGTAGGAGCATATTTAGGATTGTTGTCGGGGCCTCTTCTCTCACCTTATCTAAAATGAATGAGGTCTTCAATTTTGCTCATGTTAGGATGAGGTTCTCTTTCTGCTCCTAATGGGCCATGGGGGCACATAAGGGCCATTATCCAGGCCTCTCCCCCCATCTCATCTAAAATGAACGAGATTTTTGATTTTGCTCATGTTAGGATGCGGTTCTCCTCCTATTTCTAACAGACTGCGGGGGCACATAAGGGCCATTGTCAAGATCTCTCCCCTCATCTCATCTAAAATGAATGAGGTCTTTGACTTTGCTCATGTTAGGATGAGATTTTTCTCTTATTTCTAACGGGCTGTGGGGGCATATAAGGGCCATTGTCAGGGCCTCTTCCCCCATCCCATCTAAAATGAACGAGATCTTCGACTTTGCTCACATTAGGATGAGGTTCTCCTCCTATTTCTAATGGACTGTGGGGGCATATAAGGGCCATTGTCATGGCCTCTCCCCCTATCTTATCTAAAATGAATGAGGTCTTCGACTTTGCTCATGTTAGGATGAGGTTCTCCTCCTGTTCCTAACGAGCCGTAGGGGTGCATAAGGGCCATTGTCAGGACCTCTTCCCTCATCTCATCTAAAATGAATAATGATCTTGCTTACGTTAGGACGAGGTTCTCTTCTTATTCCTAACATGGCCATTATTAATTATTTCTTTTCTTCATCACATAGTTTTTTGCACCAAAAAATAATAATGTTGAAATGGAGGAGTTTTATTGATGAAAAATTACTGACAGTACATTCTTAGATTCTCTGAGTTTTAAGATCGTGTGAGCGTTATTCTTCTGAGCTTTTTTAAATGATAAGTTTCGGACCGAATGACCTCCTCTACTTCATATGGGCCTTTTCAATTTAGGACAAGCTTCTCCTGGCTTTGAGGCTGAGAGATGGTGGCTCATCGAAGTACTAAATCTCCCAAAGATAGCATTGATGATGTCGGAAGGCGATCGATCTTTTTGTTGTTCCTTCCTCATTGGTGGTTCTAGCTGCGGTAGCGCCCTTGACTGATCTTCTCTTGCTTTAGATCGACATCTGTGGAGCATTGAGGGGGGCGTATTTATGAAACTTTCTGAAGGAAAACTTCTTCATGCCCTTCCATCGGAGCTTCTTTGATGATGAGCTCGAGAAAGAGTTCAGACTCGCTTGCACTTGGAGGGAGTCTATGAGCATGGTCGAACTTCATTCGATCCTTCTGAAGGAAAATTTTGATTTTTCGGACCAAGTTCGGTCAGATCTAATCGAATCAAGAGATATATTTTAAAAATTTTTCTCTTTGATCCGAATCAGATCAGAGATATTTCAGATCTAATTTTTATTATTTTAATAATTAAAATAAAATATAGATAAATTAAATCAGATTTAATTTATCTTGATGTAGGATAATCCTATTACTCGTTGATGATCCAGAACCTTTCGCTGCTTATAGGATCATCAACGGATAATTGGATTATCTACTTTAAGGTAAATTAAATTTAATTTAATTTATCTAAATTTTATTTTATTAGTAAAATAATAAAAATTAGATCTAAAATATCTTAGATCTAATTAGAATCAAAGAAAATTTTTTTTGAAATATATCTCTTGATCTGATCAGATCTGAACGAACTTGATCTGAAAAATCAGAATTTTTCTTCAACTGATATCAGAGCCATGATTCTAAAAGTATTTAGATCTGATTTTAAATTTATTCTAATTAAAAATAAGTAATTTTAGATGTCACATGAGATCTGATCAGATATGAAATCAGAAAAAATTAAAATTAAATGATTTGGATCTAAGATTAGAAAATATGCATGACTAATTCTAAAATAGAATAGTTTTATGAAATAGTCTTATATATTTTTAATTTAATTTAATTAAATCATATTTTAAATCTATTTATTTACTATTTTTTGATATTATAATTATTATAATAATATCTAAAAAATAATAAATAAAAATTATTTAATTTTAAACATCATATGAGATATGATTGATGCATGTCTAGACTAGTTGTAGAATAGTTCTACATAGTTATCTAGATTAGAATTTATTTTGATTAGATCAATTTAAATCTAATTTTTTAGATTATTATGAGATAATTTAGATCTGAAAATATGCATGATTCGATACATGAGATGTATGCAAAATATGCCATGATTAGATCTAATTTGTATATGAGATATATGATATAGATCTAAAACTGTTTTGTAGTATTGCATGTTCCTGATTAAGGCGTTTCCTCTTGGCCGTCCGGTCATAAGAATGAAGAAGGGTTTAAAGGCCCTCTCCTCCCATCCGATGGGGTGTTCTTATGATGTGTAGGGGTGCTGCGCGTTCGTCCTTAATCAGAAACCCAAAACTTACTTTCTGCAAAACCCTAGATCCTGAAACCCTAGGATTTATTGTGCATATTTTATTTATGAACCCTACTTAATTAAGAATTAAGATTATAAAATATTAATTAGGTCTAAAATTGAGAATTTTAGATCTAAGACATATTCATAATACTGGGTTCGGGCTTGGGTAGCTCAATTAGGTCTAAGCGGTTGATCAAACCGAATCAAGAGTTGGTTAGATGGGATCAACAATGCTTAAATTGACCAGCCTAATAGGATTAAGTCTGGGTCAAGATCGAGTCACGATCAAGCAAGACCTAATTAGGCTCAGAGGTTAGAGTCTGGATTGTAGGCTAACCCAATTGGTTCTGGCTCAACAATTTGGTGTCTAAGGTAAGTTTGGCACATACGATCGACTGATTTTTAATTGGAAGCTACTCGACCTGAATGCGTTCTTGTACGAGTTAATGGCATATTCCTTCCACCGGTCTCACTTACCTGGCCATATCTGTTGACACAGTTCTGATCTGAGGTGGTCAATAATCCGAGCTAACCCATGCCACTAGGTTAGTCATAATTGTTATGACTATGATAAAGTCTAGTTTAATGAGATCCTGAATCAATTCTTCCTAAGAAAAGATTAAGTCTGAGGTCTTCCACCATTGTAGATGTGCGGGCCCTTCCCGGGGTTGATTGTTCTCGACTGGATACAGTGGCTCAGTTGCACCGAAAAGATGCAACCATGTCTATTAGGCATTGGATGCTATGGGCTGGAGGATGAGTTGGGCTCAATATTTTGGATACGGTGAGAGACTCAATTAGAAATTCCAGTCTGTGCAAATGGTGGGTCTGACTTAACTAAGGAGTGGATCAATATTCTGGATACGGTGAGATTCATGAATTAGAGATCAAGTTTGGGTGCACCATGATTAGAGAATCATTGAACAAGAGTTGTTCACTCATTGGCTAACCCATCATCCAATAACTGTTAGGTGAGGTGATGAGTCAGTTGGTGAGACCGCACCACCCACTAGAAATCATTAATCATGAAGATTTTCGCATCTCTACAGAGGAAGTGTAGGGATCCGAAAAAATAGTGGGAGCTAATTTGTTTAAAAATAAAATTTTTAAATAAATTGGTCAAGTCATAATTACAGTATCTAACTAGAATCTTTGACTCTCTACAGAAAAATGTCTGCGTCCAACCCATTAGGCACGTATCCTGGACACACATAGACTGACTCGGACCCAATTATAAAGATTGGCTCAGGAACTATAAAATAGTTTTGGGTTCTGAGAAGTTAACCCATGTATTGGACCAGGATCCCTCCCATCCTTACCAGCCCGTCCATCCACTTGAATAGAGAGCGTCTCTGGAAAAATGGATAGACGAAGATAATAAGGCCAGATATTACATGTTGGGCTCGATGTCTGATGAGCTCCAGCGCCAACATGAAGATATCGAAACTGCTCGCCAAATGTTGGCTCACCTGCAGGAGATGTTTGGTGAACAGAGTCGCGCAGCCAAGTATCAAGTCACGAAATAACTTTTTAAGGCTAAGATGCATGATGGACAGTCAGTCCAAGATCACTGTCTGACGATGATCAAGGACATGGAAGAGCTTGAGAAGCTCGGTGTGAAGTTAGACTTGGATCCTGCAGAATGATATTATTCTGCAATCCTTGACTGATGCATATGGGCAATTCATCATGAATTACCACATGCATAAACTTCAAAATTTCCTTGGCCGAATTAATGAATATGCTGGTCACCGCTGAGCTTTCTATGAAAGGTTCTAAAGGCTCAGTTCTTGCTATGGAAACTGGACTTCTTCCAAAAGAAAGTCTTATGGAAAGAAAAAAAAGTCTGTGAAAAAATAGAAGGTGGAAGGAATAAAGAAGAAGAAGGCAGAGCCGAAGAAAAAGGCTGATGTTGAAGAAAAGTATTTTCATTACAACAGCGACGGCCATTGAAAGCGGAATTACCCTACTTACCTGGCCATCCTGAAGAACAAGAAAGGAAGGTCCTTCTGGAGGTATGCTCGTTATTGAGTCTAACCTTATGGTTTCTTCTGCATCCAGTTGGGTGCTTGACTCTGGTTCTAGTGCTCATCTGTGCACTTCTATGTAGGGTCTTGAGGATAGCAGGAGGCTGAGGGATGGAGACATGATCCTACGCGTCGGTAATGGAGCAAGAGTTGCTGCAGTAGTCATGGGAACATATCCCTCTTCGATTACCATCTGGTTTAGACTTAGTTTTGAAAGACTGTTATTATGTGCCTGCAGCTAGCAGAAATTTGATTTCTGTTTCATGCTTAGCACAAGAAGGCTATGTGATTACCTTCTTTAAGGACCATTGTAACATTCTTTATGAAAGAAATAAAATTGCAAATGGTTTTCCTTATTAATGGTCTTTATCAGCTACATATTGATGTACCTGTTCTAACTATCGAGCAAAATATGAATGCCAAACGACCTAGGGATAGTCCAAATGATAGATATCTATGGCACCTGAGATTAGGTCATATAGCAGAAGATAGGATCAACAAATTGGAGAAAAATGGGCTATTGAGTCCATTGACTTCCGAGTCATATCCAACTTGTGAATCTTGTCTTCAAGGCAAAATGACTAAACTCCCTTTTGTTGGACATGGGGAAAGGGCCACAGATCTCCTTGCCCTAGTACATACTGATGTGTGCGGCCCATTTGATGTGCCGGCTAGAGGCAATTTTGTCTACTTCATTATCTTTACCGATGATCTGTCTAGGTATGGGTATGTGTATCTTATGAGACACAAGTCTGAAGCTTTTGAAAAGTTCAAAGAATTCAGACATGAAGTAGAAAAACAAACTGAAAAACCCATTAAGGTTCTTCGATCAGATCGAGGAGGTGAATACCTTAGTCGAGAATTCCTAGACTATCTCAAGAAAAATGGCATAGTCTCTCAATGGACTCCACCAGGAACACCTCAACTCAACAGGAGTTTCAGAATGAAAAAATCGGACTCTATTGGATATGGTTCGATCCATGATGAGCTTCACAGACCTCCCTGATTTTCTTTGGGGACACTCATTGTTAACTTCAATTTATCTACTGAATAGGGTTTCCTCTAAAACCATTCCTACCACACCGTATGAGATATGGCATGGTAAGAAACCAAGTCTGAGTCATCTCAGAATTTGGGGTTGTCCGGCTCATGTCAAAAGACAACAAGCGGACAAGTTAGAGTTTAGGTCCTTCAGAGCTCGATTCATAGGATATCCTAAAGAGTCATTAGGATACTATTTCTACATTTCAGAAGACCATAATGTGATTGTGAGTCGACATGCCATCTTTCTTGAAAAATAGTTTATTCAAGATAGCGGCATTGGAAAGCAGATTAAGCTTGATGAGAAAGTCTCACAAGTACAACGAGCTAAGGACCAATTGGAACCAAATCAGGTTGAGCCAATAAGAACACTACCTCCTCCACCTCGTAGATCGAAAAGAGTTTTTCCATCCTCCTGAAAGATACTTAGGTATTATTTCAGAGAAAGTAGAGAAAATGTTCCTCGTAGGTAATGGTGCTCATGGTGATGATCCCAAAACCTACAATGAGGCGATATCAGATATCGACTCCGAGAAATGGCTAGAGGCAATGCAGTCAGAAATTGACTCGATGCACTCAAACCAAGTCTGGACCTTGGTAGATCCACCAGAAGGTATAGTACCTATTGGGTGTAAATGGATCTTCAAGAGAAAGATTGGTGCAGATGGAAATGTGGAGACATTCAAGGCTAGACTAGTGGCAAAAGGTTATAGTCAATGCGAAGGCATTGACTATCAGGATACCTTTTCCCTAGTGGCTATGCTAAAATCCATCCGCACATTGCTTGCCGTTGCAGCCTATTTCGATTATGAAATATGGCAAATGGACGTGAAAATGGCATTCTTAAATGGATATCTTGAGGAAGATATCTATATGGAACAGCCGCTAGGTTTCACATCCAGTGATACTGATCACAAGGTTTGCAAGCTGCAAAGGTCCATATATGGACTTAAGCAAGCATCTCGGAGCTGGAACACTCATTTCAATGATGTGATCAAAATGTTTGGTTTCATCAAAAATGAAGAGGAACCATGTGTCTTCAAAAAGGTCAGTGGGAGCGCTGTTGTCTTCCTCGTATTGTACGTGGATGACATCCTCCTTATTGGGAATGATATTCCCATGTTGACGATGGTCAAAATATGGTTGTCCAAGAAATTCTCCATGAAAGACCTAGGTGAAGCATCCTTTATTCTAGGAATTAAGGTCTATAGGGATAGACCGAATAGGATGCTAGGACTTTCACAGAAGATGTACATAGAGAAAGTACTAAAGAGGTTTAGTATGGAAAACTCTAAGAGGGGATTAATACCCTTCAGACATGGTATTCATCTTTCCAAGAAGATGTGCCCTAGCACACCTGAGGAAATAGAACGCATGAGCAAGATCCCTTATGCTTCTGCAATAGGGAGCCTCATGTATGCCATGCTATGTACACGACCTGATATAGCCCATGCTGTGAGTGTCACAAGCAGATATCAGTCAAATCCAGGTGAAGAACACTGGACTTCTGTGAAATGTATCCTTAAGTACTTGAGAAGAACTAAGGATATGATGTTGGTCTTTGGTAATGGAGAACTCCAAGTCCAGGGATACACAGACTCGGATTTCATGTCCGATATAGATGATCGAAAGTCGACATCTGGGAGTCTGTTTGTGTGCAATGGTGGTGCTGTCAGCTGAAAGAGTTCCAAGCAAATGGTGATAGCAGATTCCACCATGGAAGCAGAATATATCGCTGCATCAGAGGCTGCGAAGGAAGCATTCTGGTATAAGAAGTTTACTGCAAAAATCAGAGTAATGCCATCAGATGCCATTCCTCTATACTGCGACAACAATGGCGCCATAGCCCTTGCTAAGGAGCCGAAGGTCTCACCAAAAATCCAAGCACATTGAGCGGCGATACCACCTCATCCGCGATTACCTCGAGAAGGGTTATGTCGAGGTCAAGAGAGTCAACTCCACAGATAATGTGGCAGACCCACTTACAAAGCCGTTGGGCCAGCAGAAGATCGAAGCCCACCTTGAGAAGATGGGACTTAGACTTGTAGCCAATTGGCTTTAGGACAAGTGGGAGATTGTTAGATATATGTGCCCTAGAAGCCAGAATTGGCTGACACTTGTAATACACTTCTAGGGGCAAAATTATAATTTTGACTATAATCAATAAAATGGGTTATTTTCTATCACATATGTGTATTTAGTGTCTGTGATACATCCTTTGAGTTAATGGTAATGATAATTCATATTTTCAAGAGTTGAAAATTTAAGACATGAATAATCATTATTAACTCATAAAATGCTCCCGACCATAGGATCATCACGAGGATGGTGATTGATCCGAAAGGTTGGTGTACAATCGCTTCTCTTTAGTAGATGAGTCTTGAGTCTACGGTGTGGAGACATCGGAGCGAGAGTATAGGTACTCGTTAGAGAACGAGGGCACTGAGCGTGACCACCTCGAGTAGTCATTAGGAAGTCTACCTTCTCGTCAATGACTGACTCGATGCTATAGTAGGTGTGTCTGGTTCTTTGACCTGAGGTGCATCGGCAGTTCACCTTGAGGGTGTTATAGTTTGACTACACCATTACTCGGTCTCCTAGCCATATGGAACCCTGAGGTGTATGTTGGCTATAGCATGTTCATTGTAGGAACTGGATTGCATCAAGATGGAATCTATCTACCTCGGTGGTAGAGGAGCAGCCCTATGATGATCATGAGAATCAAGTCCAGAAGCCCATGGCCATGGCAGAGTGAAATAATAGAAAGAGTTTCTATTTAGATTTTCACATCGGACTTGAATCGAATGATTACATCATATGACAGAAACTAGGGTTTGACGAGTTCACCTTAACCCTAATCTGATCGGGGCTCAAGATAGAAGAACTTAATCACACAGGTAGCTGCACCAAGAGGTTCGCATTCAGCTCTGATGGGTTGCCACCATATACTGCTAGGTGTCACTGGTGGATTTTGGGAGCAATTAGAATGATTTAGATGATCGATCATTCTAGCTGTTCGAATCAGAAGAGTTCTGATCCATCGAAAGGAGTTTCGATGATGTCGATGATAGAGATCATGACATATCCCATTACCATACAGAACTGAACCTAACTGGGTCACACAAACAAGGGTTTGAATCTGGTGATCATCAATTGAACTGATCCAGTTCAATTGATCTGAATGAGATTCAATTAGGTTCAAGGAAAATCGTGCTAGCACTCGATTGAACCTAACGTTCTTCTTTTACTATCATAAATAAGTTGTCCTGACTGAGCCAAAGGAGTTTGTGCTCAATCAGAGGCCTTCATTGGTCTGACTGGAGCTGTCCAGGTCCAGAAAAGTCAGAAAAGGGTTGTCTTATTTTGTAAGACAATACCTGCCATTTTTGGTCACCTATCCATTTCTTGTCCTTTGACTTTGGTCAAAAGTTGACCTTTGACTGGTCAAATATTGACCATTGATACTTTGACTTTTGTCCACATGTCATGCACCTATTGGAGAGCTGGTGGGGGCTTGTCCCCTTGCCAGAACCTGGCAAGGAGGAGGGCGCACGCCACCCTTGGCGTGTGCCCAAGTTGGAGGCGCCCAGGAGTCCCTGTTGGACAGGGACTCCATCTCCTTTTTGGATTCCGAATTTAGAGTTCTCCTAAGAACCAACTTTGACTGATCTTAGGCGCCATCTAAGGAGGAATCCAGGGGACTCTATTCCCACCAATCAGATTTAGATCTGATTTCACAAAGGGTTGTGATTGGTTGGGAAGAAGAGGAGTTGGATCACGCTTAGTCTATAAATAAGACCCTATGCCCAACTCAAAGAGCATCATAATTCTCCATGCCCCAAGGCTGCCTTCTCTCCTCTCCTCCTCCATGCCAAAGCCCATCTTCTCCCTCTCCTCTCCATGTTCAAAAGTAGTTTTGGACCTTGCTTGGTGCAATCCAGATGAGAGAAAGGCGACTGAAAGCTAGAAGGTTGTGCTACTGCAAAGAACAACTGCTGATCTTCGAAAGAAGTTTTGAAGATCCTCCAGATCTTATTTTTGGAGATGTGATAGAAAAGAAGAGGATCTCCAGATCCAGCTGAAATGAATATTGGTAGAAGTCAGGCACTTACGTGGCTAGATCTAGAACCTTCCGCTGCTTACAGGATCATCAATGGATAATAGGATTACCCATTTCAAAGTAAATTAAATTTGATTTAATTTATCTAAATTTTATTTTATTATTAGAATAATAAGAATTAGATCTAAAATATCTCAGATCTAATTAGGATCAAAGAGAAAAATTTTTGAAATATATCTCTTGATCTAATCAGATCTAAACAAACCTGATCCGAAAAATCAGAATTTTTCTTCACTTGGCGTGGAGGAGGAAGAGAGAGACAACCTTGGGGCATAGAGAATTGCATTGCTTTTTGAGTTGGGTGCAAGATCTTATTTATAGACTATGCGTGATCCAACTCCTCTTCATCCCAACCAATCACAATCCTTTGTAAAATCAGATCTAAATCTAATTGGTGGGAATAGAGTCCCTTGAATTCATCTTTAGATGGTGCCTAAGACTAGTCAAAGTTGGTTCTTAAGAGAAGTCTAATCGAAATTCAATAAGGAGATGGAGTCCCTGTCCAATAGGGACTCCTGGGCACCTCAAAATTGGGCGCACGCCATCCTTGGCGTGCGACCTCCTTCTTGATGGCGTGCGCCCTCCTTCTTGCCAGTTTCTGACAGAGGGACAAGCCTCCACTAGCTCTCCAATAGGTGCATGACACGTGGACAGAAGTCAAAGTATCAATGGTTAACATTTGACTAGTCAAAGATCAACTTTTGACCAAAGTCAAAGGACGAAAAATGATAGGTGACCAAAAATGGCAGGTATTGTTTTACAAAATAAGATAATTCTTTTCTGACCTGGACAGGCTCCAGTTAGACCAAGTGAAGGCCTCTGATCAAGCACAAACTCCTTTGGCTCAGTCAGGATAACTATTTATGATAGTAAAAGAAGAACGTTAGGTTCAATCGAGTGCTAGCACGATTTTTTTGAACCTAATTGAATCTCATTCAGATCAATTGAACTGGATCAGTTCAATTGATGATCACCAGATTCAAACCCTTGTTTGTGTGACCCAGTTAGGTTCAGTTCTGTATGGTAATGGGATATGTCATGATCTCTATCATCGACATCATCGAAACTCCTTTCGATGGATCAGAACTCTTCTGATTCGAACAGCTAGAATGATCGATCATCTAAATCATTCTAATTGCTCCCAAAATCCACCAGTGACACCTAGCAGTATATGGTGGCAACCCATCAGAGCTGAATGCGAACCTCTTGGTGCAGCTACCTGTGTGATTAAGTTCTTCTATCTTGAGCCCCGATCAGATTAGGGTTAAGGTGAACTCGTCAAACCCTAGTCTTCTGTCATATGATGTAATCATTCGATTCAAGTCCGATGTGAAAACCTAAATAGAAACTCTTTCTATTATTTCACTCTGCCATGGCCATGGGCTTCTGGACTTGATTCTCATGATCATCATAGGGCTGCTCCTCTACCACCGAGGTAGATAGATTCCATCTTGATGCAATCCAGTTCCTACAATGAACATGCTATAGCCAACATACACCTCAGGGTTTCCATATGGCTAGGAGACCGAGTAATGGTGTAGTCAAACTATAACACCCTCAAGGTGAACTACCGATGCACCTCAGGTCAAAGAACCAGACACACCACTGCAGCATCGAGTCAGTCATTGACGAGAAGGTAGACTTCCTAATGACTACTCGAGGTGGTCACGCTCAGTGCCCTCGTTCTCTAACAAGTACCTATACTCTCGCTCTGATGTCTCCACACCGTAGACTCAAGACTCATCTACTAAAGAGAAGCGATTATACACCAACCTTCCGAATCAATCACCATCCTCATGATGATCCTATGGTCGGAAGCATTTTATGAGTTAATAATGATTATTCATGTTTTAAATTTTCAACTCTTGAAAATATGAATTATCATTACCATTAACTCAAAGAATGTATCACAGACACTAAATACACATATGTGATAGAAAATAACCCATTTTATTGATTATAGTCAAAATTATAATTTTGCCCCTAGAAGTGTATTACAAGTGTCAGCCAATTCTGGCTTCTAGGGCACATATATCTAACACCTCCATTAACGGTAGGTTTACTTGACTCGCCCACCTGTCGCTCTCTTGTGGCTTCCTCATCTCTTAATTTGAAGGCTTATTCTGCTCGGGCATATCCTTCAGTCCGAGCTAGCAGATCGGCAAAATCTTTGGGATACTTTTTTAGAGAGAATATTAAATTATTCTTCTGAAGGCCATCCTTGAGTGTGGCCATTACAATAGACTGATCCAGATTTCGGACCTCCAATGCAGCAGCGTTAAACCGGATGACATAAGCTCGGATAGATTTTTTCTCCTTCTGCATGATATTCATCAGAGAATCCGAATCTTAGTGCGAACGTCGGCTGCTGATGAAGTGAGCCATAAACTGATGGCTCATCTGGTCAAAGGAGAAGATCGTACCCAACTTCAACGTCGATTTCTAGTTTTTTGCTGCTCCCTTTAAGGTAGACGAAAAAGCTCAGCATAAGATGGCGTTCGATGCACCATGAAGCAGCATCATAGTCCGAAAGGCCTCCGAATGATCGATCGGATCAGAGGTTCCATCATAGCTTTCAAACCAAGGAAAGCTTGAAGTTCGACGGGATGGGCTCTTGCATAATTCGGAGAGAGAAAAGGGGATCGATGCGGACGTCGTTATGGTGGGCTAGGGTGATGTGGTCGACCTCTTCAATCCATCGATCCATCTCCTGCAGTTTCTGATCGAGAACGTCATTTTGATCGCAGACCTTAGAAGACTTCCGACTGTAGATGGAAAAAATTTCTTCTGAAGAAGAATTATGATCCAAGCAAGGATCCTCTACTTTCTGTTTCTCTTTTCCAGGGGCGATGGGTATGCTAGCCCAAATGCTCCTCCTTAGGACTGGTTTCTGACATCCCGACGGTGGGTTTTCTAGCGAAACCACCACCGGAGGCTGTCGCATGGCCTGCACCATTTCGGTAAGGTCCTGAACCCACTGTATCAGTAGGTTAAACTGCTCCGAATCTATCACGACTGTCGATGGAGGAGGAGGTTGAAGCACCGACGATAGAGCAGGGACAGACAAATCTAGCCCAAATCTGATGGTAGAAGCGATAGATCTTTAGGTAGTTGTCCTCTTTGAAGGCATTTCTCGGGATTAAGGAAGAGGATGAAGATGAACCTTGAAGAAGAAGATCCACCCACCAAGTTAACTGAGCACTCCTTTAAGAACAAGGATACCTCAGGAACAGCAGGCCCTTCCTTTAGCGCCAATCCTATTGGTGCAGAATCTGGTTAACGTCGGATCGAGTTAGAGTTGAGGAAGAAGAGGTCGCCGTCGGTGATCTGCAAAATAAAGTTTCATTCGAAGTCAGTGGTAGTAGCTCCGGTAGGATCCTCCGACGATCAAATCAGCTCTTCTGGAGTGCTCGGGCAAAAATTCAGCAGAGTTTTGGGAAGAAAAAGAGAGTTTAGAGAAAATGTATCTGGAGAGTCCTTTTATAGACAAAGTCTGGAGTAGATTAATAGTGACGATCGTAACCGTCCGGTAGTGGGCCGCTCGGGACCACGTGGAGTTTGTTATGGAGAGAGGTGTCTGTTGCCGTAATGTGGCCGTTCGTTGAGATTTAATAGTCAAAGTTCGGAGGAAGTAGATATTGGTTGGTGAAGAGCTTTGACATACATCAATTTTAGAGGTGTTCGGACTCCTAAAAAAACTTGACTAAAGAAGAAATCTGGAAGGAGTTTGATTCTTGGAGGAATTTGACTGAAGAAGAAATTCGAAAGAAGTTCGGCTCCTAGAGGTATCCGACTAAAGAAGAGGTTCGGAAGGAGTTTGGCTCCTGAAAGAATTCGACTAAAGAAGAAGTCTGAAAGGAGTTCGGCTCCTGAAGGAATCCAACTGAAGAAGAAGTTTGGAAGAAATTCGGTTCCTGAAGGTATCCGACTGAAGGAGAGGTTGGGAAAGAGTTCGGCTCCTGAAGGCACTTGATTGAAGAAAAAATTTGGAAGGAGTTTGGCTCTTGGAGAAATCCGACTGAAGGAGAAGTCCGGAAGAAATTTGGCTCTTGGAGGCATCCGACTGAAGAAGAGGTCTGGAAGAAGTTTGGCTCATGGAGGAATCCTACTAAAGGAGAAGTTCGGAAGGAGTTCGGCTCCTGAAGGTACTTGACTGAAGAAGAAATTTGGAAAGAGTTTGGCTCTTGAAGGAGAATTTCTGATCGAAGCTCTTTCGTGATTACCAGTTGCATTAGGCTAAGTATCAAACTGAACTTTGACGGGAGCGAGATTTATCCCTAACATAATATAATATAATATATTATGACAATAATATAATATAATATATCATAATAATAATATAACATAATATAATATATAATAATATTAATATTAGATATTATAATATATTATAATATGATATATAATATCATATTATAATATTATTATAAATTATTATAATATAATATATTTTATTATTATAATAATATAATATGATAATAATAATATAATAATATGTTAAAATATATAACAATATATATTATATTATATTAATATAAGATATTAACATAACATAACATAATATAATATAATATATTATGTTATTAGATATTATAATATATTATTATAATATAACATATTATAACATGATATAGAATATAATATTATAATATTATAATAAATTACTATAATAGAAAATATATTATATTATTATATATATATAATAATATAATGCTATAATGATATAATAATATATTATTATATTAGATATTAATATAATATAATATAATATAATATAACATGATATAGAATATTATATTATAATATTATAATATATTATTATAATATACTATATTATATTATTATAATATATTATGATAATATAATACTATAATAATAATATAATAATATATATTATGTTATATTAATATAAGATATTAATATAACATAATATAATATAATATAATATAATATATAATAATATTTATATAGTAATAGATATTATGAAAAATATGGATAGATCTTAGTAACTTATCCAGAAAATTAGTAATGTAAAAAATATGGGTAGCAGATTTTCGAATCATTTTTTTATGTATAAAAAATATAAATAAATTATTTTTTATCTAAATATTATCTAAAAAAATATAATTTTTTAAATAAATTTTTTATCAAAAAAAAAAAAAGAAAAAAAAAAAGAAGGGCCCTAAACGTTTCACGAGTCCATACCGGACTCTGGTTTAATTCGTGTTTCACGTGTTCTCGGTTCAAGGATCAGATTTAACCTTTCAGCACGAGGGCTGGTGGCCTAGCCGGGTTACGTAGCCACTGGGCTGATCCAGTCCATCTTGCTTAAAATGGTTGCCCCCGCCCCCGGAAAAAATCGCCCACCCAATCTTCTGAACGGCGAGAGGCGGTGCGAAAGCCTTTGCTGCTAAATTCCAATTCGAGTCGACGAACACGGTTCGCTTCTCTCCTCCGCCTTCGTTTGTCCCTCGCGCCTGGGAAAGGGCGAAATCTCCTCTCTCGGATGGCATCATCGTGGTGCCTCTCCGCCGTCGCTTCCACCGCCCTCTCTCCGGCGGCGTTCGGGAGCCTGGGCCTCCGCCGCCGGAGGAGCAGAGGCGGCCTCCTCCTCTCCCCGCTTCTCCAGAGGGTCAATAGGAGTCTCGTGGTCTGCATGGCCCCGGAAGAAGAGAAGATGACCCGCCGTTCTCCTCTCGATTTCCCCATCGTATGTCTTCCCCTTCAATTCCTCTCACTTCAATCCGTTCCATCTTTTCAGTTGTTGAAAGTCTTAAAAATTCCATCTTTCATGACATAATGACCTAGGATGAAAAATTTTTCTTCTTCCCCTTAGCGAGTATTTCGAAAGTTATTTAGATTTATTTGCCGGGTTCTTTTTCCTCCTATGGGCGACTCGTTGCTTGATATTCTGGGAGAGTTAACTACCAGACATACTGCTTTATGAACCATCTGTCGGATTTATGATTCATTTGTCATCAAAAATTAGAAAGGTCAGCTTCTATCGCGGTCGAAGCTGGAGTCCAGCTAGTTAGAGTTGTCTTTTGCAGTTTACTTTCTTCTATTTTGGGCTTTATATATCAAAGCTACAATTTGAGCCTTTGCTTTAATTTCACCCGGGAAAGAGATTTATCTATAGCTAGGGTTTTAGGTCAATAAGAGATTCGTAATTCTAGGGTTGGATATGCAAGGAATTATGCTGTTTTCATTCCTCATCTGCTCGTAGCTAATGGGAGAGGGCGTTCTGTGCCACTGGACTAACCAGTCTGACGCAAATAAGAATGCACATGTTTGATATGTAGATGCAGATTTAAAGAGGAAAGAGAAAAGGAGTAGACAAATGTAGATGCAGATTTAAAGAGGAAAGAGAAAAGGAGTAGACAAAGGTCTAGTTTTGAAAGTTTAGTTTATGAGGGCTGGACATCAGACTAGATATGGGGTTTAATTTTGTTCTTTATCAAAACAACAAAGTCCAAAGAAAAAAAAATTCTGAAAGAACATGAGACGCATGGAGAAGTAGGGGGATGCACTAGTTTGCCTCAAAGAAATGAAACAAAGAAGAATTTTATGTTCCCTTGCACCACCAATTTGTAAGATGCAAGCCGGAATTGATAGAGACCAAAATCTGGCTGCAGAAAATCGGATTGCGTGTGTAGAAACCAGAAGGTTTGCCTAATTCATTGTGGAATCTTGACAAAATTCTAATAATCTGGATTGTATTTATATGTGCAACAACCAATGACAATTTGCCTAATGACAAAGTCCTAATCATCTAAATTTTATATATCTCAATCATCTAGATTGTATTTTACTCATTATATTTACTTATAATTATTGAAATTATGTACCAAACTTAAAATAATTAGTAATAAAATTTAATAGCATAGGATTAATGGTATGGTAAAATAGAAATATATATAAATAAAATGAATGAAAATATCCCATCATCTAGATTGTATGCAACAACCAATGACACCCCTTGGTTTTCATATATTCAACGTGATTCTATGAAACTTGATTTGGTTTGTCTTTTTGTTATTTCTGAAGAATGTGCTCGCATCTAAAATTTTCTCTGTGGCATTCCTTTGCTTCAAACTGTTGTTGCTTGATTCATTTTTTTTAAGTATTCATAGCTTGTCCTTTTCCTAATTTTTAGCACTTGTTAAGGAAGAAGTAAATTATATTTGCTACTTGGATCATTGGAATCTTAGTATCAAATGATCTAGATAATTGTGATGATGTGGTAACTGATGTCGAAATGCCATACCACTTAGTGGGTTCCTCCACTTGAGCTGATCAATAATAGTATAATAGTGGTCATTTGGTGATCCCCTCCTCTTCTACCGCACCTCTACTATTTCACTGTTATCCCAAGATTTTTACTTTTCTGGCTTTGGAAGGTGTCTTTGGGCGTGCAGTGACTTTAGGGATACTTTTGGAATATTGTTAGAGTTCTTGTTGTGGAAATTTCTTGTATTATATTTGATTCTAAGATAACTGTTCTTCTTTGCTTGCTTACCATCTCAAATAAAAAATTAGGCCACAGCATGTCTGTGATGTTATGATCATGTCATGACCCTTACTAGACTAAGAAAATTGTCAGGATGAGGATTCTTCATTTTTGAGGTTGACATTGTTGAAAATTTCTCATATATCATGTTCTCGTAACTCCTGGTGTCGATAATGACCTTGTGAACCTTCTTTATATGTATATATGGTCCAAAATATCTACTTTTTAATTGTTCTTCTGTTTTTTTGTTTTTCTTTTTTTGGTTGTTTTTGAACGCTCTTCCACATCACGATGTATCTGTAGTCATTTTGCTTTGAACCTACCTCCGCTTTGGCCTTAAATTGTTTGCATCTGTTGTGGCTGGCAGAACACTTCTAAAATCTATTTGATATGCATATTTCTTTGCATTTGAGAAGAAACTAAGATCTGTGCTATTGCTTGGTCTCATTAGTTTTTTGGATAAGTTGTAGACACCAAAATAAAAAGACAATACCCCAATATTTGTACCCTTTGATCTCACACCTATATTTTGAGAGATTTCTACATATGCCCTAATTTCTACTTCTGGCACAACCTCGCTCCTCCTGCTGGTTCATCATCTTTCTCTATTCAAAGCATACTGGTAAGTCAGAGGATATCTAGGACTAATTCTACCTAGGGCTGGAAGTGGATTGGGCTGGGTTTTACCCCTACCCAAGCCCAGCTCGAATTTTTTTTTTTTTTGGGTTTCGGGCTGGGCTTAGGCCAAAAATTTTCTAAAAATTTCAGGCCCGAGCCAAGGCCGAACCCAATTGGGCCAGCCCTCCTCGTCGATGGGGAAGGAGGCCTGGACGGCGGATGGGACCTCCCCTTCTTGCCGCGGGGTGCAACATCGGGGGGGGGGGGATGGGGGGCTAGGTGGCCATAGAGGAGCGCAAAGGGGAGTCGGGGGAGCCATGCGGGGAGGGGGGGGTGCAATGGGCTGCAAGCAGCGGCTACGGTGCGAAGGCGGGAGCCACGGAGGAGCGCAGAGGGATGTCAGGGGAGCCACGGCCCGCGAGGGGGTGCTGGGGTGCGACGGGCTGCGGACGGCAGTCACGAGGGTGTGGTACGAAGGCGGGAGCGCGGAGGGGTGCGGGGGAGCCGCGGCCCGCGAGGGGGCACTGGGGCTGTGAGCGGCGGCCGTGGGGGTGTGGTGCAACGGCGGGAGCCAGGGTCAGGGGAGGGTTGAGAGGGGGGATTCTGCATTGGGGGAAGCCGAGGGAGGGGGGAGGGCGCAAGGGGGTTCGCGAGGGTCGGGGCCAGGGGAGGGCGAGAGGGGGGTGGTTTTAATGGGCATTGGTGGGTTTAATGGGGCCCAGGCCCGGCCAGGGGTGTGTGTGGGTGGGTTTTAATCGGGCCTGAGTTGGGCTTAGGCCAGGCCAAAGATAGGCCCGAGCTTGGCTCGAAAGTAAAATGGGCTCTATTTTTTGGCCCGAGCCCGGTCTAAATGATTTTAGGCCGAGCCTGAAGCCGGCCTGGCTCAATGGGCCTCGGGCCGGCCTGAGTCCACTTCCAGCCCTAATTGTACCTGAGATAAGTTGTCTCAAGCAATTTAGGTGGTAAAACTGGTAAGATAAATTATAACTAGATCAGCCCTTTTACAAAAAGGTGTGAAGAGGTATTGGATTAAATTGGTTTATAAGCCTATTTAATGAAATTATAAAAACTAAGAAAATTCTAGATGATTGGAGAAGTACTATAATACCTTTTTGTAAGTATAATTACGATGGACAAAACTTTCCTAATTATCTAAGAATTGAGCTTATGAGTCACTATACACTTATGGAAAGCGTAACCGAACAAAGACTAAGAGAAGCAACAACTGTTTCAAGCAACCAATTTGGATGCATGTCTAAAAAGATCAACAATAAAGGCTGTCTATTTACTTAGTCAATAGAAAAATATAGAAGAAAAGGGAAAAGGATTATACATGGATATATTAATTTAGAGAAAACTTATGATAGGGTGCCAATTGATTTGGTAGGCTTTAAGGAAGAATTTTGTATATAAATGGTACATTGGAATAACCAAGGACATGTATACCTGGGCAGTAACAAGACTTGTATTTTCCAGTCACAAAATGGTTACATCATGGATCACCAATAACTCTATCATTTTGCATTAATTATAAATGAACTCACAGCTAATATTCAAGAAGATATACCATGATGTATGTTATTTGCGGACAATATAGTATTGCTTGATGAAAAGAAAATTGAAATAAATATTAAATTGGACTGATGGAGGAAAACTTTAAAGGATAAAGGCTTGAAAATCAGTAGAAGAAAGAAAGAATTGATGGAATTTAAATTAAATGGGAATGAAAATGAAGAAGTAATATTAATTAAGATTGATGGACAGGAGGTACCATAGGGTGACTTGATTCATTATTTAGAGTCTATAATAAAATAATTGGGAGATACATGAAGATAAATATAATAGAATTTGGGCTGGTTCAATGAAGATGAGAGGTGTATTTGGAATATTGTGCGTTAGGCGCATACATTGGGGACTCAAGGAAAAAATTTATAAAATAATAGTAAGGCTTGCGTTGTTGTAAATGTTGGGCAACAAAAAAACTACATGCAAACAAATTGAGTATGGTAGAAATGAGAATGTTAAGATGGATGTTAGTAAAACTAAAAGAATAGATTAAGAATGAATATATTAAAGGAGTTGTAGGAGTTGCACAAATTAATGACAAAGTGATGGAAAATTGATTAAGATGATATGGACATGTAGAGCGAAGATCTGTGGATGCCTTTATAAGGAAAGGTACTTTAGTTTGTGTTGAAGGTTGTAATAAAAGGGAGAAAGACGTAAATTAATATTGATGGAGACTGTGAAGAAGCATGTGAAGAAACTTAGAATAACATCAGAGTAAGAATCCATAGAGCTGATCCCTAGTAGTTGGGAAAAGGCTAGATGATTGTGATTGTGATATGTACTGTATAGTTCTAAGGAAAAGATATATGTATGCATGTATAGATGCATGCATGCATGCATGTATGGATGTATGCATGTGTGTGTGTATGTATGTATGGATGGATGGATGGATGGATGTATGGATGCATATATGCATGTATGTATGTTTGCTTGCATGCATGATATAGCTACTTCTCTGTAGAGCTTAGGACCACTT
The DNA here is from genome assembly GCA_006176705.1 of Cocos nucifera. Taxonomy (NCBI): domain Eukaryota; kingdom Viridiplantae; phylum Streptophyta; class Magnoliopsida; order Arecales; family Arecaceae; genus Cocos; species Cocos nucifera. The sequence continues at coordinate 1,765,636 of QRFJ01000122.1, forward strand.
CAGAGGGAGGCATCTTAAGCTTGAATGATACAGCTAAACTTTGACTTCTCCAGTACTGCAGAATGTATGAGTTTGTGGTCTGTTAATTTATGGGTACCCTGCTCTCTGTGATCATGCTGACATGTCAGAAAAATCTATCTTCTCATCATACAATGTAATGGAAAATGCTTATATCAACTTTGTTGGCTCATTGTGCCAATCAGGATGGTGATTTGTTTGAGCAGCCTTGTCTGTTTATCTACTTTTCAGAACCTAGGCTACTTTAGGTAACCTTGAATGATGCAGTTCAACTTTGGCTTCTCTGGTAGTGCTGAATGTACATGGGTCTGTAACCTGTTAATTTGCTTAGCAAACCCAGCTCCATGTGATTATGCTGACATGCCAGAAAGTTACCATATCATGATAGAGTTTAATGGAAAATGCTTGTATCTTGAACTTTGTTGGCTCAAGGCGCTAATCAAACAGTGATTTGCTTCAAGTCTAACAACATTTGTACCTGTGTACTTTGTACGAGCAAAATTGATTCTTTAATACCTTGCATGATGTTTTATTCTTTCATGAGATGGACAATCATCTACTTGTTTGAAAACATTATGCAGGAGTGGGAAAGGCCTAAGCCTGGTAGGAGACCTGATATATTCCCGCAGTTCAGCCCAATGAAAACTCCATTGCCACCTCCCTTGCCGGCAGACCCTCCTGAAGAGGACGAGGAAGAGGAGGAAGAAAATAAAGAGGAAGAAGAGGAAGATCCTGATAAGGAAGATCCTGATAACCCAGAGAAGCAGCCTTAGATATACTGGGATACTGGTGACAAGTAAGTGAATCATAACTTGTGAGGAAGGCTAGTTCAAATGTCAATCGGAGGGGAATGCTAAATCCACAGCCTTGCGCTAGGCAGCCATCTAGTTGCCAACTTTCAGCAATGGTTTGGCTATTAGTGTAGGTGAAATTATATTGATATCAAAATTTTGAGGGTTATGCTGGTTGACTCCAACATGTATTTTTATAGATTAGATTGAGAATGTTGACTTTCTTCAGTTTAAATTTACTTTTTGTCATTACGAGTTGTGTGTTAAAAAGGCCGGTATCATAACGGACGGTGGTGAATGTATTCTGCTTGGAATAACTCATGCAACCATGCTGTTGGTTTATCAGTGTTTAATGTGGAAGGCTGAACTTCCAGAGCGATTGATATATTCGCTTACACTTAGGAATGTTGAGATACTTGTGTTGGTTGACTGAGACATAGGAAAGAGATTGATTTTTATTTGTGTTGGTTTTGACATTGAGCTATTCAAGAACTCCCGGTACAAAAATGATAGATCTCAACAGGTGAGCCAATTTCTGTTCGTTGGATGTCAGTTTATGGTGACCAGGACAAGAAATCTATGCTATGATGCCCCATTTGTGATCTCTTAATGTTAACACACACGGTCGTTGTGATAGCTTTTGTGCGCGTACGTGTATGTGTGTTGTGGGGGGGGGGGGGGTAGCTCGAGGATTCGTTTGGTTCACCGGCGGAGAGGGAAAAAAAGGAAAAAAAAAAAAAAAAAAAAAAGAGGGATTCTTAGAAAGAGGGAAATGATCTTAGAAAGTTGAAATTTTAAAAGGATAGAAAAGAAAAAGTTCTTCGCTATGCTTGATAGAAAGTAGAAATTTATGGAGGAGATGAATTTTAAAATTTTAAACATGATTTTTTTTTTTTAAATATTTTTTTATAAATAATAATATAATATTATATTAATATTTTTTTAATTATTATATTAATATAATATAGTATTTATATTAATATATTATGTTAATACATATATTACTATTATATTAATATAATAAATTATTATGATATAATATTATATTATAATATATTAATATTATATTATTATTATTATTATTTCTTATATAAAGTTTGGAAGTAAAAATATATAATTTTATATATATTAAGGATATGATAAGTAGTTTACATAATTTTTTATCAAAAAAATATTTAATTAAATATAAATTATTTTATAATAAATTATTTTTATATGATCAATCAAATATGTTAAAATCATATTCTTACTTTCTAAGAAAAAAAATCTTCTCATGAATTAAGAGTTTAAGATGATGCTTGGATACTAAAAATTATTAGTATATGAAGTAATGTGTGATGGTTATGCCATGCTGGCAGGAGATTTTCCAGGTTCCAGTCATATAGAAAATTCCTAGTTGGATAGCTGGGTTAAATTTTGAGCAAATGCGATCCTAATTGTTAGCCGTCGGAGTTGCTTCCAACCAGGCCCGACTTTCAAGCAGGCACAAAGCCAGGATCTACCACTGACTTCCAGATTTTTACCTAGCCATGCTATTAAATGCAACAAGTTGAGTCTACATATGCCACCATGAAAACCGAAGCAAATTTTTTTTTTTCCGAATACCGCACTCCAACCCATGCAGAAAAAAATTTTCATGTCCATACACCAACCAATCCACTAGAAAAACGTCTAGCATGTTTGCGTAGCTTGCTACGCTATCAAAGTCCAAACATGGACCGATTTGATTCTCACCATCAGCTTTGTCGAGTAAGCTGCTAAGAAGAAATAACACAACCACGCCTCATAGTTATCCCCCACCCCCCGCAAGGAACAGGGAGGCTTGCGCCTATCCTAAACTAATTCTGGCGTGTCTATTTGATCTGGGCTTTCTCTTCATTTGCTTTTGGTGGTAGAATCTGTTGATCTTCGAAAACAAAAGATTTGTAATAGTACGGTCTCCTCGATATTATATATCAGACAAAGCCAATCTTTAGAATTTAATGTTATTGCAAATATTCCATAGGAACACTAGTCACCACATCACAACTAGCATGAGCCACATAGCTCCACACACATCTTAGAAAAGATAATTGGATACTACGTTATCGAGATCGTTCAGCATTTGTTGCATATTACATTATGAGGGAACGGATCTTATTTCTTTCCGCTCTTCTTGAGACCTGCACCTCCAAATGTTCCCTTCTGAGTTGCCTTAGACCTCAATTCCTTCAGTGCCTGCTTGGTGAAAAGAGGAAATAAATAGAGAGAAAAAAAACATGAAGTCGAATCAATCACCTGTTCTTTCTCATGGGTAAGGAAGAAGAGAAATCAGTACACATCAAATGGTAGAACGCCATCACCTTTTCCTCCTCTTTCTTCTTCTGAATATTTGCAAGATCCGTCTACAGAAAGCGAGCCAAAACATCAAACAGAGATGAAAACAGCAAAATATACCAACTAAGAGCAAGAATGTTGCTACAGAAGAATAGAAATTTACATGGCCTAACTTTCTGCAACTACGGAATGATGAAACCAGCCAAACATATTATCAGAATGGTAAAAGAATGTGCATTCCACCAAAAACACTGATTCTTCCTCATCTGCTTATGTTTAACAACAAATTACATATCAACCCAGTGCACCATAAAAAATCTCAAGTAAATGACTGAAGGTTTTATAAAGACAACTCGCAAATTTACCACTCCTGCAATAACTCAAAACACTTTCGCACTATGATTACAAGACCAAAATGACGCTCTCAGGAAATTTGTTATCACTTTGACATGAGCGACCAGGCCAATTATCTCATCAGCAAAGTTCTCTATCTGAACCAACAACATTTTGTGGGCACATAGAATGAAACATGAACCCTTTCAGATACATATAGTGAACAAATGAAGAGCAGCCAGGCAGAATTGACCATCTATGTAGGTATGGTATTTATCAACTAAATATACCTTCGACTTTTTTTCCTCCCTTGAGAATCCGGTCTAAGATCACTCTATGACTGCAGCACATCACTGCAATCAAATGAAAATTTCAATAGAACCAACAACAGGATCACAATAGAAGAGCCAAGAACAGATGCTATGTGTTCCAAAGTTCTTTGAGGCTCTCACACTACAGAATTTATGATGCCTCATCTCCGTTTGTAAACATGCATGAATGCAGAGAGTACAATCACATTGATAAAATTTTCATAATAATGAAATGCCACAATAAGCTCAAAAATCATCTATTAGGGGATAAATTTCGCTCCTACCGAAGTCCAGTCTGATACTTATCTCAATGCAACCGGTAATCACGAAAGAGCTTCAATCGAAAATTCTCTCCCAACAGCCGAACTTCTCAGCGGCCGAGCCCCAGTCGAACTCCTCTAACGGCCGAATTCCTACCGAACTCCCCAGGATCCAGACCCCTTCCAAACTTCTCCTTCGATCGAACTTCCCCAAAATCCGAACTTCTCTAGGAGCCGGACTCCTCCCAGACATCTCCTTCAGTCGAACTCCTACGGAAGCCGAACTTCTTCTGGATCCCCCTTTAGTTGGACTCCTACGGGAGCCGAACTCCTTCCGAACTCCTACGGAAGCCGAACTCCTTCCGGACTTCTCCTTCAGTCGGATTTTTACAGGAGCCAAACTCCCTTCCGAACTCCGGTCAGATTCCTACAGGAGCCGAACTCCTTCCGGACTCCTTCAGTCGGACTTCTATTGGAACCGAACTTCTTCCAAATCTCTCCTTCAACTAGCGTTCCTCCCGGATGATTCCCTCTAGCCGTATTCCTTTTGGAAGTCCGAACTCCTTTGGAATTGATGTATGACGGAATTCTTCACCAACCAATGCCTGCATCCTCCGAACTATGGTTATTAAATCTCGACGAACGGTCGCCATCAGTGTGCTACAGGCGACGCTACAGACGGCACCCTCCTTCGTGACAGACTCCACCAGACCTTGAGCGGCCCGCTACTGGACGATATGGCTATCACTATCAGTCTGATGACACCTTCCTCTCCGTACCGAACTCCACCAAGCCTCGAGCGGCCCGCTGCCAGACGGCTGCAGTTGTCACCATCAATCAAGCTTCGTCTATAAAAAGAGACCATCCAGATACGTTTTTTTCTAAACTTTAAGCTCTCTTCTCCTTTCCAAAACTCTGTCGAACTCTTGCATAAGCACTCCATTTCTATTGGCCAGAAGAGTTGACTTGATCGTCGGAGGATCCTACTGGAGCCACCACCAACTCCGAATGGGACTTTGTTTTGCAGGTCACCAACGGCGATCTCATCCTCCTCCACTCCAGCTCGTCCCGGCATCAACCAGATTCTGCACCAACAGAATTGACGCTAGAAGGACCCTCTGTTCTTGAGGTTCTCTTGTTCTTAAAAGAGTGCTCAACAACGATCTCTCCTCCCTCTCTAGAAATCTCTCTTCTTCCTCTCTAGAGTTCTTCACCGAGAAAAAATGCCTCCTAGGAGAGCTTCGACCCGGCGATCGATGGCCTCTGCAGCCAGATCCCGTCCAGACCTATCCGCCCCCGCTTCAGCCCCGACAACTCAAGTTCCACCTGTAGCCATGGTAAATCTGGAGTAGTTTAACCTGCTGATGCAACGGGTTCAGGATCTCACCGAAATGGTGCAGGCCATGTGGCAGCCTCCGGCAGCGATTCCACCAGGAAACCCGCCATCAGAATGCCAAAAGCCGATCTTAAGGAAGAACATTTGACCTAGCATACCCGTCGCCCTTATTTAAGAGAAACAGAGAGCAGAGAATCCGCGTTCGGATCATGATTCTCCTCCAGAAGAGAAATAGAGAGCCGAAATTCTCCCCCCAAGAGATTTCACAGGAGGGCGGAATGAAGTTCAACCGTGCTCATGGACTTCCTCCGAGCGCAAGCGAGGCCGAACTCCCTCTCAAGCTTGTTATCAAAGAAGCCTCGACAAAAGTGCACGAAGTTCTCCCCCAAGAGGTTTCACAGAAGGGCTGAATGAAGCTCAACCATGCTCACGGACCATCCCCCGAGCGCAAGCGAGCCCGAACTCCTCGAGCTCATCATCAAGAAAGTTCCGACAGAAGGACGCGAAGAAGTCCTTCCCCCAGAAGGTTTCATAATTACGCCCCCCTCAATGCTCCACAGACGCCGGCCTGAAGCAAGCCAATGGCGCTACCGCAACTAGAACCACCAATGAGGGAGGAACAACAAGGAGATTAGCCGCCTCCTAACAACATTGATGCTATGTCCGGAGGCCTAGTACTTCGACGAGTCACCATTTCTCAACCTCAGAGCCAGGAGAAGCTTACCCCGAATTGGGAAGGCCTATATGAAATAGAATAGATCGTTCGGTCCGGGACTTACCGCCCGAAGAAGCTTGGAGGAACGACGCTCCCACGACCTTGAGACTCGAAGAATCCAAGAATGTACTGTCGGTAATTTTTCTTCAATAAAACTCCATTTCAACATTATTGTTTCCTGATGCAAAAACTACCTGATGATAGGGAAGAAGCAATCAATAGTGGCCATGTTAGGAACAGGAGGAGAACCTTATCCTAACATGAGCAAGTTGAAGGCCTCGTTCATTTTAGACGAGATGGGGGGAGAGGCCCTGACAACGGCCCTTATGTGCCCCCACAACCCGTTAGGAATAGGAGGAGAATCTCATCCTAACATGAGCAAAGTCAAAGATCTCGTTCATTTTAGACGAGATGGGGGGAGAGACCCTGACAACGGTCCTTATGTGCCCCCACAGCCATTAGGAATAGGAGGAGAACCTCGTCCTAACGTGAGCAAAGTCGAAAGCCTCGTTCATTTTAGACGAGATTGGGGAAGAGACCCTTACAACGGCCCTTATGTGCCCCCATAGCCCGTTAGAAACAGGAGGAGAACCTTGTTCTAACGTGAGCAAAGTCGAAGAGCTCGTTCATTTTAGACGAGATGGGGGAGAGGCCCTCACAATGGCCCTTATGTGCCCCCACAGCCCATTAAGAACAGAAGAAAAACCTCGTCCTAATGCGAGCAAAGTCGAAGGCCTCGTTCATTTTAGACGAGATGTGGGGAAAGACCCTCACAACGGCCCTTATGTGCCCCCACAGCCCATTAGAAATAAGAGGAGAAACCTCGTCCTAATGCAAGTAAAGCTGAAGGCCCCGTTTATTTTAGACGGGATGAGAGGAAAGGCCCTGACAATGGCCCCATTGTGCCCGACAACAACAGAAGATAAGATCTCCCTCAACCTCGGCTAGAGATAAGATCTCTCCCGAGCTTCTACATCAACAGGAGATAAGATCTCCTTCAACCTCGGCTAGAGATAAGATCTCTTCCGAGCTTTAAAATCTACGTCAACAGGAGATAAGATCTCCTTTAACCTCGGCTAGAGATAAGATCTCTCCCAAGCTTCTACATCAACAGAAGATAAGATCTCCTTCAACCTCGACCAGAGATAAGATCTCTTTCGAGCTTCAAAGTCTACGTCAATAGGAGATAAGATCTTCTTCAACCTCGGTTAGAGAAGATCTCTCCTAAGCTTCTACATCAACAGGAGATAAGATCTCCTTCAACCTCAACTGGAGATAAGATCTCTTCTGAGCCTGAACTCCAACTTCAACAGGAGATAAGATCTCCTTTAACCTCGGCTGGAGACAAGATCTCCTCCGAGCCTTAACTTCGACTTCAACCTCGACTAGAGATAAGATCTTTCCCGAGCTTCAGAGTCTATTACGTCAACAGGAGATAAGATCTCCTTCAATCTCGGCTAGAGATAAGATCTCTCCCGAGCTTCTACATCAACAGGAGATAAGATCTCCTTCAACCTCAGCTGGAGACAAGATCTCCCCCGAGCTTGAACTCCAACTTCAACAGGAGATAAGATCTTTTCAACCTCGGCTGGAGATAAGATCTCTCTCAAGCCTTCAACTTCGAACTTTAACTTCGGTTGGAGATAAGATCTCCCTTCAACCTCCAACTTCAAGACAACGAAGATCTCTCCCGAGCTTCCAAGAGCTTTACCTCAATAGAAGATAAGATCTCCTTCAATCTCGGCTAGAGATAAGATCTCTCCCGAGCTTCTACATCAACAGGAGATAAGATCTTCTTCAACCTCGGCTAGAGATAAGATCTCTCCCAAGCTTTAAAGTCTATGTCAAAAAGAGATAAGATCTTCTTCAACCTCGGTGGAGATAAGATCTCTTCCGAGCTTCTACATCAACAGGAGATAAGATCTCCTTCAACCTCGGCTAGAGATAAGATCTCTTCCGAGCTTCAAAGTCTACGTCAACAGGAGATAAGATCTCCTTCAACCTCGACTGGAGATAAGATCTCTCCCGAGCTTCTACATCAACAGGAGATAAGATCTCCTTCAACCTCGGCTGGAGATAAGATCTCCCTCGAGCTTCAACTTTATCAATCGGAGATGAGATCTCCCAACGAAGTAGAGATCTCCCCCAAGAACGCCAACGTCAACAGGAGATAAGATCTCCTTCAACCTCGGCTGGAGACAAGATCTCCCTCGAGCCTCAATTTCAACATCAATTTCGGTTGATCTCTCTTGAGCTTCAACCTCGATGGATGCAGAGCCCGAAAAGAGACTTCGGCGATCAACTTTTTGGTACTCCCTTCGAATTTCAAACTCGAAAGTGGAGGGACTATTGTTGGGATTAAATCCCGCTCCCACTGAAGTCCAGTCTGATGCTTATCTCAATGCAACCGATAATCACGGAAGAGCTTCAATCGAAAATTCTCCCCCAACAACCAAACTCCTTCGACCGACCGAACTTCTCAGCGACCGAGCCCCAGTCGAACTCCCCTAACGACCGAATTCCTGCCAAACTCCCCAAGATCCAGACCCCTCCCAGACTTCTCCTTCGGTCGAACTTCCTCAGGATCCGAACTTCTCCAGGAGCCGGACTCCTCCCAGACATCTCTTTCAGTCGGACTCCTACGAGAGCCGAACTCCTTCCGAACTCTTTCAGTCGAACTCCTATGGGAGCCGAACTCCTTCCGAACTCCTCATTCGATCAGATTTCTATAGGAGCCAAACTCCTTCAGTCGAACTTCTACTAGAACCGAACTTCTTCCGAATCTCTCCTTCAGCTAGCGTTCCTCCCGGATGATCCCCTCTAGTCATATTCCTTTTGGAAGTCCGAACTCCTCTGAAATTGATATATGACGGAGTTCTTCACCAACCAACGCTTGCATCCTCCAAACTACGACTATTAAATCTCGACGAACGGTCGCCATCAGTCTGCAACAGGCAACGCTACAAACGGTGCCCCCCTCCATGACACTCCATCAGGCCTCGAGCGGCCCGCTACTGGATGGTATGGCTGTCACCATCAGCTTGACGATACCTTTCTCTCCGTACCGAACTCCACCAGACCTCGAGCGGCCCGCTGCCAGACGGCTGCAGCTGTCACCATCAATCAAGCTCCGTCTATAAAAAGGGACTCTCCAGATACGTTTTTCCTGAGCTCTAAGTTCTCTTCACCTTCCCAAAACTCTGCCGAACTCTTGCCTGAGCACTCCATTTCTGTTGGCCAGAAGAGCTGACTTGATCGTCAGAGGGTCTTGCTGGAGCCACCACCATCGACTCCAGACGGGACTTTGTTTTGTAGATCACCGGTGGCAACCTTGTCCTCCTCCACTCCAGCTCGTCCCGGTGTCAACCAGATTCTTTACCAACATCATCCATTTTCCTAAAAGTATAGACATAGGAAGGAAGAAAAGTTCACAGACCATCACAAAATAATTCTAGATTCTAGAGTGATTCTATGAGTGTCAGGGTTTACATTTCTATGACCTATTTTATGAGATTTTATGAAAATCCTCAAGTGATTTTGGTCCACCATTTGGATTGAAAATCAGCAAGATCCTGGGTACTTTGGTTTGAGCCATTATCTATTCCAGTGAACAAATCTATGTCCTATTGCCTAGTGAGGTGCACTAGTTGAGGAATAAAGGAGTGATAGGAATTAGGGATTGCGCATGTATTCCAGAAGAAAGCGTCGCTAAATTCTAACCTTAATTTATTTTATAGGCTTAATTTTTATAGATTTATTTAGATTATTTTATTTTATTGAAAATTCTAATTTTGTTAGAACTCTATAAAAATAGTTCTATTAGGTTTCAAGTCAGTTGCTAGAGTCCTGCTAGGTTGCTTTTTGCTCCTTTATTTAAAGATTCTACCTGTATGGAGAAAAGCAAACCTGAACAATTGATTGAATGATTGGTTAATTGAATCCCTGAAATCCAGATTTTGAATCTTTGTTTTTCTTTTGAATTTTTTTTTTCAATTTTTGTTTCTTCTTTCTTTGTTTTCTTTTCATTTTACATCAATTTGGTATTAGAGCGAGGATCGATCTTCCCTGGTTCCACGGTACTTCCCTGATCTTTCTTTCTATATGTCGTGTTGCAAAACCACCCTATTTTGTTTTCTCCCTCTCTCTCTCTTTCTTTCTGTCGCCTTCCCCAGCCCACCCCCACCGCCGCTTCTCGTTTCCCCCTCCCTTCTTTCTCTTCCGCCACCTCCCTGACCTCCCTCAGAAGTTTCAATCGGGTGATAGACTTCGAACAGTGCCTCCCCTCCCTCGAGGCCTCCAACCGCCCGTTCCGTGCCCACCACGACGCCCTCACTGCTGTCGACGGCCATATCAACAGCACCATCAGTCCCGCTGCCGCCATTCTAAGGGGTATGACGCTGTCCATGGCCTCGAGCAAACCCTCCTCTCCAACATCAAAGGCATTTCCTTCCCTATTCCTGATCTCCTATAGGAGGTCCAATCAGATGGGAGGTTTCGACTGCAGGTCGACCAGATGACCACAAGCCACCGCCGGTCGACCATGGGCTACTCTGCTTCCATCACCATCCAAGCCTCACGTCGGAAATCTCCTCCCTGGCATCGTGCCCGAACGACAGCATCCTGCCCCTTTTCTCTTCTCGTCGTCACTGTCGCTGCACCACCGAACTCCCCGCCGCTGTTGCCTCGTTGCCGAACTGCCATTTTTACCGTCTCCGACAACTCACCGTTGATCGCACACCACCTGCTCCCCTCTCTATTTCTTTCGATCTGCCCTATCCGACAAATTCTTTGTCGTCGCCGCTTCCTGTCGCATCTATCGGCCGATTGCTAGCCGCCGTCGACCAACCAAGCCCCCCCCTCCGGCGCCATCGATCCGCCTCTTCCTGCCAAATGACCGAGCCCTCTCTTGGTCTTCTTCCGTGTCACAGATCGACCGAGACCCATCGCCGTCGACCCCTCCTATTCGTCGCCATCTCCATCGCCAATCGCCACCGGATCCCTTCCAAAAAAAAAAAACAAGAAAACTCCATCTCCATCATCTTCATCATCGGTGTTCACCTCCGATTTTCTTGGCCGACGCTGTCGATTGCCAGAGCTCGCTGCCCGGAGGCACGCCTCGCGCCCCCCCCCATGCTGGTTGCTAGAATCTCGGAGACCACTGGAGCTAAACAAAGGCCGGGCACCACCGAAGTAACCCACGCGGCCCACAGACCGCGTGTGATTAGTGGTCTACCGGGTCCACAGACCCTAAAAAAAAAAAAAAAAAAAAAAAAAACCTACAAGCTTTATTGGTCTCCCTTGTTTTTTAACTTACAAGCATCACAAAGAGATATTGAATTTCGTCGGATGAAAGGTACAATCCCTCAATTAAATTTTAAATTTTTTTTAAATCTTTAGGTAATTTAAAATTGCATAGACCCTTAATTTTGTTCTCTTTCATATTTTTTCATATATTGTTTCTTACATCAAACACCCACATATCTTGTTATTATACGAACCAAAAATATAGATATTAAGTTGGACTCTATAATTTTTACCGTGAGCATCATAGTTAAAATTTTTAATTAATATTAAATTTTTTTATCATTGCTATTGGTAATCTAAAAGATGCACGAACTGCAATGGTAAAAAAACTAGAATATGTCAAAAATACCCAAACAACCCTACAAGAAAATTTAAACCAGATCTACCAGTCATTAGGCAGACTTCATACTGAGATTAGAGAGTTTCCTGCTAATCAAATAAATAGCCATATAGACATAACAAATCTCATAGATCAGGAGATAGAACGCCAATTATCCCTAAGAGAGTCAAAAATAAGCAAACAACCTCTAGAAAATGATTTTCCTAATAATCAATCTATTTATCTATCGCCTTCATGAAATTTTAAATCCACTAATAATCAGAGTCATTTCATGCATGCTAGTCAGGCACTCTCGATCTATAAAACAACCCCTCCGATTATCCACCACTCCACGAACGGTTTTAAGAGTTCTCATTATCATAGGATAGATGAGTATGATAAAAAAGACTATGAAAGAGAAGTAGAGTCGCTACCTTCCACATTTAGAAATTCTAGGCCTAGGCATGCATGAAATTCTGGACATTTTAGACCTCAAGAACAACAATATAGAGTACATCTGAACAGACATGAAGATTTAGAAGAACCACTAAAAGGGGTTAAGATTGAGGTAGCATCTTATAATGGTAGGTTAAATCCTATCAAATCTAGCATATCCCGACTTGTTAGAAAAGATAAGGACTCTCTTTAACCTCCTAATCAGAAAAATTGTCACACTTTAACTCATAAAGAATTTGAAACAAAAGGTGGAGAATACGAGATAATGTTAGCTGTCCTTCCCAGGAATAAGATTCACCTGACCTCAGACTCTCAAGATAACCCATATCCTGAAATTGAGTCATTAAAAGAAGAATTTAAGGATATGACTTATGAAGACATACCCAATGACCTACCTCCCATGCGTGATATCTAACATGCCATTGAACTCGTCCCCGGGTCAAAGATATCTAATCATTCATATTATAAGTTAAAACCTAGGGAGCGTGAAGAAACGAGAAAACAAGAAGTAAAGAAGACTATAGTTCTAGTTGATGATCGATTAGCACATTTTATTTCTTGTCAAAAGAATTCTGATATTTCTTTTATTGTAAAGTTATTCTTTAAAAAAGTCGTTCGACTTCATGATTTGCCTTCTTCCATAATATCCGACCATAATATCAAATTTACGAGTTATTTCTGAAAAATTCTTTGGAAACTATTTGGGACAAATTTAAATTTTTCTTCATCCTTTCATCCATAGATTAATGGTCAAGATTGTAAATAGTAATCTTAGTAAATTGCTTAGGTATCTAGTTGGTAATAAGCTTCGAACATGTGAATTGTAGTTGCCTACCACAGAATGATGTAAAACAAAAAATAAACGAAAAACAAAAAATAAAATTAAGAAGAAAAAAAAGAAAAAAATAAAGATTCAAAGCCTGAATTTCAGGAATTCAATTAACCAACCATTCAAGTCTATTGTTCAGATTTGAGGTTCTCCACACAGGTGGAGCCTTTAAATAGAGGAACAAAAAAACAACATAACAGGACTCTAACAGTTGACTTGAACTCTTATTATATAATCCTAACAAAATTAAAAATTTTAATAAAATAAAATAACCTAAATTAATCTATAAAAATTAAATCCATAAAATAAATTAAGGTTAGGGTTTAACGATGCTTCCTTCTTGAATAAATATGCAAATCCTGATTTCCATCATTCCCTCCTGGCTGGAAGAACTCGACTCTGGCGAGAAATTAATGTAAGCTTCTAAAACGTGTGGATCAATGTATCGTAGATCTTCTTCAAGGATCCAAATAGCACCTAAGTTTGGACGATCGTGCCATTTGATCAAAAATCGACGAATTCTTCCATCAGTAGAAGAAATAATCTCATCTATAATAATGCGTTTAATGCAATCCGAAGAAGATGATGGAAGCGATGGAAGAACCAGAATTGGCATTGAAAGAAATGGAGTATGATCCTTACTATCATCTGCATGCATGGTAGGAGGCTCGAATGTGCCTCGATAAGGTAGCAAGTCCTCAACATTGAAAATTTGAGTAAATTTTAAATCAGAACTTTATAAAATATGCATTAGGCCGAAGTTTATAAAGAATACGAAATGGATCGGTGGCTCGGGTATGTAACTTTTGAATGAATTTTGAAGATAATATTTATGACGAATACGAATCTTTGCACAGTCATCTTCGTTAAACTCCATTATTCTACGATAAGTATTATCAACAAGTTTATTTTTTCATTACTCGTAGCAATCTTTTGTCTAATATCCATATGAATGTCGTGAATGTATTTAGCAAAAGAAGTGGCAGATTCAGAAGTATAATTATTTATAGATAAGAAAACAAGTTTAATATGTTGACGGAGATTGAAGCCATAAATAATTTTGAAAGGACTTTTATCAGTAGACCTATTTACTAAATTATTATAGGCAATTTTTGCTGTAGGTAATGACAAATCCCACGTCTTAAGTTTATTATCAATTAGACAACTAAGTAAATTACCAAGATTACTATTTACAATCTTTGTTTGATCATTAATCTATGGATGAAAGGATGAAGAAAAATTTAAATTTATCCCAAATAGTTTTCAAAGGATTTTTCAGAAATAACTCAAAAATTTGATATTATCATTGGATATTATGGAAGAAGCCAAATCACGAAATTGAACGATTTTCTTAAAAAATAATTTTATAATAAAAAAAATATCAAAATTCTTTTGACAGAAATAAAATATGCTAATCGATCATCAACTAGAACTATAGTCATCTTTACTACTTGTTTTCTCATTTTTTCATGCTCCTTAGGATTTAACCTATAATGTGAAAGATTAGATATCTATGATCTCAGGACTAAATCAATGGCATATTGGATGTCACGCATGAAAAGTAGGTCATCGGGTACGTCTTCTAGGATTACATCTTTAGATTCTTCTTTTAATTGCTCAATTTCAGAAGATGGATTATTTTGGAAGTCTGAGGTTAATTGAATCTCATTTCTAGGAAGGACAGTTATCATTGTTCCAGAATCTCCATTTTCTTTTTTAAATTCTTTATGAGTCACAATGTGATAATTTTTTTGTTCAGAAGTTTGAAAAGAATTCTTATCTTCTCTAAAAGATCGAGACTCACTAGGTTTGACATGATTTAACCTAATTTTCTTATCTTTATGTGTAAACACATAGGTATTTTCTTTACTAAAATAATGAGCATCCACATCATAAATCCAAGGTCGACCTAGTAAGACACTAGCAACCTTTATAGGTAAGACATCACATATAATCTCAGCAAAATAAGTTTTCATTTGAATTGGCACCAGACAACATTCACTAATTGGGATTGACTTTTTATCTACCCAGGCAACTCTATAAGGATGAGGATGAGGTTGAGATTTCAACTTTAGTCGATTAACAGCAAACTTAGATATTATATTCATAGAGCTACCATCATCAATGATAAATTTACATACATTATCTCTACATTGTACGTATGTGTAAAAAATACTGGTGGATTTCCAAGCCTCGGAGTCTGAAGGAGCAGTGACTATACCTTGCATGACATTAACATAACATCCTAATTCTTCATATTCTTTATCATACTTTTCTTTTCTACAACAATGAGAACCCTCAAAATTATTCGTGGAGTGGTGGATAATCGAAAGAGCTATTGTATAGATCAAAGGTGCCTGGCTAGCGTACATGAAATGACTCTAGCTATCAGTAGATTTAAAATTCCATGAAGAAGATCGATAACTAGGTTGATTACTAGAAAAATTATCTTCTAGAGGTTATTTGCCTATTATTGACTCTCTTAGGGATAATTAGTACTCTATCTGCTGATCTATGAGATTTGTTATGTTTTCATGATTATTTTTCTGATTAGTACGAAACTTCCTAATCTTAGTACGAACTCGATCTAATGACTGGCAAATTTGATTTAAAGTTCCTTGGAAGATTGTTTGGATATTTTTAATAGATTCAAATTTATTTTTCATTACAGTTTGTGCATCTTTTAAATTACTAAAAGCCATGATAAAAAAAATTTAAAATTAATTAAAAATTTTAACTTATGATGCTCATAGTAAAATTATAGAGTCCAACTTAATGTCTATATTTCTGGTTCGTATAATAACAAGATATATGGGTGTTTGATGCAAGAAACAATATGAAAAAATAAAGACAAAATCAGGGCCTAAACAATTTTAAATTATCTAAAAATTTTAAAAAATTTAAATTTAATGGAGAAATTGTACCTTTTACCTCGTGATGTTTGCAGGTTGAAAAGCAAGATTTATTTTTTTTTGATCTGTGGACCCGATCTATAGACCAGGTTTGTGGACCAACGGTCTATAGACCGTGGTTAACATGCGGTCTGTAGACCGTGACTTCTTTTCTTCCGTTTCCTTCAGCAACCACAGGTGGCCCCCGAGGCAAGGAAGACGGGTGGTGGATCTCCAACCAATCAACGGCACCGGGAAGGAAGATCAACGATGAACGCCGGTGATGGGAACGATGGAGAGTAAAGAGGAATAGGCGGTGTCGGTGGCAGAGACGGCATCGACAAGATGCTTACAGCCTGTGGTCGACCGACGACAGCTAGCGATCATTCGATCGGCTTGAAATTGGAACCTCCCGCCTGATTAAGGCTCCTGGGGGAGATCAGAAAAGGGGGGAAGAAGCGAAAGGCCGGGGCTCATCGATCGATGGAAGGATCTTCTTTGGTTGCTTCAAGCCTCCCACTTGATCGAAACTCCTGGGGGAGATCGGACATGAGGTTCGATGTCGAGCTGTGTCACAGAGGGAAGACAATGCTCGGCGGCGGAGGGAGCGACAAGTGTCAGAGGCATCGACGGCAAGCGGAGCAGCAACAGCGGTCAGCGACGGAGATGGCGTCGATGGCAAATGGAGGGAGATTTAGAGGCTCTGATTTCCTCCTTCGGTCGCTACAAGCTTCCCACCCGAATGATATTTTTGACAGAAATTGGAAGAGTTTGTTGTCGGCGGGAAAGTCGATGACGATGGTGGTGCAACAGAAAAGGTCGACGGTGAGGCAGGGTGGACTGCAACAGGAAGCCTGTCGGGGGTTTTGGCAAAGAAGGAAAAAAGGAGAGAGGAAGATGCGTTCGGCGCGGAATGAATGGAGGGAAAGAGAGAGATGGAGAAGGGAAGGAAGAGACGGGGAAGACGATGCCTAATTTTTGTGGATGAACACTGTAAAACAAAAAAAAAATAGAGAATTGAGGATCTTGAAGCTCTGTTACCAAATTGATGTAAAACAAAAAATAAATAAAAAATAAAAAATAAAATTAAGAAAAAAAAAAGAAAAGAAATAAAGAAAAATAAAGATTCAAAGCCTAGATTCCAGGGATTCAATTAACCAATCATTCAAGTCTATTGTTCAGATCTGAGGTTCTCCACACATATGGAGTCTTTAAATAGAGGAACAAAAAATAACCTAACAAGACTAACTGACTTGAACCCTAACAGAACTTTTATTACATAATCCTAATAAAATTAAAAATTTTCATAAAATAAAATAATCTAAATTAATCCATAAAATTTAAATTCATAAAATAAATTAGGGTTAGAGTTTAACGATGCTTCCTTCTTGAATAAGTATGCAAATCCTGATTTCCATCATAGAATTTACCTATAATAATTTAGTAAATAGGTCTACTGATAAAAGTTCTTTCGAAATTATTTATGACTTCAATCCCCGTCAACCTATTGAACTTGTTCCCTACCTATAAATAACCATACTTCTGAGTCTGTCACTTCTTTTACTAAATATATTAGATAAAAAATTACTATGAGTAATGAAAAATATAAACTTGTTGATAATGCTTACCGTAGAATAATGGAGTTTAACGATGATGACTATGTAAAGTTTCGTATTCGTCATAAATATTATTTTTGAAATTCATTCAAAAAATTACCTGCCTGAGCCACTGATCCATTTTATATTCTTTATAAACTTGGGCCTAATGCATACTATATAGAATTACCTTTTGATTTAAAATTTAATCTAATTTTCAATATTGAGGACTTGCTACCTTATCGAGGCACATTCGAGCCTCCTATGCATGCAGATGATAGTAGGGATTACACTCCATCTCCTCCAGTGCCAGTTTCAGTTCTTCTATCACTTCTATCGTCTTCATAGGATCGAATTAAACTTATTATCACAGATGAGATTGTTTCTTCTGCTGATGGAGGATTTCGACGATTTTTATGGCATGGCTGTCCAGACTTAGATGCTACTTGAATTCTCGAGGAAGAACTATGATGTCTTGATCCAGACATTTTAGAAGATTACATCAATTCTTCACTAGAATCGAGTTCTTTCCAGTCAGGAGGGAATGATAGGAATCAGAAATTACGCACGTATTCCAGAAGGAAGCGTCGCTAAATCCTAATCCTAATTTATTTTATGGGCTTAATTTTTATAGATCTATTTAGATTATTTTATTTTATTGAAAATTTTAATTTTGTTAGGACTCTGTAAAAAGAATTCTATTAGATTTCAAGTCAGTTGTTAGAATCCTGTTAGGTTGCTTTTTGTTTCTCTATTTAAAGGCTCCACCTATGTCGAAA
Organism: Cocos nucifera; assembly: GCA_006176705.1. Taxonomy (NCBI): domain Eukaryota; kingdom Viridiplantae; phylum Streptophyta; class Magnoliopsida; order Arecales; family Arecaceae; genus Cocos; species Cocos nucifera. The sequence continues at coordinate 1,783,889 of QRFJ01000122.1, forward strand.
CAAGCAGACCTGAACAATTGATTGAATAATTGGTTAATTGAATCCCTGAAATCCAAGCTTTGATTTTTTTTTTTTGAATTTTTCTTTTCAATTTTTGTTTCTTCTTTCTTTGTTTTCTTTTTGTTTTACATCAAGAAGCTGCACCACCTACTCTGATATATATAAAGTTTGGGAAGAACAACAATCTAGAACTCTATAGTGATTCTGTAAGTACAAAAGTAAGATCTGCAGTCTTCATTTGTTTTTTGGGGTGAGGGAGGTGAGGGCAAGGGGCAGGGGAAGCACGGGGGAGCGGTCTAGCAGAAATGAGAGAAAATAAAAAGCTGTGTCATCAGTTACCCATAATTGAGTACAAGATTATAATGATCTAAATTTAGGGCATCAAGTCTGAAATCTAGCTAATCATTCTGCACTTTCTGAAACGATGCACATCAGTTAAACTCTTGTTTTCCAAACCCGAAAATCAAGTCGATTAGCAAATGAGAATTTACATAAACCCCGGAACAGATAGGGAAGACATGAAAAGACAATGTGATGAGAGGTCAGAGAGAGGAGGTCCAGCCAGAGTCAGCCAAGGCAGTAGTTCCATTTTTCTTTCTCATATTTTCCTCCTTTTGTCTTCTTTATTTTCCTCTCTCTTTCATACTATATCTCCTTGTGCTCAACCATTCCATCGCCCATATGCCTCTAGGCTGTCGTAGAAAGGGAACACAATTCTTCTCATCTAAAAGTCTATGGTCATAGCGACCCCCTTCATGTAGTTATCACCAATATTAGGAACCCATTGACCTGCAAAAAACCCATTTCAGTTACCAGGTCATGGGTCCGCGATTTGACTGCAGTTCGATTGCAAGTCAACCTAATCACCCATAACATCATAAAGAAAATAAATAAACAAGTATTTAAACAGAAAAGTAAAAAATCATAAAAGTATAATAAATTCTTACAATAATAACACAGTGGTGGAATGTATCTTGGTGGCTGCAAGATGGGCTGCCAGGTAAAATAGCACAGATTTGAATCACCGCATATATGTTTTAGCATATATGTTTTAGTTTTCCCTTTAGGCTGCATTTGGTGCATTACCAGATAGTAGTAATTTAGATTACCTGATGTTGGGGTTAAATCCCGCTCCTACCGAAGTCCAGTTCGATGCTCAGCCTAATGCAACCGATAGCCACGGAAGAGCTTCGGCGGACGAGTCTTAGCCGAACTCCTTCAGCCGGCCGAACTTCTCAGCGGCCAAGCTCCTGCCGAACTCCTTCAGCCGGCCGAACTCCTCAGCGGTCAAGCCCTAGCCGAACTCCCCAGCGGCCGGGTCTTTGCCGAACTTCTTCAGCCTGCCGAACTCCTCAGCGGCCGAACTCCAATCGGACTCCCACGAGAGCCGAACTACCCCATACTCCTTCAGTCGAACTCTCACGAGAGCCGAACTCCCTCCGTGCTCCTCCAGTCGGATGCCTACGGGAGCCGAACTCCTTCCGAGCTTCCCCTTTGGCCGAACTCCTCCAGGAGTCGAACTCCTTTCGGACATCTCCCTCAGTCGAATTCCTCCAATAGATCGCTTCCGGATAATCCCACCAGACGTATCCCCTTCAGGAGTCCGAACTCCTTCGGAATCGATATATGCCGAAGTCCACCAACCAACGTTTGCTTTCTCAGAGCTACAGCTATTAAATCTCAACGAACAGTCGCCATCAGTCCGCTGCAGGCGACAGCGACCCGCTACTAGGCGGCGATGGTTGTCACCATCAATCTGTTGCAGGCGGCGCTGCAAACAACGCCTCCCTCCGTGACTGACTCCGCCAGACTTCGAGCGGCCCGCTATCAGGCAGCTGCAGCTGTCACCATCAACCCGCTACAAGCTCCACCTATAAAAAGAGACCCTTTAGATACGCTTGCTCTAAGCTCCTCTAAACTCTGCCGAACTCATTCCTGAGCACTCCATTTCTATTGGCCAGAAGAGCTGACTTAATCGTCGGAGGGTCCTGCCGGAGCCACCACCACCGACTTCAGACGAAATTTTGTTTTGCAGGTCTCCGACGGCGATCTCGTCCTCCTCCACTCCAGCTCAATCCGGCGTCAACCAGATTCTGCACCAACAGAATTGGTGCTAGGAGGGCATCCTCTGTCCTTGAGGTATTCTTGAGGCCCCCTTGTTCTTAAAGTAGTGCTCAGCGACGTTTCTCTCTTCCCTCTCCGGAGATCTCTCTTTTTCCTCTCTAGAGTTCTTTCCCGAAAAAGAATGTCTCTCAGGAGATAAGATCTCCTCCGAGGCAACCTCGGCTGCAGAAGATAAGATCTCCCCCGAGACAACCTCGATCGCAGGAGATAAGATCTCCTCCAAACGGCCGGGCCAACCTCGGCTGCAGGAGATAAGATCTCTCCCGAGCGTCCGTATCAACCTCGACCGTAGGAGATAAGATCTTTCCCGAGCGATCAGGCCAACTTTGGCCACAGGAGATAAGATCTCCCCCAAGCGTCCATATCAACCTCGGCTGTAGGAGATAAGATCTCCCTCGAGGCAACCTCGACCGCAGGAGATAAGATCTCCCTCGAGCGCCCGTATTAACATCGGCTGCAGAAGATAAAATCTCCCCCGAGGCAACCTCGGCCGCAGGAAATAAAATCTCCACCGAGCGACCGAGCCAACCTCGACTGCAGGAGATAAGACTCCTCGAACGCCCGTACAACTCGGCCGCAGGAGATAAGATCTCCCCGACCAATCTCGATCGTTGCAGGAGATGAGATCTCCACCGCTAACCTCGGCTGTAGGAGATGAATCTTCCCGAGCCAACCTCGGCTGCAGGAGATAAGAACTCCCCCAAGCGATCGTGACAATCTCGGCTAGAAATAAGATCTCTCCCGAGCGACCATGACAACCTCGGCTAGAAATAAGATCTCTTCCGAGCGACCGAGTCAATCTCGACCGCAAGAGATAAGATCTTCCCCGAGCTTCAACCTCAGCTGCAGGAGATAAGATCTCCCTCGAGTCAACCTCGGCTGCAGGAGAGGAGATCTCTCCCGAATCAACCTCGGCTGTCAAAGATAATATCGCCCCCGAGGAACTCAACCTCCGACCTCGACCGCAGGAGACGAGATCTACTTCAACCTCGACTAGAGATGAGATCTCTCCCGGACTTCAACTTCAACATCAACTTTGGTTGGAGATGAGATCTCCTCCGAGCTTCAACCTGAACCAACATGGAGCCCAAAAGAGGACTTCGACAGTCGCCCTTTCTACACTCCCTTCCTTCGAATTTCGAACTCGAAAGTGGGGGAACTATTGTTGGGGATAAATCCCGCTCCTGCCGAAGTCCAGTTCGATGCTCAGCCTAATGCAACCGATAGCCACGGAAGAGCTTCAGCGGACAAGCCTTAGCCGAACACCTTCAGTCGGCCGAACTCCTCAGCGGTCGAGCTCCTATCGAACTCCTTCAACCGGCCGAAATCCTCAGCGGCTGAGTCCTAGCCAAACTTCCCAGCGGCCAGATCTTTGCCGAATTTCTTCAGCCTACCGAACTCCTCAGCGGCCGAACTCCAATCAGACTCCCACGAGAGCTGAACTCCCCCGTACTCCTTCAGTCGGACTCCCACGAGAGCCGAACTCCCTCCGCGCCCCTCCAGTCGGACGCCTACAGGAGCCGAACTTCTTCCGAGCTTTTCCTTTAGCCGAACTCCTCCCGGACTTCTCCCTCAGTTGGATTCCTCCAGCGGCTCACTTTCGGATAATCCCACCAGACGTATCCCCTTCAAGAGTCCGAACTCCTCTGAAATCGATATATACCGAAGTCCACCAACCAACGCCTGCTTTCTCAGAGCTACGGCTATTAAATCTCGACGAACGATCGCCATCAGTCTGCTACAGACGACAGCGACCCGCTACCAGACGGCGATGACTGTCACCATCAATCTATTGCAGGCGGCGCTGCAGACGGCACCTTCCTCTGAGACTAACTCCGCCAGACCTCGAGGGGCCCACTATCAGGCAACTGCAGCTGTCACCATCAATCCGCTACAAGCTCTACCTATAAAAAGGGACCCTCCAGATACGCTTGCTTTAAGCTCTAAGCTCTCCTCTCCTCTAAACTCCGTCGAACTCATTCTTGAGCACTCCATTTCTGTTGGCTAGAATAGCTGACTTGATCGTCGGAGGATTCTGCCGGAGCCACTACCACCGACTCCGGACGACATTTTGTTTTATAGGTCCCCAGCGGCGACCTCGTCCTCCTTCACTCCAGCTCGATCCGACGTCAACCAGATTCTACACCAACACTTGGTAATCTGCATTACTTGCAATTTAGATAGATTACCAATAATGTTGATTACTGTGTTTGTTACACAGCTAATATTGCAGTAAAATTATTGAAAATCTTGATTGATATATTTGGTATGACAATCAGATTACTAGTAATGTAACATAAAATTTTCAAAATACCCTTAAATCAAATTTATTAAAAATCACACCCCATGCACAAAATATAAATATATATTATATATATTATATTTATAATATAAATATAAATATTATATTATATATTATATACTAATATATATTTATATTATTATTTTTTTTTTATGAAGGCATTTCCGTCCAAACATATCATTATCAGATTACAAAATATTTGGTAATCTGGATAGCCACCCCTCCTCTAGGTAATCCAGATTATCCCTGGCAATCTGGATTATCAACTTAAAAAATATACCAAACATGATAATTTGGTGGGACCCTTTTAAATTACTAGCAATCTATCCAGATTGCTGGCTACCAAATACAATCTTAGGCTTTTATCCAGACCTGAATGACTCAAATTGTGTTGACCCAGCTGGGTCAAATGGTTAACCATTCGACACGATTAGTCATACCATTCAACCATGTAACACAGCTGGGTCATTTCAACCCAGTAATTTTCTTCCAAATTCCAATATATTATGGACCCCACCAAGGCTCTTAGGTTGTAGGCCAGCAGGTCAACCAGGTCACCTGGATGGAGTTTTTTTCCCATATTCCTGTCATTACTGATCTGACTTGCCAAGGCTTTTGGGTTGCGGGTTAGGCAAGTCGACCTGCTTGACCTAGTTGGACTTGGCCAGATTATTACCTCTACAACTTACAGACTACAATAAATTTCTAATCCCAAAACATTTGAGCATCAATGCAAACGTAAACTTACAATAAATTCCCTCACCCCTAGCTCGCAAAACCTTTTCTTTTCATCACACAAAGAAACATGTAAGGTTCATAAACCTGGAGCCAAGGACAGCTACAAAGTAGAAAAAGTGAATCTTAAAATAAAATTGTCTAGCCAAACCAATTCAAAACCTAGAAGGATGTCAACTTGTTTCTACTCGATCAATCTCATCTCGAGAAATTGTCCCTTATTTTGTGCTCTGATATTGGATTGGCACAACCACATAGCATCATCCAGCATAACCTTTTTTTTTTTTTTTTTTTTGCCCCTCCATTGCAAATGATATGGCAAATAGATGTTCTAGTTATTCTCAATCTGATAATACAATAGATCTTGTTGGGGATAAACCCCACTCCTCCCGAAGTCCAGTTCGATGCTCAGCCTAATGCAATCGATAGCCATGGAAGAGCTTCAGCGGACGAGTCTTAGCCGAACTCTTTCAGCCGACCGAACTCCTCAGTGGTCGAGCTCCTAGCCGAACTCCCCAGCGGCCGAGTCTTAGCCGAACTCCTTTAGCTAGCCAAACTCCTAAATAGCCGAGCTCTTAGCTGAACTCCCCAACGACCGGATCTTAGCCGAACTCGTTCAGCCGGCCGAACTCCTCAGCGGCCGAGCTCCAATCGAACTTCTCAGCGACCGAACTTCAATCGAACTCCCACGAGAGCCAAACTCCCTCCGTGCTCCTCCAGTCGGACGCCTACAGAAGTCGGACTTTTGCCGAACTTCTCCTTCGGCCGAACTCTTCCAGGAGCTGAACCCCTTCCGGATCGCTCCTACAGACGAACTCCTCCAAGGGTCGAACTCCTTCCGGACATTCCCTTCGGTCGAACTCCTCCCGGATGATTTCCTCCAGACGTATCCCCCTTAGAAGTTCGAGCTCTTTCGAAATAGATATACGCCGAGGTTCTTCACCTACGACTGTTGAACCTTGACGGTATGGCTGCCACTACCAGTCTGACGCCACCTTTCCCTTCGTAACAAGCCCCATGCGGCCCACGATCGGACAACATGGCCACCACTACTGGCGACACCACTCTCTCCGTAACCAGCCCCATGCGGCCTACGATCCGCCAGTATGGTTGTTACTATCTGCCTGACGACGCCTTCCTCTCCATATCGAACTCCATGCAGCCCCAAGCGGCCCACGATCGGACGGTATGGTCATCACCATCAACCCGCTACAACCTTCGCCTATAAAAGGCCCCTCCAGATATGTTTTCAGGAAGCTCTAAGCTCTTTTCTCCTCTAAATTCTACCAAACTCATTCCTGAGCACTCCATTTCTGTTGGCCAGAAGAGCTGACTTGATCGTCGGAAGGTCCTGACACCAATGACGACCTCGTCCTCCTCCACTCCAGCTCGATCCGACGTCAACCAGATTCTGCACCAACAAAATTGGCGCTAAAAGGAGGGCCCTCTATCCCTGAGGTTCCCCTGTTCTTGAAGGAGTGCTCAGCGACGACCTCTCTCTTCCCTCTCTAGAGATCTCCCTTCTTCCTCTCCAAAGTTCTTTTCCAAGAGAAAATGCCTCACAGGAGAGCTTTGATCCGACGATCGACAGCCTCCACGGCTCGATCCCATCAAGATCCATCTGCTTCTGCTTCAACCCTGGCAACTCAGGTTCCGTAGTCACGGTAGATGCGGAGCAGTTCAACCTTCTGGTCCTGTAGGTTCGTAGCCTCGCCGAGATGATGCAGACCGTGCGGCAGCCTCCGGCGGCGACTCTGCCAGCAAACCCGCCATCAGGATGCCAGGAACCGGCCTTAAGGAAGAGCATTTGGCCTAGCATGCCCGTCGTCGCTGGAAAGGAGAAACAGAGAGCAGAGAACCTAAGTTTGAATCATGGATCTCCTCTGAAGGAGACCTTCCCAATCTGTAGCAGAAAGTCCTTCAAGGTTTGCGACCGAGACGACGTCCTCAATCACCAACTGCGGGAGATGGACCGACAGATTAAGGATCTTGACCACGTCGCCCCACCTCACCTTAACAGTTTCCGCACCGATTCTCCTTTCTCCCCTCAAATTATGCAAGAGCCCGTCCCACCGAACTTCGAGCTTTCTCAATTTGAAAGCTACGATGGAACTTCTGATCCAGTTGATCATCTAGAGACCTTCCGGACCATGATACTACCCCATGGTGCTCCTGACGCCATATTGTGCTGAGCCTTTCCATCTATCTTAAAGAGAGCAGCGAAAAATTGGTACTCGACGTTGAAGCCGGGTACGATCTTCTCTTTTGATCAGATGAGCTATCAGTTCGTGGCTCACTTCATCAGTAGCCGACGTCCGCGCCGAGATTCGGATTTTCTGATGAATGTCAAGCAGAAGCAGGGAGAATCCATCCGGACTTATGTCATCCGATTTAGCGCCGTGGCATTAAAGGTCCGAAACCTGGACCAGTCAGTCGCCATGGCCGCTCTCAAGGATGGCTTTCAGAAGAATGACTTGCTATCCTTCCTGAAGAAGTATTCCAGAGACTTCGCCGATCTGCCGACTTGGGCCAAAGAATATGCCCGTGCGGAAGAAGCCTTCAAGTTGAAGAACGACGAAGCCTCAGAAGAGCGGTGAGCGGACAAGTATAGTAGACCCGCCAATGGAGGGCCAAGTGAAGTTCGGCCACGCTCACGAACTTCCTCCGGACGTAAGCGAGCCCGAACTCCTCGAGCTCGTCATCAAGAAAGCTCCGACAGAAGGGCACGAAGAAGTCCTCCCAGAATGTTCCACAACTACGTCCCACTTAACGCTTCTCGAACTCAAGTTCTGACGAAAATTAGAAACCAGCTGCCAAGATCAGAAGAATTACAATCTCCCCCAAACAAGCACGATCGAAGCAAGTACTGCCTCTACCATCGCGACTATAGCCATGACACTGAAGAATGCGTTCAACTCCGAGACGAAATCAAGAAGCTTATCAGGAGAGGCTAGCTGGGTCGATTCCTCAGACGCCAGCCTGAAATAGGAGAAGATCGATCGAGGGTACTGCCATAACTAGAACCACCAATGACTGAGGAACAACAGAAAAATCGATCGCCTTCCGTATCATTGACGCCACATCTGAAAGGAGCTTGATACTTCGGCGATCTGTCATCTCCCAGCGTCAAAGCCAAGAGAAGCTCGCTCCAAATTGAAAAGGCCAGCATGAGATAGAGGAGGTCGTCCGGCCTGGAGCTTATCGCCTGAAGGAACTCGGAGGAACAACGCTCCCACGATCCTGAAACATAAAAAATCCAGGGATGCGCTGTCGGTAACTTCCTTTCAATAAAATTCTTCCGTTTCAATAATATTGTTTCTTGGTGCAAAAACTACGTGATGACAGAAAAGAAACAGTCAATAGTGGCCGTATTAGAAACAGGAGGAAAATCTCATCCTAACATGAGCCGGTCAAAGTCCTTCAACCTCGACTAGAGATAAGATCTTTCGAGCGACCGTGTCAACCTCGACTAGAGATAAGATCTCTTCCGAGCGACCGTGACAACCTCGACTAAAGATAAGATCTCCCCGAGCGCCCGAGTCAACCTCGGCTAGAGATAAGATCTCCCCCGAGCGTCCGAGACAACCTCGGCTAGAGATAAGATCTCTCCCGAGCGACGTGTCAACCTCGGCTAGAGATAAAATCTCTTCCAAGCGCCCGAATCAACCTCGACTAGAGATAAGATCTCTTCCGAGCGACTGTGTCAACCTCGACTAGAGATAAGATCTCTTTCGAGCGACCGTATCAACCTCCGCTAGAGATAAGATCTCTTCTGAACGCCCGAGTTAATCTCGGCTAGAGATAAGATCTCTCCCGAACGCCCGAGTCAACCTCGACTAGAGATAAGATTTCTTCTGAGCGCTCACATCAACCTCGGCTGCAGGAGATGAGATCTTCCCCAAGCTTCAACTTCAACTTCAACTTTGGCTGAAGATAAGATCTCTCTCGAGTCAACCTCGGCAGCAAAAGATAGAATCTCCTCCGAGTCAGCCTCGACTGCTGGAGACAATATCGCCCCCGAGGAGCTCAACCTTCGACCTCGATCGCAGGAGACAAGGTCTACTTCAACCTCAACTGGAGATGAGATCTCCTCTGAGCTTCAATCTGAATCGGCACAGAGCCTAGAAGAGAACTTCGACGGTCGCCTTTTCTGCACTCCATTCGAATTTCGAACTCGAAAGTGGGAAGACTTCTGTTGGGGATAAATTTCGCTCCTACCGAAGTCTAATTCGATGCTCAGTCTAATGCAATCGATAGCCATGGAAGAGCTTCAACGGACGAGTCTTAGCCGAACTCCTTTAGTCAGCCGAACTCCTCAGCGATCGAGCTCCCAGCGGCCAGGTCTTAGCCAAACTCCCCAACGGTCAAATCTTAACCGAACTTCTTCAACCAGTCGAACTCCTCAGCGGCCGAGCTCCTAGCCGAACTCTCCATCCTTCAGCCGACCGAACTCCTTCAGCCGACCGAACTCCTCAGCGGTCAAGCTCCAATCGAACTTCTCAGTGGCCGAACTTCAGTCGGACTCCCACAAGAGCTGAACTTCCTCCGTACTCCTTCAGCCGGACTCCTACAAGAGCCGAACTCCCTTCACGCTCCTCCAGTCGGACGTCTACAAAAGTCGAACTTTTGCCGAACTTCTCCGTCGGTCGAACTCTTCCAGGAGCCGAACCTCTTCCGAATCGCTCCTGCAAATGAACTCCTCCAAGGGCCGAACTCCTTCCGAACATCCCCTTCGATCGAACTCCTCCCGGATGATCGCCTCCAGACGTATCCCCTTAGGAGTCCAAGCTCCCCTGAAATAGATATACGCCGAGGTTCTTCACCTACGGCTGTTGAACCTCGACGGCATGGCCGCCACTACCAATCTGACGCCACCTTTTCCTCCGTAACAAGCCCTATGCGGCCTACGACCGGACGACATGGCCACCACTACTGGTGACACCACTCTCTCCATAACCAGCCCCATGCGGCCCACGATCCGTCAGTATGGCTGTCACTATTCGTCTGACGATGCCTTCCACTCCGTACCGAACTCCATGTGGCCCGCGACCAAACGATATGGCCATCACCATCAACCCGCTATAAGCTCCACCTATAAAGGGCCCCTCCAGATATGTTTTCAGGAAGCTCTAAGCTCTAAGCTCTCCTCTCCTCCTCTAAACACTTTCCTGAGCATTCCATTTCTGTTGGCCAGAAGAGCTGACTTGACCGTCGGAGGATCCTTCCGGAGCCATCACCACCAACTCCGGACAAAACTTTATTTTGCAGGTCACCGGCGGCGACGTCGTCCTCCACTCCAGCTCGATCTGGCGTCAACCAGATTCTGCACCAATATATCTCATCACCTATTAGGTAAGGCTAATTTAGTCTTGGAAGATGTGATCACATGATACATAAATTATATCTCCAAACCAACAAGTAGACCTTGTGATAGGTGGTAGGAGAATTCATAGTTAGACCTTTCACAACCAAACTGCAAAATCAATATTTGATTGAAGGGATATCATGACCTCTCATCAAAAGATCTTTAGATGGTTGATCTTAAGTCTTCATGTCATCTTCAATGTGATGAAAAGGCAAACAGGTTGCCCATTGTCAAATCTTCAATAATTTCTTCACCCGATGCCTGAAAGTAAGTCATTCTTCTACAAAACCACCAAGAAATTATGAAGGTCATTGCATCTCTCATCCATCATCTTATAAATGAAATCAAATCAAGCAACAAATATATTTCAGGTTGCATCGCCTTCTTGAGATATCCAATATGTGCTTCCGCACCTAACATTTCTTTTCAAAACAATTTAACACAGACGTCAATCTTGCAATGGGATAGAAGATCAACAATTTACTTCGGATCGAAAATTTCAGATTTTATGTAGAAAATTTAATTCCGCTATGAAAAGCGATGTTTTCACCATGATCAATTTCACGTCCTTTCAGTCAACTAGATCAGATACACATCAATTGCTATTAGAGTGAATACGACTTCGATATTGTGCAGAAAAACAGTACAACAAGATAGGAAAGGCACATAATCAAGGAACAAATTGGGAAGAACCATCCAAAGATTCAACTTCATCATTTTCTCCTTATCAGTCAAATAGAGATTTAAGCCTTGCCCATCTAGGACTCCTTGAAAAGAAGGGAGAATAAAGCACTTCAAATGAAAGTTGCCCATTCAATGGTCAAAAATAGTCACTTCAATCGACCAAGTGACTTTGCAACCTGGCAATGAAGCCCATTAAACTGAACTAAGGACCCTAAAAAGGGCTAAAAACAAGGTACATAATCTTAAAGAACAACAGTCAGCTTAAATAATTGTCACAAGACTATCCCTAAAAATATAAAAAAATAAAAGTAATAAAGATGTTTTTTTTTCTTGGTTTAAAATTTTTTGTTGGACTTATTTCATTTTTCTTTGGTTTTTTGGATTCAAACAATGGCCAAAATAGGCCACTGGTACATGCTAAGGCCTCCCTCACTGCCTAGAGCACATGCCAAGTAGCCGAAGAGAGCAGAACCCAGCCACCAAACGCCCCAGCCCATAAAGGACAACAACACAAGCCCACATACATGGGGCAACGTAACAACTCATAACACACAAACTATCAATCAAATGGAGTAGGGCATCCAAGCCTAGCAAAGTAGAAATAGAATGCATCCAAAGAACCGATATCCAAAACCATACCATCACATTATCAATTTGGTACTATGATAGATACAATACGGTATGTACCTCATACTGAGATGGACTCATGGCACTTTTTCCCTCCCATCTATGGCACCGCCTGAAATTGGATGACATGGGTCAGTTCTGGATGGTATGAGATGGCTACATTTAATTTGAACCAGTATGGACGAGTTCAACTCATATACCAAACCAAAACTTGGTATTGTGCTGGTACAATATGGTATAATCAGCATGGGACGTATGCGTTGGTACGGCAGACCTTGCCTACACCTACACAACACTTGTCTAAAACAAAACACAAAAGGGAAGCATGTGGCACTGGTCAGTGGGGATGTCAACATCCCACATCCCAATGCACAAACCAACCCTTACTTGCATTACTCTCTTGTCATCAATGCTAAAGGATGAAGAGCAACACCATTGTCCAAAGCTCACTACCTACCGAAGCTGAGAAAGACAAACCCAAAGACCTTTAATAGACCTGTTTCACTTTGACATTCTCTTTACAATCTACCTTACAACACCCACCCACCCACAAAAAAAAAAAAGAAAAAAAGGGGAGGGGGGGGGGGTTGGGGGTTGGGGGGGGGGGGGGCCTTTTCACCTTAAACAATACTCTCCCCCAACCAAAGTATGCAGTCCACCAACTAATGATAGGATTGTCTGAGCTTACCCTATTGACCAAAAGAAATAGCAAACAAATTAAATTGTGCAAAGCTATACAACACTTTATAAAGGAACTCCTAGATTGCCTAATTCTAGACCTTATAGAAATTGCAAAACACGTTCAGCTTCTTAACATCCCTAATAACAGTGCACTTCTTGGCCACCATAACATTCAATACAATCTAACTTGGAGAAAATAGCATGGTTATGGTTTATGACCATATCTAACTCTATCTCATGCCTAAAAGTCAGATGCTAAAAAAGTTCAATGATATGACTAATCAAACTAGATCTGGATCATATATTCTCAATTTCCCCATGAAGAGTTCACTCAGTCTTACAACTAGTTGTGCCTTGGAAGTAATTCATCATTCTTGAATAAGAATCCCGAACATGTCGATAATATAATATGTGTCCCGGTCGTGACAATTCATTTTTACCATTTCAATCTCATTGAACACCTATGTTTGATCCAAAAACAACGAAAAGGTGTCTAAAATTATTAGAAGACCAAATATTGAACTACGTGACTAAAATAAAAAACCCCTAGACTCAGATGCCCTTTCTCTTCCAAGCCAAGTGCAGAACAGCCCAAGAAAAGAGCCAAACCCACACCAGAAAGAACAGTGACCCGGCATTATATTACGATGCGCATACTTGGAGCAAGTCCAAGCTCCTGAGCGATCAAAAAATTAAATCCGGAAATCAAGACTAATGATAGGAGAAAAAGGAAGTACCACGAGAGTTTAAGTTTGCCATTTCTACCCAACTGACACCAAAAAGAATTTAAAAAATCCCCAAATTGTCAAAAACCAAGACGAAGTAGCAACCTTCAGTAATCCCGGCGAAGTACCAAGACGACACACTAGATCAAGAAATCAATTCAAGGTTTTATCGTTTTAAGAAGATCTCATTGGCAATAAGTCAAAAGAAAATTGCGAAAATCTCAATAATCATCTTAAGATTTAAACAGAAAACAACGACAGCACGGAATCAGATTTACGATGGAAGCCAACATACCTCGTCGTATTCCTTCTTCTCGGTCTTTGGATGCTTCAAAGGCTTCGCCTTTCCACCTGAAGCAACGACAAGAACCACGTCGAGTCCAGATCCCCCGAAAAGAAAGAATGATGATGCGTGAGAAAACAAGAACGAAACCCTAACCTTGCTTCGACGACATGGTTTGCTGGATCGGAGGAGAAGGGAACAAGCCCAACCCTAACGTACGTCAACCGAGAGCAAGGAAAGGGCGATCGAGACGCAAGCGCCTTTACCTTTACTCCCACCGCCTCTCTTTATGAAGGGCCAGGGGAAGGAGAAGGGGAAGGGGAAGAGGAGGAGTCCCACTTGGCGACGGATGATTCTTGTGGCGACGTGCGCGATGGCTGAGCTAACAGGCCTTTGTCACGTTGGGCTGCATCCGGAGTCGTGGTAACATCGCTGATGCAACTCCAGCGTGTGGATTTTAACTTTTTTGATGAACCAACCACTAGTCATGCTCCTGAGGATCACATGTTGCAATCCAGGCAAAAAAACATCGGAAAGCATCCGAATTCCATCTTTGGATCAGGATCAGTTAATATTTTAAAATCTTGATCAACATTAGGTATCATGCAATCCCTTGCATCATTTTTTTTTTTTTGCTAGTTTATCATCCTTGCATCGTATGATCTAACCGAGCTATGCTATTTACAAATTATGTAGATCTTCAGTTTACAAAATTTATTGGACTATATGTATGTTTTCTAGAATCACCTATTCATCTCCGGCAAGTGTAATTGTATAAATTTAGCAAAGTGAGTAGGATTAGGACTTATAAAAATGTATGAGTGAAAGAAAACCTGGAGTTAAATGGAATTAAAGTCAAGAGACAGTTTTCATAGTTTCACAATCATTTGTTAAAATCTAATTTCTCTCTTCTGCCTAATAGAAATTCAATTGATAGGTTATATAAAAATATACTGATAATTAGACTTGATGCTTGTCCTATTGACATACTATATATTATGGATTTAATTATAATGATAAAACAGTAGATGTCATGTACGCACAATATTTTATTTTTCATTCTCCTATTTTATAATGATCATCTTTAACTTGCATCGTTTTATATTTTTAATGTTCTGAAGAAGTCAAAGAACAAAATTCTTACGATCCACCATTTGATCCATAAGTTGATCATCGTATTTATCTATACGGTTCATGAATTAATCCTGCTTAGAAAATTATTGCTCTCAAACTGTTGTTCTATCTGAAATGTTAATGTATAAGCTACCACTATCAAGATTATCTCAAACTGTTTTTAATAAAGTTAATAGCATTACCATTTCAAACCATTACTTATTTAATTAAAATATTATTCGTTCGGTCCATATAATCTTTATTGCATGGAGAATTGAAATAAAAAATTTGAATATTAAAAACAATGCTATTTATTTAGATAAGAGTAAAAGTAAATGTAATGGTCATTATTTGCATTATAATGGACTCTTGTAACATTAAAATAATATATTATAACCATTGACTTGTTATATTGCTGATCCATCTCGTAATCACTTACCTAGATATCATTTATATAGTTCATATCTTCAATTAATTTATGCACCAAGCTCATATGGTACAGCTTAGTGCTGCTCATCGAGTTTGCAATTCTTTAAACTTTTGCGGTCTCAAGAAATCATACTACAATTAAATTTTAACTTACAACTTCCACCAATATGAATTCTAATTGGGCTAGTGATTTCATAACCAGGCATTCAGCAATTGTTTATCTTACTTTCCTCGGCAATTTTTTATCTCATGATGAATCAAGAAACAAACCATTGCTTCTTGCCTTTTTGCCGAAGCAAAATAACATCACAAGCAGTATCACTCATCAGCTCCATTATGATAATTAAGTAGTCTTACACATTATATCTAATTGGTGTTTTATGAAATGACCAAACATGTTGAGTTAGACTGGTATGTTATTTAAGAGAAATTAACTTTCATTGTTCGATTTTAACATCAATTGGTAGATATCTTCATCAAAACATTTAGTAAAATATAATATCATATAATAATGCACAAGCATAATATTTTTACTTTACAAAAGCCCACTTGAGGAGGAGCATTAGCAATCAAGTTAAGCATGCCTGCTCATATCTCTCCATTATAAATGAATCAGTTTTCATACTTATGCTCTTTATAATTAAGAAATTATCTTTCTATATTTTTATAAAACAACTTAGTCAAACATATGATTTCCATATTTGTGTGCTCTACGGTCTTGGATGGTCATAGCATGATAGCATCCATTTCCATATCGGTATTATCTACAATCATGAATAATCATTGGGGATCCTAAGATCATGGAATTAATATTTCTAGCTATCCTAAAAATCATGGGATTTGTATTATGTGAGATAAATTTTAGCTCATTCTAGTCCTATACAATACACCATCGAGCGTTGGGAGAATGGTTAAACTTTGAGACTATAATTAACTTCAAAGTTTACGAGTATAAATTTTGGAATCGTCGATTGAACTAGGGAAGATTGGCAATAGATGACAGATCTAAAACATTGGACAAGATTAAGAGGTATTGGTGGTGATCCTAAGAGAAATGACTTCCATGGTATTCAAGCACCTTAAAGGGCTTTATCAGGCTTCATGTGACATCTACATTTGTCTTTGGTACCAATAGAAATAAAAAATGATACAATATCAAACAATCTCCAGATCATAAGAGATTTAAAGAAAAATTAGTGTTAACCACATCTTGTCTAACCCGAGTTTATCCACGATATGGTATGCCGCATATATTCTCTATAACTTTTACAAAAAAATTGTTAGCTTCTGATGATACGGCAAGTCTCATTCACGAGTGTTTCCGAAAGGCCGAACGAGGTACGATCCTGTAGCAAGGTGGGGGAACCCATCAGCGTCCGCATAAAGGAGATCTAATTCTTCAGCATGTTTTTAATTTATATATAAAGATTAATTAGGTTGGGAGGAGGGTACACCAACCACCGCACGTTCTCGCACCCGCATCTCACGTGCCATCGCCCGTTGGAAAACCGGGTGCTACTGCCGTACCTATCTAGCCTGAAACTAGGAAGGAAAGACCTGCTTATATTTTTTTTTCCTAAAAGCAACAGAGCTCATGCATGAAACCAAAAAATAAAGCGGGGAAAGAAAGGAAAAAGAGTCGCACCGGACGATGGGCGCCCGTCGTAGTAGCCGCCAACCGTTTGCGACCTTCGATAGTTCCTATGCACCTCAAAACCGACCATCCGCCTCCCGGATTCCCCATTCTCCGACTGTCTCTTTTTTACTCCTCGTCTTTTTTTTTTCTTTTTTGCCCCCAAGGACACGACCCAACCTTCCCTTTTTTTTTTTTTTTTTTTTCCCTAGTGACTCCCTTTCTCTCTCTATCTGCCTATATATAAATATATATATATATATGTGTGTATCGATGTTGTTCTCACTCCCCTTTGCCCATGTCCGTGCACCAAGACTGGCAGGTCTAAATCTGAGGATAGATTTGGACCGGCCGTTGGAGGAGAGGAGAGGAACTACTCCAGCTACTAGCCCATAGCCACTCCTCTCCATCGGTCTTTAATTATCTCCCAACAAAAATCTTCTCTCCCATTGCGACTCCTCGATCTCCTTTTCTTCTCCAAACCATGGTACGTACCCATCTCTAGCTCTTTCATTTGTGCTCATAATTTTTTTATTTCGAAATTGTCTTCTACATTTTTTTTTCCTCACTGGGAGGGGGCGGGCGCATTAGTAGTGACAGGGATCTTGTATTCATGTGCCATTTTAATTGAGTTTGACGTATTCTCTTCGTATGATGCTCTTGAATGCACGTCTTTTTCTTTTTAATTTCAAGGAGAATAGGACGTAATAAAGTAGAAAATAAGCCATTCTCTAATTATATAATGTTTGTGTTTGTTTGGGTGCAGGCTCTTTCGCCGCTGTTTGTTAAATCTGTGGTGAGGCTGGTGGGGTTGCTGGTGAGTCGGCCGGCGGCGTCGGTGACGACCATCCTGTACTACAGCCGTGCGCTGCCGAGGAACCGCAGCTTGGAGCGGTTGGTCCGCGACGATCTGCTCGACGATGAGAACTACCTCTTCCATTTCCTAATCAGCATGCTGAGGTGCTTCTGGTAGATATATATATATATATACCATTGGGAAGCTGGTGGTAATCATTAATTTGACTGGTGGGGGATGAATTCTTTAGATTAAGTTCTTGGGATCGAGATGAAAAGCTAGCCTTGGTCTTCTATTGTCTTTTTTTTGTTTTCATCTTCCATACGAGTTGAGTTGAACTGATTTCCTGCAAGCATCAACGCTTTGTAGGTTCCCTCTTCTTTATACTTGCTGTTTTTAATGAGAAAACTTTGTTGGGGCTGAGAATTCTGACCTGGTGGAGAAGTGATTGGCACTTTGTGATCTTATTTTATTTGATGCTCGTTGGAGAAGTAGTTGGAGTACTGTGGGCGCCACGGACCGGTACAAGCTAAAACATGGGGAAGAACCGAAGAATCGCGTTGGATACATCTAAAACCGGATGCAAAAGGTTGGCACAAACAGCAGGGCTCCAGAGAGAGCGGAAAAAAAAAAAAAAAAAATCATTCCCTCGCCTCGATTTTGACTCCCAATATTGTAAATTCTTGACTTTCTTGTGCCGGACCGATCTTGCTACATGAACAGTACCATTTCAATTTAGGCACTTGTAACAAAAATGAGGAAGTCGCTTTCAAAATGGTGAATATAGATCCTCACCAAACAAGTTAAATTAGAAGCAAAAGTAGTCATTATTGAAAGAGAGACTGCTTGATGGAAGGCTTTTTTTTTTTCTTTTTTTTTTTTTTTTTGAGAAGAAGAGATGTGATGCTACCATTTGTTAATCGTAGACTTTAATGCATCCAACTAAAAGTGACTATCCAAAAATTGAGTATTTTGAACATATGTACATATACGTATGTGTACTTATCTAACATCCCCAGAGGCAGAAAGGGTGAATATTAGCTTGATGTGTTTGCGTGAGGTTGCAGAGCTTGCTGCAGCACATCCCTCTCGATCACTTTTGTGCATGATGTTTTAGAGAAATGCGGAATGGGCGTGGTAAGGGGACACCTGATCAGAAGCTGAAATTGAGAGTGTTTAATTATCGACCAATGTTATTAAGGAAAGGACGTAAGAAAAATTTTTCATCAGATATATTACTTTAATTATTGAAACTACAGCTATTCGTCGTACCCAGAAATCGTCCACATGCATGGATCTTATGCTTGTTTAGATATCAATTCATACTTATTAGAACTTTTTTCCTGTTATATATATGTATATGTATAACCAACCCATCGAATTCCATATAATATCTCTCACATGTATATTTGCAGATGAGAGGAGCTCGGTAATATCTAACTTATTAAATCATAAATGGACTGCCATTGGGTATTGATCAACCAAATCAAGTATAATATAAGCTTACCTAAAGCAGCACTCAACCCTTGGCATGTGCCGTGCACATGGTTAACTAGAAGAAAGGTACATTGAGCATGTGCTTTGAATTTTGGCTCAAAATGCAAGATGAGCATATGCGCTTTGACTTTTCTAATTGCCTTCCATATATTTATAAAGTAAAAGGGATGGATTTAGAATTTACTGAAGAGCAGATATACCTCATGATAACCGGTCAAATATAGGCAAATATCTAAATTTAAAAAATATAGAATTTGAAATATTATAGTCTTTCTGCTCTCTCGCCTCCCCTCCTCTCTCGTACTCATGTTTCGTTTCTCTCATAAGAACAGGTTCAAATCAAAGCCAGCACCTGCTGACTTCACCGAATATCAAAGCCAGCACCTGCTGACTTCACCAAATAAATTTAAAAAGAGGAGAGAGACGAAGTCGTAGTCGATTGGATTAGAGAGTCCTGCTCCGAATCGATCCAGATTGCTGGGAAGGATTTTTGGATAAAACACGTCGATGAGACCGGTCTTATCCAAGAAAGAAGGAGAATTTATTTCATCCTAATTCTCTTCTATTTAAATTCTAGCTTGCCTATGGCAAAAAATTTCAGATGAAAGAATATGGATTTCGACCACCGACTACTGTTGTCACAATCATCGTCGTCGGTAAACTTTTTTTTTTCTTTTCCTTCTTTCTTCTTTCCAATCCTAGGGTAGAGCTTTTTCTTTTTGATAGAGTCTTCGACCGACCATCATCACACCACCACCGTTGGACGTTCGGCCACTTTCTTGCTGGCCTCCATCCCCCAATCTTCTCCTATGACAACCCAAGAGAAAAGAAGACCTTGGGTTTCTGTCTTGGAAGAAACAAAGGAAAGAGAGAAAGAGAGAGAGATGATTTTATTAATTTAATTAGTTTGGATCCAATTTAATTAGATCTAAGTCAACCAAGTCATATAAATATAATTTAGAAATTAATTCAAATATGGCCTAGGTCCAGACTAGATTAAAGAATTTTTTATTTATCTTAATTTTTTTGATTAATTTTAATTTTTTTTAAAATTTAAAATTAATTAAAATTATTTGATATGCTAGAGTCTTCAACATCGGAAGAACATTAGATCTAGAGATCGATTTGAGAGGATAATATAATTTTGGATCTGATCAACAGGTAAGTTTTCTTTTATCTCTGAGTTTATTTTTATATATATTTATATATTTAAAATTATATTTTAATATATTAAATATTTAAAAATTATTAAAGTTCAAAATTAGGTAATTACTTATGAAAAGTAATTTAGAAAATCAAATCAAGTATGATATCACAATTGCATGATAAAATTTTAAAAAATAAATAATTTTCTTGCATTATATTACATGATCTCTTAAATGAAAATTATATATTTTTATCAATGCATGAAATCTTAAATAAGAGTTAATTTTTATTACTCTTTTAAATTATATAAAAAAATAAGTTGATATTGTTATAAAAATAATATTTATGAAAAAATGGCTGTGACAAAAGTATTAGAAAAACTCTCTAATTAGATTATAATCTAGGTCTAGCCAATGGAACTAATCATTAGCCATACGTCAGAAATATATTTTTTCTGAGCTTAGTTAGTCGGAACTGATTACTGGCAGAGTTAGTCCTTCTAGGCCTAGCAAGTGGAGCTAATCACTGATAATATACCAATGGATCGGATGTTCTTCATTTAAGACTAATCTTTTTATCTTGTCATAGGGCAAATCATAGTTGTGTGAATTAGATTAGATTTTCTTCTAGGCCTAGTTAGTGGGACTGATCACTGGTAGCATGCCGATGGTTCGAATATTCTTCATTCGAGACTAACTTATTCTGAATCTTATTACGAGGCTGCTCGTGGCTGTAGTCAATAAAGATTGAGAGAGAAATTTTATTTTTGACTTTTACTGATGTACATGACATGCATATTTTTGAAAGAAAATTATCTTATTAGATATATTGATGATTATTATATTTGAAAAGTATTTATGCTTGATCTCTCAGAAATATTGGTACTTACTGAGCCCGTAAAGCTCACTCCCACTTTTCTTTTTTTAGATCCAAAAGATTCTATGGAGTTTGGGACCGAGTAGTGAAGAGCATAGAATTTTAGAGGTTTTTAGTTTGATTTATTTTTATAAATATTGATTTGATTATGATGAGATATTGATGAGCTATATTTTTGAATAAATAAAATTAGAGATTTGCTTTTTCTACCATTGTCGAATTGGATTTGATGTGATTGTGTATTGATAAAAGACAGACCTTGCATATTTTTTAGGATCTTGCTTTAAGAAGTGTGCGGCTATCACGTACCTAATCTGGATGTTAGATTCAAAGCGTGATAGAGTGGTATTAGAGCTAAGGTTTAAAGTCATTAGGGACTATAGCTTAAGTAATGTAAAAGCTTAAGGTTATGATTATTTGAAATTATGACTTAAATGGTATTTGAAAACTTAAGATTATGATCACTAGGGATTGTGACGGTGGTGATTTATAGAATTTGAGGTTGATAGATAATTTATATCTTGGGTTATAATTTGAGAACTTGATAAATTAAGATCTCATTAGTTTGAAAGTTATTTAGCAAATCCGAGATATTTAGTAGAATTAGATCAGAGCGCGTAGTGAAAGCGTAGTGGTTTGAATCATTAAAATTTGATTAGAAATTTTGATTATAATATGAGAAGTATTATGATAGAGGATTCGAATTTCTTTGTCAACAAGAGGTAAGAGATCAAGGATATGATAAAAATTTGATTCACCTGAGCTTATTGACTTTGTAGTACATCAAATTTTGAGGAGAAAATTTTTGTTAAGGGAGGGAGAATGTGAGAACCAGTGATCTCTTGGATCGGTTCAAACTGAAGCCGGCACCTAATGCCGACTTCACCAAATAAAAAAGAGGGGGAGAGAGATGAAGTCGTGTTTGACTGGAACAAGGAGTCCTATTTTGAGTCGATATGGTCTGCTAGGGAAGGATTTTTGGATGAAACACATCGGCAAGGCCAACCTTATCTAAGGGAGAAGGAGAATTTATCTCGCCCTAATCCTCTTCCATTTAAACCCTAGCTTACCCATGGCAAGGGATTTTGGGCAAAAGAATGTGGATTTCGGCCACTGGCTGCTGTTGTCACTGCCACCATCGTCTGTAAACCTTTTTCTTTCCCTTCTTTTTTCTTTCCAACCTTAGCATAGAGCTTTTCCTTCTCGGTAGAGTCTTCGGTCGATCGCCGTCAGTGACCATCATCGCGCCACCACCATTGGACGTTTGGCCAATTTTTTGCTGGCCCCCATCCCCCGATCTTCCCCTGAGACAACCCGAGAGAAAAGAAGACCATGGGTTTCGATCTTGGAAGAAATAGAGAGGAGAGAGGGAGAGAGAGATGGTTTTATTGATTTAATTGGTTTGGACCTAATTCAATTAGATCTAGATCAATCGGGTCACATGAATCTAATTTAAAATTGATTCAAATCTAGATAAAATTTGGGCTAGATTAAAATTTTTTTTATTTATCTTATTTTTTAAAAAATTAAAAATTAATTAAAATTATTTGATATGCTAGAGCCTTCAATATTGAAAGAATTCTTGATCTAGAGATTGGTTTGAGAAGATCATAGAATTTTGGATCTGATCAATAGATGAATTTTTTTTATCTATGAATTTATTTATATATATATTTATATATTTAAAAATTATATTTTTTTATATTAAATATTTAAAAATTATTAAAGTTTAAAATTAGGTAATTACTTATGAAAAATAATTTAGAAAAATGGATCAAGCATGATATCGTAATTACATGATATAATTTTAAAAAATAAATAATTTTCTTGCATTTTATTGCATGATCTCTTAAATAAAAATTATATATTTTCATTAATGCATGAAATCTCAAATAAGAGTTAATTTTTATTATTCTTTTGAATTATATAAAAAACTAAATTGATATTATTATAAAAAAATATTTATAAAAAATAGTTATGATAAAAATATGAGAAAATTTTTTAATTAGACTATGATCTGGATTTAGCCAATAGGACTGATCGTTGGCCATACATCAAAAATATATTTTTTTCGAGCCTAGCCAATCGGGGCTAATTGCTGGCAAAGTTAGTTCTTCTGGATCTAGTCAATGAGGCTGATCACTGGTAGCATGCCAATAGATCGAATATTTTTCATTCAAAACTAATCTCTTTATCTTGTCATAGGACAAATCATGGCCTATGAATTAGAGTTAGTTTTTCTTCTGAACCTAGCCAGTGGAACTGATCACTGGTAGCATGCCGACGATTTAAATATTTTTCATTCGGGACTAGTTTCTTCTGAACCTTGTCATGAGGTTGATCATGGCCGTAGTCAATGAAGACTAAGAGAGAAATTTTATTTTTGGCTTTTACTGATGTCCATAACATATTTTTGAAAGAAAATTATCTTATTATATATATTGATAATTATTATATTTGAAAAGTATTTATGCTTGATCCCTTAGAGATATTGGTAGTTTACTGAGCCCATAAAGCTTACTTCCTCTTTTCTATTTTTTTTTTAGATTCAGAAGATTCTATGGAGTTTGGGATCGAGTAATGAAGAGCATAGGATTAATTTTAGAAGTTCTTAGTTTGATTTAATTTTATAAATATTAATCTGATTATGATGAGACATTGATGAGTTATATTTTTGAATAAATAAAATTAGAGGTTTGCTTTTGCTACCACTACCGAATTAGATTTGATGTAATTGTGCATTGATAATTAAAAGACAGATCTTGCATATTCTTTAGGATCTTGCTTTAAGAAGTGTGCGGCCATCACCTGCCTAATCCGAATGTTGGATTCAAGGCATGATATTATTGACTTTCGAATGAATAGAATTTAATATGTCTCTCTAAGATTCCAACTTTAAGCCCTAAGGTGCCACCATCATCTACTTTATTTTTCTTCTAGGTTTCTAGATTAACACCAAGATTCACGCAAGAGATCGGATCTACGATTATTGCTCATCCTTAATTATTTATGAATGTAATTCATGTTGTAAAATTTATTGCATAACATTTTTTGGATGTTTATATCATGTTGCTTTTGTTTATTGCATTGCATAATGATAGACTCGTCAATTGATTAGTGTACATATTAGAGACTATTTATTGATGCTATACTAATATTATTATTCAACATGTTATATTGATTAATGTTCATTAACATTGCAGATCATGATGGCATCGAAATGCCATCTAGCTTTCATCCCTACCCTTCAATGGGTTACGCATAGTTCAGCATTCGAGGAGCAGTCGAAACATACTTCGTCCATCTCGACATCGACTGCTCAGGATCCTCCATCGTCGGCATCTACTCCATCGATGATATCTATTACACCAATGGTATCTACTCCATTGGTAGCTGAGCCTCTACCATTATCTATATCTGAGGCATATGCTACTATGCAGGCATCTGAGTGTATGTTTTTATTATATTAGCACAACTTTATTTTTTATATAGTATCTGTATACTTATATATTCACATAATGTAATTGCATTATAGGTGCATCATCCAATCAGATATTTCATGGTCCCACACGTATGGCACATGTGTGAAACCATCAGCATCAGGTGATGGTCTATTACAATGCGGAGGAGAGATCAGTAGGGGAGACCGTGCGGAAAATGCATTTTTTTTTTGGAATTCTTATGAGGCGGTCGAATATCATTTTCATAAAGCTCAGAGACTGGCGTTAGATGGATGCTACCATCAGGGATCGGGTATGAGAGGAGATATAGATAAGTATGTGCATCTTAGTTATATTTATGTATTTTATATATTTACACTATATATATTTGATTAGAATAATTTTATAACTGATTTTTTATAAATTTATGCAGAGGAGTGTTAGATATATGTATCCTAGAAGCCAGAATTGGCTGACACTTATAATACACTTCTAGAGGCAAAATTATAATTTTGACTAAAATTAATAAAATAAATTATTTTCTATCACATATGTGTATTTAGTGTCTGTGATACATCCTTTGAGTTAATGATAATAATAATTTATATTTTTAAGAGTTGAAAATTTAAGACATGAATAATCATTATTAACTCATAAAATGCTCCCGACCATAGGATCATCATGAGGATGGTGATTGATCTGAAAGATTGGTGTACAATTATTTCTCTTTAGTAGATGAGTCTTGAGTCTACGGTGTGGAGACATCGGAGCGAGAGTACAGATACTCGTTAGAGAACGAGGGCACTGAGCGTGACCACCTCGAGTAGTCATTAGGAAGTCTACCTTCTCGTCAATGACTGACTCGATGCTGCAGTGAGTGTGTCTGGTTCTTTGACCTGAGGTGCATCGGTAGTTCACCTTGAGGGTGTTATAGTTTGACTACACCATTACTCGATCTTCCTAGCCATATGGAACCCTGAGGTGTATGTTGGCTATAGCATGTTCATTGTAGGAACTGGATAGCATCAAGATGGAATCTATCTACCTCGGTGGTAGAGGAGCAGCCCTATGATGATCATGAGAATCAAGTCCAGAAGCCCATGGCCATGGCAGAGTGAAATAATAGAAA
The DNA here is from genome assembly GCA_006176705.1 of Cocos nucifera. Taxonomy (NCBI): domain Eukaryota; kingdom Viridiplantae; phylum Streptophyta; class Magnoliopsida; order Arecales; family Arecaceae; genus Cocos; species Cocos nucifera. The sequence goes on from QRFJ01000122.1 coordinate 1,809,474, forward strand.
GAGTTTCTATTTAGATTTTCACATTGGACTTGAATCGAATGATTACATCATATGACAGAGACTAGGGTTTGACGAGTTCACCTTAACCCTAATCTGATCGGGGCTCAAGATAGAAGAACTTAATCACACAGGTAGCTGCACCAAGAGGTTCGCATTCAGCTCTGATGGGTTGCCACCATATACTGCTAGGTGTCACTGGTGGATTTTGGGAGCAATTAGAATGATTTAGATGATCGATCATTCTAGCTGTTCGAATCAGAAGAGTTCTGATCCATCGAAAGGAGTTTCGATGATGTCGATGATAGAGATCATGACATATCCCATTACCATACAGAACTGAACCTAACTGGGTCACACAAACAAGGGTTTGAATCTGGTGATCATCAATTGAACTGATCTAGTTCAATTGATCTGAATGAGATTCAATTAGGTTCAAGGAAATCGTGCTAGCACTCGATTGAACCTAACGTTCTTCTTTTACTATCATAAATAAGTTGTCCTGACTGAGCCAAAGGAGTTTGTGCTCAATCAGAGGCCTTCATATGGTCTGACTGGAGGTTGTCCAAGTCAGAAAAGGTTGTCTTATTTTGTAAGACATTACCTGCCATTTTTGGTCACCTGCCATTTCTTGTTCTTTGACTTTGGTCAAAAGTCTACCTTTGACTGGTCAAACGTTGACCATTGATACTTTGACTTCTTGTCCACATGTGTCATGCACCTATTGGAGAGCTGGTGGGGGCCTGTCCCCCTGCCAGAACCTAGGCAAGGAGGAGGGCGCATGCCAAGGGCAAGCTGAAGGTGCCCAGGAGTTCCTGTTGGATAGGGACTCCATCTCCTTTTTGGATTCTGATTAGAATTCTCTTAAGAACCAAGTTTGATTGGTCTTAGGTGCCATCTAAGGAGGAATCCAAGGGACTCTATTTTCACCAATCAAATTTAGATCTAATTTCACAAAGGATTGTGATTGGTTGGGAAGAAGAGGAGTTGGATCATAGATAGTCTATAAATAAGACCCTGCGCCCAACTCAAATTATGATTGGAAATGAATTCAATTCCCACGCCCCAAGGCCTCCTCTCCCCTCTTCCTCCATGCCAAACCCACCTTCTCCCTCTCCTCTCCACGTCCAAAGTGGTTTGGATCTTGGTTGGTGCAATCCAGATCAAGAGAAAGGCGACTCAAAAGCTAGAAGGCTGTGCTGCTGCAAAGGATAACTGCTGATCTTTGAAAGAAGTTTTGAAGATCCTCCAGATCAGATCTAGATATAATTTTTGGAGACGTGATAGAGAAGAAGAGGATCTTCAGATCTAGTCTGAGTGGATATCGGTAGAGGTCAGGCACTTGCGTGGCTAGATCCAGAACCTTCCGCTGCTTACAGGATCATCAATGGATAATAGGATTACCCACTTCAAGATAAATTAAATTTAATTTAATTTATCTAAATTTATTTTAATTATTAAAATAATAAGAATCAGATCTGAAATATCTCAGATCTGATCTAAATCAAAGAAAAAAAATTTTAAAATATATCTCTTGATTCGATCAGATCTGAACGAACTTGATTCGAAAAATCAGAATTTTTTTTCAAAGAGGTACGACTTTTTCGATCATAAGAGTGCTCGAGATATCCGACCAAAGAAGATCGAAAAGTTATACTAGGATTATAAGGTCAAGCTTCATAGAGGATGGCTTAAGCACCGACGAGATACTTTGGAGGAGCTTGTTCCCTAGATATAGGACCGTCCTCTGAGTTAGTGGGAGAGGATGGTTAGACACTGAAGAAGCCAAGAGTTCAAGATAAAATTTCTAACTTTTAAATTTTTTAATATACTTAAAATTTTATTTAAATATTTTTTTAAATATTTATTATTCATTTGAATACTTGTTAGGCTACCTTCCGTCAGAATCAAAAGAATCGTGCAATCCAGGAGTATACGCACACTCTAGGCGGCGAGTCTATGGCCAGTCGTGTGCATAGAGAGGTAATTAATTCTAAATCTTACTAGATAAATTAAATTCATATTTTTTATTATCTTTCTGATAAATTTATTTTTTGTTATAGCTGATGAGAGATGGAGTGATGCTTAGCTATAGCAAGATCTTTCGATCCAGTCGCACGGACAAGACGGGCAGGTCGATGAATGTCGCGATTGGATGTATTTTTATAAGTATTAAATATATTAGTATATATGATTAATATTATAGTATTTTTTATAAAATTTTATTTTAATTTATAATTATAGGATCAGTTAGATACGCTCGCAAGCGAGGGCCCGGATACCTCTAGGCCCCATGACCATCTATCTCAGGTCTTGGAGCCTGAGCACTCTAGGAGGATTCGATGCAAGCCCGGACACATGTCGACGAGCTAATGGTCCGAGGCGAGCATCTTCTCACAGACTTTCGATGTCGTCAGTCGGAAGGAGCTTGAGGAGGCATTGACATGGGCAGATCATGCTGCGATGCTGGTAGATCGGACTGAGGAGCGCGACATGATGTCGACGCTCAGCACGTATTTTGGAGTCATGGACTTCGAGGATATGTTGATCCATATTCCAGCTCTAGCTCTGGCTCTAGGTCCAGCTCTGGCTTTGGCTCTGGCTTTGACTTCCGGTGACGACGATGATGTGTAGATTTAGGAGACTTTTGATATATTTTATTTTTTTAAAAAAATATTATAATAAATTTTATTCGATAATAAAATTTTAGTATTTTAGAATAATTTTTATGTTTATTATATTTTCTTATGTTATATATATATATTTATTAGGTAAAATATATAAAAAAATAAAAATTTTATTTTTTTTAATTATTCAAGATTTACGACAGTGATTTTATAACCGTTGCCATATCCGTGCCAACTGTTGCCATAGATTTTTAGTGTAAATGGTACCAACCGTTGCATTAGACCTATAGCAGTGGTTAAAAAATCACTGCGATAGATTACCTATGGCAGCGGTTATGTAACTGCTGCCATAGATTAACTATAGCAGCGGTTACATAACCACTGCTATAGATCAATATATTATAGCGATTTATAAAATACTGCAATAGGTCATCTATGGCAACGGTTTAAATAACCGCTGTAACAACTGCTGCCATAGAGTTATAGCGATGGCCATAGTGGCAGCGGTTAGAAAATCGTTGCCATAGCCTATGGCAGTGATTTTTTGGGCTACGACAGCGGTTACGAAATACTGTCATAGTCCTTTTTTATAGTAGCGGTCTCTTTTATTTACTTTGACACCCTTCTTCTCCTCTTTCTCTCAAAATCTTCATACTTCTCTCTCTAATATTCTTGCCTCTCTCTCTTTATATATATATATATATATTACTCTCTTTCTCTCACTCTCTCTCATGTTCGCTTCCGTTCATTCATTCTCTCCTACTTATTTTTTTTCCTGTTCTCTCCTACTTATTCTTTTTCATACTCCATCACGCTCTTTCTCGTGATCACTCTTGCTCTCCCTATATCTCTTTCGCTCTCTTACGTACGCTCTTTTTATCATTCTCTCCCACACATTTTCTCTCTTTTTCTTCGCTTTCTCTTTTATTTTTTCTCTTAATTATGTGCACTAATTTATTTTCTCTCAGAGAAGATTGACTAGTTATACGGATAATAATGTCATATTACCTATTATACCCTTAATGGTTTCGATTAGATGCATTCATAAGTTTTGAAAAATCTTATATATTGAAGAAAGACTTTCTATTTAAAAGAGTGAGGCATATTAGCAAGGTACTCATGGTGGAATGGTTAAAAGGTGTTCACCTATAATAGTACAAAATTAATCCATAGATCTAATAAATCCCCTCATTTTCAAGCTTCTAACACTCTTGAGGTATCTTCTTATTATTTGACTTCTATATGTTGACAATTCTGAACTATTTGATTAACAAATTCTCCATACATCAAGATAATTTTATACCAAATAATATAAACTAATAGAGTCGATGATGCAGAGTGGGAAAACACCTGTCTCAAAAGTCTTGTCAAGGCCGAAGGAGTAGCACCAAAGCATCACAAGCAATCCTGGGAGAGCCTAAATTGATGGCCTAGCATGAATGCACTTGACTCACAAGTGTTCAAGATGCTTAAATACTTATAGTGCTAGAAGGTGTCATCA
>QRFJ01000122.1:1818598-2046098 GCA_006176705.1 Cocos nucifera
GAGGCAGAGTTGGAAGGCCCTCTTCTGCTGCTGCATTGCTGGTGTTGGGAGCTGCCGTCTCGAATCCCTGCTAGCTTCCAGCAACAGAGAAGGGAGCAGAAGAGGTCGGCGAGGAGGACTAGGTGAAGAATGATGACCACAGAGGGCTCAGAGCCACGGTCTCTGCTGCCCCAATTGTCAGGCTTCTCATGCTCCTCATCTCTCTTTACTCCCCCGTAAAAGACTAGCTGACCTATTGTTGGCACACTGGTAATTTCGCAAAGCAAGCTGACCTATTGTTGGCAGCATATACGTACAAAGGATGATCATCTGAAAATTAAAAGGAACATCAATGCAGGTAGTGTAATCTGGCATTACATCAACGGTTTTGATTTTGGAGAGTAACAACTAGATTGGGCAGGAAGGAGCTCATCATGCCGGTGTTACAATGGGGAAACCGTACCACCATCTAAAGATGCAGTGAGAAAATAATAATAACAATATGCAGATCAAACGTTGTGGATGCTCTCAAGATCTCCTCAAGGCATTGAACTGAGCAGCCAAGTCATCGTAATTTGGTAGCCTCGGATGCACACGCCCACCATTAGGGCTCAACATATCCGGCTGCAAAGAAGCAGCACGAGAATGCATTTTGACACCTGCTTCCGGCTTTGTCAGTTCAGGGGGAAGCGAGCTACTTCTATCAGGAACGTGCACAGACCCCCTCGAGCCAGGACGGATTTTCTCCTTCATCTCATGCTCTCCTTGTATAAGGAGAGCCTTGCTCGTTATTCGTATCTTGCTGCCTTCACTGGCCGTACCTTTCCTGCTGTAATGTATCAGGAGCTTATCCATCATCATTTCCTCCTCATCATCGCATCCATCATTCACCACACCACTTCTCCTGCTTCCATGTCTTCTTTGCCCACTCGGGGTTCGATGCAAGAGCTTGCCGTAATCAATAGCATTGTCCATCTCATCATCCACCGGGGGTCTAACATCACCTGTAACTTCATAGGCAGCAGTGCCCCTCCTACCTGTATCACTTCCCCTACCAGCTCTGGTTCCGATCATGATCTTCTCTTCATCGATGGTACTGTCGGTGGTGTCCATTACTGTTGGCTTGGCGACCTTCCTCCTCACAGAAACAGGCTTCCGCCTGGACTTCTCATCAACAAACACTCCACCCGTCAGATCTTCACCGCCATCATACCTGTCACGATCGCTGATTTTAGAATCTTGAATGACTTGATCAGGGTGGGAGGAAGGGTCGTTGGCTTTTAATCTGACATAAGGTGGACGCATATTGATCAATCTGTCATTATTCACTGCCCTCACGGGCTGCCTCTCTATATTAGTATGATCTTCTTCCACCTTTTGCAATTGCTCATATATTAAGCCATTGCCGTTCTTTTCGCCATGAGATTTGGTGTATGGAGGAGCCATATTCACGGCTTTACCGCTTGAAGATTTCTTCATGCCGACTGCTCCACGATCAGAGCCAATGGTATCAAGTGCCTCTCGAGCCTTTCCTGTCCATTTATGAGCAAGACCATCTTTAAGCTGATCGTGATTATAGGTTCCATTCCGACTTCTTCTTGGTTTAGCGTACGAGGGAAGTGCGGCGTTAGAGAAGTCCGGTTCCATATTCTCTGGTTCATCGGTGATCGCTTTTCTTGTCCTCTCCATGAGGTCGTGTGAGAAGCCGTCTTTGATGGTTGTAACGACATGAATATCTTTGGGCTCCTTCCGCACTTCTCGTTTCCACACACTCACAGGAGCATGTTCATTTTTTCCCTCGGACGAAATCTCCTCAACTCCATCGGGCAACCTGGTTGAAGGCTTCTGACTAGCACCATGGCGACGCATACAATTCTTAGGTTGGTCCTAGAGTCAGGGAAATAGTGAACCAATGAGTATATCCAGCACTTCTAGAAGGCATCGTTTTGTATGAACCAAATCTAACCCAAATCTAAAGGAAAGTGTTCGAAAATGGATATGAAACAAAGTGTGCACAAGAATATGGAGCTTACGTATTTAGGTGCAGATAGATTAAACAGTTTGTGTTCAAAAGCACTGGAATCCCATGTTACAGAGAATTCTTGAGCAATATCTTTCATCAACTGTAGCTTCTTTTCCTGGGAGAATGATTTCGTCTGAAGTTTCTCAACAAACTGATAAAAAGAAATCATGCTCATCAGAGATGGAAATAAAACTGAAAAAAGGTGGATGTAGTTTAAGTGAGGCAGACACTTTAGTACCTCAGCCTTGATAGATGACTCCATATGACTCCCATATCGTTCTGTAAATATATGTCTGAGATCACATAACTCTGGCAAATCTGAAAATCTGGCTGCTGCAAAAATTAGAGTTGACATAGGTTCCATAGCCTCCTGAGGGAATTCTCTATCACACGAAGAATGGATAGATAAGTTTGTCAGTCTGTCATTATCATAACCAAGAGCCAAATAGAAACGAGAATAAAATAAGAATGACTTTCAAGTAACCACCTTTAAAACATGTAAAACTTAGTTATATGAACTCATGCCTCATTAGAATTTCAGAAGCAAGTGATTTGTGAACATAAGCACTCTGGTACTGAGATATGCACTGCATATAATTGTAAACAAGAAAGACTATATGTGTAAGATTGAAGTTAATCAATATGCCGATACTCCAATATTCCACAAAAAAAAAAAAAAAAAAGTGGTTCCTCCAACCTGAAGGAGATTTATGAGACCTCAAAAATAGGTATGCGACAGAATTACAATCATCTCAAACCTCCATTACCACTCAAACTTGAGTGTCAAAGCAACTGTGGTGTAACATCAGGCAACAGATCAGAGAATTCCATGTACCTAATTAGCATACTGAATGAATGAACCAACCCTAGACCATAGTTTCACCTTTTTGCTTTTGAAATACCAATTGTTTGAACTGTTGGAAAGATCTTCTGGTGATATATGAATTAGTGAAACCATAAATCCAGATCTTTGTGAGCAAAGTTCCAACATTTTTTATAAAATTGACTAAAAATGTTTAAGAATATAAAATCTTAAACAACAAATCCTCATGAGTACATAATTATCCACAATTCTTAAGCTAGCACCATCCGGAGTCCAAGTGTTAAAGGGTAGCAAATATTGATGATATTATGCAAAATTTAAATATTTTGGAGTAATATTATTAAGAGTTCAACTGTTCAAAGGCTTAGGATCTAACATTCTAATTCTTTGAAAATGAGTAAGGACTAACCACATCATTATCAACTAATCAAAATTGTCAAATACATGACCTTTTGTTTTTCATTCTAAATCTAAAACCCTATCCATCTACTACTTCCATAATTCGAAAAGGAAAATAAATAAATATATGTATGCGGTATATATGTCAGATCTTCATGTCTCCATTCCCTAATTGCACTTTGTTACTCATACTTATCTTGAGACATTCTCGACTTATTTACGCCTTCACATGCATGGTTCAGGATGCAGGGGTGTTTAGGCCTGCTAACATTGTTGACCCATTCCTCAGCAACTTAAGCTTTTTGAGGTCTAGTGGTAAGCTAATAACAAAGCTGTCTGACAGTAGGGCTATTGCTTTCTGTCATTTTCAAAAGCTGTCTTAATATATAAGCTCCAGGAACACGTGAGAAATCATAATTGATAGAAAATCTTGTGACTGAATATTCTGTGAACACATAACCTTCCGGCAAATAAATTGAGTCAACAAATAATCAGACCACAAAATAATTTCTACAACTTGACTAACCGTTGTGTTTAGACCTTCTAAACCATCCCACCCTTCAATGGCATTTGCTCTCCTATCCTCACAGTTGTGCTGCCCTCCACCAATACAGCTCATTGCTGTAGTTATCATGGCCCAAATCACCACTCATATTCCCCAATCCACCCTCATTTTGACTATCACAACCATGCCACTATTCACTATCCCCATGATCACCCTTTGCTGTCCTAAACCTCATTGTTGTGCTGCCCTCCAACAATACAGATCATTACACTCTATTGCTTCAGCTATCATGGCCCAAATCATCACCATCACCAACCCAACCTCACTCCGACTATGGCTATTCTGCCACCATTCACTATCACCATCATCACCCTTCACTGCCGATACCATATCCACGGAACCCCTTCACCATTGTCACCATCCTTACCTCAATGCACCTCTCCATTGTCATTGCCATGGGTACGACATCATCTTTCAGAACCCAGCATGGGAACATTAATACAACCTCTGTATTGCTTTTATGCAAACCTTTCCAACACCTCCACCACCAAAAGATAACAACTCCATCCCACAACAGTGACCGACTGACTGTGCAAAACATGGTAGCAAAGTTGTAACATTGGTGCTAATATTGAGGAAAAAGGATTAGGATCTAATGTTAAACGCAAAAGAAGGGAGTGAGTTGAAATTAATAGGAGCTAGGCTAGTCTTTTTGATAAACATGACATTTGTATTCTTTTTCTTTTCTGGTTAAAAATCACAATCATACATTTTTAAAATTCCTTCATGTTCCGTTTCACTGGTTGAGCCACTTAGTACTTCCAGCTATGAAAATGTCTACTAATTATCTTTCTTCCTTTTTTTCCCAATTGTCATGCAAAAAACCTAAAATCTTCTAGCAGAATTCTCATATTAAGAAGGGGGAATACATACATATACTGTTAAAGTAAGAATAAGATGAAGTCCAAACTTAGGGAACTAGGCAAGTTGATCAATAACAAAAGAAGTCAAAACTTATCGACTCTTAGTTCCATGGTTTTACAATTCTCTCTGAATTTATTGGACTTCAAGAAGCTCAATTTTCCCAAAACTCTGTTCAATCAGTTGGTTAGCTAGAGAATTCCCCTAACATTTTGACATAAGATGAACATATACTTCAATCACTCAACTTAGTCAGGTCACCTGCAAACAGTAATAGATTCTAATTTTTTGATACTTCAAACCTACTTTTTTGTCCTAGTTGCCATAACAAAACATTACAATTCTATTTATTCAGCCAATAGCTCCCCCCCTTACCATCTAGTACATCCAGCCCTTTGGGATACTCTCATCCCCATCCCACCATCTTTCCTCCTTGTTCATCTGATCATCCTCTAATCTTCTCTCTAGAAAGAGGGAGGAAAATATTCCTACATGCGGTTCTTCTCATTCTCTGACCCTATATTGTTTTTGGCACCAACACACCTTACACCTGACTCTACTGAACCTAACACTCTACCATTCTAAGATGATTACAAACTACTTTTAAGTAGTGTAGTTAGATAACAGTCAGAATGTGGGGATAGGCTTGCTAGAATGGTTGCAAGAAAATATCAATCATGATCCTGTGGTGCATATGTAGGAATAACCAATTTTAAGATGGCTATAATCAGCTCATTGAGTGAGACAGGTAGGCTGGAATTTCTATCATAATGTCATAGATTCTGTTTAATCGACAATCAAAATATGCAAAGTTCAATATTAGTAGTAGCAAAAAGCTGGAAGCAAGAAGCAACTTGATCAAAAAGGCAATCCTAGAAATGAACATTTATTATGTCTGAACTGAAGCTAGTAAAACCATGGATACCTTTCTTTTTGTAAGGTTGGAAGCTGCTTTAAGATACTTTCACAGCATTGCCCGATCATATCATAGCAATATGCGTGATTTATTTCCACAATGAGAGCATCCATCTGTTAAAGAAAAGCAGATCCATAAATTTCAAAAACAAATTATAAAATATATGAAATCGATATCTATGAGAAGAAATGGAGGAAGAAAATGAAATGGAGAAGTCATTTTCAATATGCCCATAATGCAAAGTGTAGCGGGGCCAAAAGCAATCAATCGTACAACTTGATTTAAATTTTTTTTTTAAAAAAAAACCCTATTATATCTATCTCAACCTTAAGAAATAAATACATATTTTGACCTTGTAAAATCAAGTCACGCAAGAACAAATTAAAATTCCAGACTTTAATCGGAATTTCATGTAACACTCCTCCCCCATTTCTCTGTCTGTCTCGCTGTGGACCAGCACAGGTTTGGGAAAGAGAGGCAACTACCATCGAACCAACAAGTCCAATTGGTGGGTTGGATGAGCTACCTTAGTGGAAACTTAGTCATATACCTCTAAAAGTCAAAGAGTATACTTATGATTTCCCAAGTTTGAAGTCATTTCCATCAGCTTCAGCAACGTGGCCTTCATCAGTATCCAAGACAAGCTACTCTAAACCTATCGTAATCTTACACGATCTGAAGACAGACACTGGTGGAACAGGTAATGAATTTGGGTCAAAATTAATTTGCCAGTGTAAAAATAGAACTTGTCCTACTAAATCAACCTGCAAGCAACACCACAAGCCTCATTTATGTACTGCGATGTCAGATTACAAAACAACCTCATACATGAATTGATTTCGAAATTCAAACTCATCATACACCTTAACTCTTTTACAATGATATCTGATTGCAGAAAATCGCGCAAATTATATTTGTTCTATTTTGCTTCTGCTCAAAGGCAAGAAAACAAAAACCGTTTTAAAATGATACCTCTAAAATGTTGTTCGTTTGTTTGTAATTAGGAAATCACGACGAGGGCAGATCAACCAAAATGGGAGCAGAGCTATGAATTCTCGTCGGAAAAGACAGAGGAGCGGAAATTAAAATGTGGGTGAGGAGAGGGCAGGAAATCTCCTCAAAAAAGATAATTTGCATCGTATCTTAGCTGATTGAAGACCAGAAATCGGCTATAAACCAGACGTCCCCTTTTGATCGCTAGTATTGCTATTAGTATTATAGTTCCATTACAGGCAACTTTATTTCTCGAACCAAGGGAATCCATTTCACCTCAAAAAAAAAAAAAAAAACTAGAAGGAAGAGGGAGAGGCAAGAAAGATTAAGAGCAAGGAGACCCAACCCGGCCGTAGGCGATGTCGTCGCAGGCACCGGCGAGGAGATCGGCCACGTCCTTCTTGAGGAACCTCACCATCGCCCTCTTCTTGCTTTTGATAATCGCTATCCGCGAATTTATGCACTTCGTCGCGTGCTTGCTGCCAGCGCCATTAATCAATCTTAGACCAAGAAGAACCAGATAACCTTCAAAAATTGAAGGAGAAGAAGAACAAGACGTAAGAAAGATCACCATTTGTTGGAAAATTTCCGGCCGAGCAGATTGTCGAACATCGCTTCCTCTTCCACTCTCTCTTCTTCTCTATGTTTTGGTACGTATTTATGGAATGAAAGAATGGGGAAGGAGAGAGATACAGATATAGAGAGAGAGGAATCAGGGTGGCGGTGGCGGTGGCGGTACGGCTACCATTAAAAGCTGCGTGCAAGCCACAAGAAACTGAAGAAAGAAAGGGAGGGAGACAGGGGGGCGCAAAGGACGAACAGGAATAAGAAGAAGCTAAAGAAACCGCGAGGGTGAGGGCCACGGAAAAAGTGGCGGTGGTGGTGGTGGTGGTGTGGTGGTGAGCTGTGGAAGGCGAGGAGACAGATGGGAAAAGCAAAGACCCCCATTAACTATTGATATATTAAATTCATCAACAACAAAAGAAAAGTTTATCCCAAGTAAACGGACGCACGTATATAAACTACCACAACAAAGCTCTTGCTTTTGTTACTTTATTCATTATTTTTTATTTTGTTTTTACCAGCTGTCGCAAAGTTTAAAGATATGTACGGAGAATTTAAATTCAAATTATTAAAACAAAAGGTAGCTAAATTAAGAGAGAGAACGGCAGTGGAGCCGGACACCAATCAATGATCTTTATCTTATATAAATTCTGGTTCCATCTAAAGTTCTTTATGAAAAACTTATTATGGTGTTAAGAAGACCAACATTAATAACTAGGAGAGAGAATGTGATGAGCGAAGTATCAGGAATCATTCAAAAAAAAAAAAAAAAACGAAGTGCCAATAATCAAGAATTTTCTGCACGGGGGTTAGTAAGTTAGCAGTTACGCCCACTCTCTCTCCCACTGTTCCATCGCGACGTTGACGCAGCGTCCACCACTCCGCGATCCACATCCAGTCATCTACATGACCGTTTAAAGTCGTTTCCGAAACTACCCCCACAGATTCCAGTTATGGCCGGACGATTGGTAAACCCGGCGAGGCGTTGCGCGGGGCGTTTTCAGGAACTCGGGGTAGCTTTTCCTTCTTCCCGAAGAAGCCGGCGGCCTGACCGAGGCCTTACCGACTGTAAATAAAAATTTAAACGTGCGGCGTGGAGCGAATGGTGGGGTCCAGTTGAGTCGAGGACCCACCACCTCCACTCCCTCATGGGATCAGACGGGGGCCCAAGCCAACGAGAGCGTTATTCTCCGTCTCGTCGTGGGCTTAGCTACTTCGAGGAGGGCAAAGAGAAGCTTTAGATTCCATCGGATGAACTCCATCTGGGCCATAGAATTCGTGCATGATTCCAATGCCATCTTTTGCACCGTTTCTTCTTAATTTAGGAGCACCAAAGCATTTTCGCATTGCTTTGGACGTCGAACCGCTGAGCTGGATCGCATCGGCGTCACATGGTCACGGTGTTGGGTAGCTTAGGGCACAAGAGAACTAACTGGAGAATTTTTTTTTTTTTTTAATGTTGAAGAAATAATAATTTGGTGGCGACCGTATGACTGCCAACTGCCAGCGGGCCAGCGTCTAGTCCATGCCTGGGAAAAAATATATAAATATCAGAAGGTTGGATCACAGCAGCACGATGGAATCCGTGCCAGTCTAGCCCACGCGTATGATTTATTTTTGAGAAGTTTCCAATAACACATGCTAATATTTGGAGAAAAAATATTTTGTAAAAAATATTATAAATTATTAAGTTTGAAAATACTTAAAAGCTATTTAATTAGGTGTAACCTGATATATAAAAATAATTTATATATATCATATTAAGTATGAAAAATAAAAAAAGATGTAACAAAAAAAATTGATGGACTTGGTGCTTATTTTTTTTGAGAAAAAAAAATAAAATAAATATTATAAAAAGATTGGTATTTAATAAATTTTTAAGTGATGGTAATGCATATTTGATAAAAATATTCTTAATAAATCTGTAAATATAATTATTGACTTTATTCTAATATTCTTTAAAATTTATTCAATAAAAAAATTTTATAAACAAATTAAGATGAACAAAATATTATGCAAAGAATTGTGTAATTATAATCATCATATAAAAACTAATTAAAGATGATAATACTATTCTAATATTAAAAAAATTATTTTATATTAAAAGATATATTTATAAATTTTATCATATTCTCATATAGGATTACCTCTAACTAAATATAGTAATTTTTTCGATATCATTTTCTATAGTAATTTTTTCATCAACGAAATATAATAAAAATTATTTTCCTCTAAAATTATTTTTTTAAATAAATAATTCTCATAAATTATTATATCATCCCGTAATTTGATATATTCCAACCAAATGGACCCTTATTGCATATGAATATCATAAAGTGAGAATTATGTGCATGGATGCCATCCCGCAATGAAAGTTTATTTTGCTTCTTTTCTAAACCAAGCATATAAAATGCTAAATTTTTCACTTGAATTAAATTTATATCTCTTTAAAAAAAAAATCAAACCTAAGTACCTTAACAAAAAAATAAAAATAATATTTTTTCATATTATTCCTTCTCATAAAGACTTAAATGCAAATTGTATCCTCCTTGCCAGCCTTCTTTAAAACATATCGCTGCAAGCTTCTCCTTCATCATATAAGTGCTCGTCATCCACCAAAACATCATGCATCCAAATCACATGCATTTTCATCTTTGCCATGTCTCGCTTCACCATTTTTCAAATAATCTCCCTTCAAAATTGCCTCCATTACTATCTTTGTAGTTGCCTTCTTCTTAATAAGATCTTATGCAGATCCAAGTCATATCTTGACAATGCCAGTGTCAGTTGCATTGGATCATTTTCTCCATAACTCTCATTAGTATTTGAAAAGATCCCAACTATTGCCACTTTCAATGTCGCAGATGTTGAGATGAGATGAAAAAAATAGTTGCAATTCAATTCAAATGGACTTGCATGATATCTCTTGTGATCCCCATCATGGAGAAAAGAAATGAAGAAAGAAGAGATGGAGAGGCAATGCTTGATATTACCATTCCAATATTTCAAGATGGCAAAATAAATGTCCCCGGAAAAGAGATAAACAATGTCAACCGACTTGTTGCTAAGCTTACAATGGACTTATACGATGATCTCATTCTTTCACTATGAACAACCGATACTCCATCATTGATGAGCTATGGTTGAACCATTGCCACCAGCACCATTTTGCCATCTTGGGATCCCCTTGTTGCTTAACAATCAGGATCATAATTTTGAGCAAGGCACCAAAGAGCCTCACTCTCCTTTATACCCTACTTCTCCAACATCTAGTTTCTATTGGTGTTTGTCTCCTCCATCACTAAACATATGAATATTATAATAGAAATAAAAATATTAGATTTATTTATAGAGCCGGGATCCTCTACGGCTTCTATTTTGTCTAAAGATGGCTATTATTTATCCATCTAAACACCATTATATTTTAAATTATTTTTGAGATTGTTGGGGATAAATCCCGCTCCTGCCAAAGTCAAGTTCAATCCCAGCCTGATGTGGTCAATGTAAAGAATTTCAATGGACACGTCCTAGCTGAACTACTACATCCGGCCGAGCTTCTCAACGGCTGAGCCTCAACCGAAGTCTTTCAACCAGCCGAACTATCGAGCGGTCGAACTACTTATTGCCCGAGCCCCTTTGGACTCCGAGCGACCGGGCTTCGGCCTAGACCCCGACGGCCGAGCTTGTTCAACCCTCTTAGCGACCGAGCGATCCGAACTTCTGTCCAGCGGCCGAGCTCCCCAAACTTCTGTCCAGCGGCCAAACTCCCCAACGCCCAGGCTCCGAGCCGAACTCCTTCGGACTTCCAGCGATCGGGCTTCAGCCAGACCCTTGCGGGAGCCGAACTTCCCCAAAACCTCCTCTCGGGCCGAGTTTCTACGGAAGCTGGACTCCCTATAGACTTCTTCAATGGACGAGCTTCTCAATGACCGAACTCCTTATGATGGATTCCTGCAGGCAATCTCGCTACGGTTACACAACAGTAATAACGATCGGCATTTATCAGTAATAACGATAATAACGATCGGCATTTATCAGCAATAACGATCGACAATAACGACTGGTAGGACGATTACAATAAGCTTCCTCTATAAAAAGGACCCTCCGGATACCTTTACGCCAGGTTCTGAAAACCCTTTTCTTCTCCTCTATACTCTATCGAGCACTCCATTCCTATTGACAGGAACTAACTTGAGCGTCGGAGGGTCTTGCCGGAGCCATCCCCCATCGGTTTCCGAGCGAGACTTTATTTTGCAGGTCTCCGACGGCAGCCTCTTCGGCCTCAACTTCGGCGACGATAAGTTTCTGCGTCAACAGATTGGCGCTAGAAGGAGGGCACGAACCTTCGAGGTTCCCTTGTTCTTAAAGGAGTGCTCGGCGATGATTTCTCTCTCTGGAAATCCATCTTCTTCCTCACTAAAGTTCTCTCCCGAAGAGAAAATGCCTTGAGAGCTTCGACTCGGCGATCGGCGGCCTGCACGCCAGATCCGTCTGTTCCTGTCTCAGCCCCAATAGCCCAGTTTCCATACGAAGCCCTCGCAGACATGAGGCAGGTCAACCTGCTGGTCGGGTCTGTGGCTCCGCCGAGATGATGCTGGCCGTACGACAACATCCAACGGGGACTTTGCCAGCAAACTCACCATGAGGACACGAGGAACCGGCCATAAGGTAAAGCATTTGGGCATACCAATCGCTCTTAGGAAGGAGAAACGGAGAGCAGAAGTTCTTCCGCAGAAAATTTCACAAGGAGACTGGAACGAAGTTCGGCGGAAGAGAAGCCGAACTCCCCCTCGAAGATCATCAATGAAGTTCGGCGGAAGAGAAGCCGAACTCCCCCTCGAAGATCATCAATAAAGTTCGAAGCCGAACTCCCCTCGAAGATCATCAATGAAGTTCGGCGGAAGAGAAGCCGAACTCCCGAAGATCATCGAAGTCGAAGAGAAGCCGAACTCATCATCATGAAGTTCGGCGGAAGAGAAGCCGAACTCCCTCTCGAAGATCATCAATGAAGTTCGGCGGAAGAGAAGCCGAACTCCCCCTCGAAGATCATCAATAAAGAAGCGAAGCCGAACTCTCAATGAAGTTCGGCGGAAGAGAAGCCGAACTCCCTCTCGAAGATCATCAACGAAGTTCGGCGGAAGAGAAGCCGAACTCCCCCTCGAAGATCATCAATAAAGTTCGGCGTAAGCGAAGCCGAACTCCCCTCGAAGCTCATCATCGGAATAAAGTTCGGCGGAAGTGAAACCGAACTCCCCTTCGAAGCTCACAATCCAGTGAAGTTCGGCGCAAGCAAGGGCGGAAGTTCTCCCGCGGAATGAAGTTCGGCATAAGTGAGGCCGAAAACCGCAGCTCATCATCCGAATGAAGTTCGGCGGAAGGGAAGCCGAACTCCCGCTCCTGATCAATGAAGTTTGGCGGAAGAGAAGCCGAACTTTCCCTTGAGGCTCTCATCGCTCAAGTCAGGCCGAACTCCCCCATCTCGAGTATGTCATCTACGAAACCTGCTGCAAAGAATTCTTTGGAGGCGGAGTGAAGTTCGGTAGCTAAAGCAAAGCCGAGCTCCACTTGAGCCCGTCGTCAAGGGAGTTCGGGTAATGAAGGATGAAGTTCCCCCATTTGCAACGAGGCGGAATGAAGTTCGGCCACGTCTACGACCTCGAGGCTCATCATCGAGGAAGCAAGAAGAAGCCCCTGCAAAGAATTCGGAATGAAATCTCCACGGGAAGCAAAGGTTCGGCAATGAAGTTCGGGCAAGCAAAGCCGAACCCCCTCTCTGCAAGCAAGGAAGTCCGGACAAAGAAGCATGAAGTTCTCCCGCGGAAGGTTTTGCGGAAAAGCGGAACAAAGCTCCGCGCAAGCGAGGCCGAACTCCTCGTACATCATCGAAATGAAGTTCGGCGGAAGCAGGGCCGAACTCCCATCAGAAGCTCGTCATTGGAATGTAGTTCGGCTTAAGTGAGGCCGAACTTCCCTTCGAAGCTCACCATCAAGTTAAGCGCAAACAAGGGCGGAACAAAGTTCTCCCGCAGAATGAAGTTCGGCCGCGTTTACGACCTCCACAGCACAAGGCCCGAACTTTTCCAAGGAATTCCCACGGAAGGTTTTGCAAGCTCGGCCGCGTCCACGACCACCCCATCTCAAGTGAGGCCGAACTTCACCTCGAGCTCGCCACCAAGGAAGCCCCGACGGAAGGGCGCGAAGAAGCCCTCCTCCCGAAAGGTTCCGCAACTACGCCCCGCTACTCTAACTCGAATTCTCAGCGAAGTTAAGAGCCGGCCGCCAAGACCTGAAGCACCATGGCCTCCCAAAACGTGCGCGATCTAAGCAAGTAATGCCCCTAGCATCGCGACTACGGCCACGACACTGAGGAATACATTCAGCTCCAAGACGAGATTAAAGTGCTCGGCGGGGTAAATTCCTTCAACGCCAGCCTGAAGCAGGAGAAGATCGGCTAAGAGCGCTACCGTAACTGGAAACTACAAGGTCGGCCACCTCACGGCGTCATCAACGTTACCCCAGAGGAGGGGCTAGATACATCGGCGATTCGTCACCTCCCAGCGTCAAAACCAATGAGAAGCACGCTCCAAATGAAAGAGGCCAGCATGAGATAGAGGAGGTCGTCTGGACGGGACTTACTGCCCGAGGGAACTCAGAGGAAGAACGCCCCGACGACCCTGAAACGGGGATGTGCTGCCCGTAATTTTCCTTCGGTAACATTCTTCCCTTCCGATAATACTATTTCTGGATGCAAAAACTGTACGATGACAGCGAAGGAGCAGCCAATAGCCCGTTAGGAACAGGAGGAAGACCTCGTCCTAACGCGAGCAAAGTCGAAGGCCTCGTTCACCTTAGACGAGACGGGGGGAGAGGCTCGGACGACGGTCCGCATGTGCCCCCACAGCCCGTTAGGAACAGGAGGAAGACCTCGTCCTAACGCGAGCAAAGTCGAAGGCCTCGTTCACCTTAGACGAGATGGGGGGAGAAGGCTCGGACGACGGTCCGCATGTGCCCCCACAGCCCGTTAGGAACAGGAGGAAGACCTCGTCCTAACGCGAGCAAAGTCGAAGGCCTCGTTCACCTTAGACGAGATGGGGGGAGAAGCTCGGACGACGGTCCGCATGTGCCCCCACAGCCCGTTAGGAACAGGAGGAAGACCTCGTCCTAACGCGAGCAAAGTCGAAGGCCTCGTTCACCTTAGACGAGATGGGGGGAGAGGCTCGGACGACGGTCCGCATGTGCCCCCACAGCCCGTTAGGAACAGGAGGAAGACCTCGTCCTAACGCGAGCAAAGTCGAAGGCCTCGTTCACCTTAGACGAGATGGGGGGAGAAGGCTCGGACGACGGTCCGCATGTGCCCCCACAGCCCGTTAGGAACAGGAGGAAGACCTCGTCCTAACGCGAGCAAAGTCGAAGGCCTCGTTCACCTTAGACGAGATGGGGGGAGAAGGCTCGGACGACGGTCCGCATGTGCCCCCACAGCCCGTTAGGAACAGGAGGAAGACCTCGTCCTAACGCGAGCAAAGTCGAAGGCCTCGTTCACCTTAGACGAGATGGGGGGAGAAGCTCGGACGACGGTCCGCATGTGCCCCCACAGCCCGTTAGGAACAGGAGGAAGACCTCGTCCTAACGCGAGCAAAGTCGAAGACCTCGTTCACCTTAGACGAGATGGGGGGAGAAGCTCGGACGACGGTCCGCATGTGCCCCCACAGCCCGTTAGGAACAGGAGGAAGACCTCGTCCTAACGCGAGCAAAGTCGAAGACCTCGTTCACCTTAGACGAGATGGGGGGAGAAGCTCGGACGACGGTCCGCATGTGCCCCCACAGCCCGTTAGGAACAGGAGGAAGACCTCGTCCTAACGCGAGCAAAGTCGAAGACCTCGTTCACCTTAGACGAGATGGGGGGAGAAGCTCGGACGACGGTCCGCATGTGCCCCCACAGCCCGTTAGGAACAGGAGGAAGACCTCGTCCTAACGCGAGCAAAGTCGAAGACCTCGTTCACCTTAGACGAGATGGGGGGAGAAGCTCGGACGACGGTCCGTATGTGCCCCCACAGCCCGTTAGGAACAGGAGGAAGACCTCGTCCTAACGCGAGCAAAGTCGAAGACCTCGTTCACCTTAGACGAGATGGGGGGAGAAGCTCGGACGACGGTCCGCATGTGCCCCCACAGCCCGTTAGGAACAGGAGGAAGACCTCGTCCTAACGCGAGCAAAGTCGAAGACCTCGTTCACCTTAGACGAGATGGGGGGAGAAGCTCGGACGATGGTCCGCATGTGCCCCCACAGCACGTTAGGAACAGGAGGAAGACCTCGTCCTAACGCGAGCACTTACATCAACCTCAGCCAAAGGAGATGAGATATCCTCCGAGCAATCTTATCAACTTCGGCCAAATAAGATCCCCTCAAGCGATTAGGCTGACCTCGGATGAAGAGCGCCGACTTCGACCTCGGCGAGAGATAGGATTTTTGACCGAATCAACCTCGGCTGGAGAGCCTCAACTTCAGTATCAACTTTAGCCAGAAATGAAATCTCCCCTGAACTTCGACATGGACCAATACGAAGCCCGGAAGAAAAACTTTGGCAGTCGCCTTATCCGCACTCCCTTCCTTCAAATTTCGAACTCGGGAGTGGGGGGGCTAGTGTTGGGGATAAATCCCGCTCCTGCCAAAGTCAAGTTCGAATCCCAGCCTGATGTGGTCAATGCGGAAGAACTTCAGTGGACGCGTCCTAGCTGAACTACTACATCCGGCCGAGCTTCTCAGCGGCTGAGCCTCAGCCGAAGTCTTTCAACCAGCCGAACTATCAAGCGGCCGAACTACTTATTGCCCGAGCCCCTTTGGACTCCGAGCGACCGGGCTTCGGCCGAGACCCCGACGGTCGAGCTTGTTTCAACCCTCTTAGCGGCCGAGCTCCCCGAACTTCTGTCCAGCGACCGAGCTCCCCGACTTCTGCCCAGCGGCCGAACTCCCCAACGCCCAGGCTCCGAGCCGAACTCCTTCGGACTCCCAGCGACCGGGCTTCAGCCAGACCCTTGCGGGAGCCGAACTTCCCCAAAACCTCCTCTCGGGCCGAGTTTCTACGGAAGCCGGACTCCCTATAGACTTCTTCAACGGACGAGCTTCTCAATGACCGAACTCCTTATGATGGATTCCTGCAGGCAATCTCGCTACGGTTACACAACAGTAATAACGATCGATATTTATCAGAAATAATGATCGGTATTTATCAGTAATAACGATAATAATGATCGGCATTTATCAGCAATAACGATCGACAATAACGACTTGACAGGATGGTTACAATAAGCTTCCTCTATAAAAAGGACCCTCCGGATACCTTTACGATAGGTTCTGAAAACCCTTTTCTTCTCTTCTATACTCTATCGAGCACTTTATTCCTGTTGACAGGAACTAACTTGAGCATCGGAGGGTCTTGTCGGAGTCACCCCCACCGGTTTCGAGCGAGACTTTGTTTTGCAGGTCCCGACGGCAGCCTCTTCGGCCTCAACTCCGACGACGACAAGTTTCTGCATCAAGATAGATACAATCGAGAATGATGATAATAGCTATGGTAGTATTCAGATATATAAAACGGAATTGATGTCGAGTGAAACTAGTTTGGTGGTCTAACTAGCTAGATTTATCCAAGTAATGTTAAAAAAAAAAAACGTGGTTCTTAGCATCTTAATTAGCTGCCTTGTAGATGAAAAGAATAAGATAAACGAGGTACGTGTCAAGCTACCAACCAGTTGAAGAGGATATTCTGCAGCAACTTTGGCAGAAGCGAGGAGCAGATGACAGACTCCCAGAACAAGCTGATTCGGACTTGAAGTAATCTCGTGGGGAACAGCAGGCAGCAAATCGCACTGACTGCAGGATGCCACGTGAGATCGCAACTGGACGAGGAAAAGAAAGGGGACGAGGGAACACGGGAGGCTGTCTGCCGTCTGCTCCCCCGCCGTAAATATCGCATGGCTTTCTCGCTGTCGCCCGCCGATCACCGATCCACAAGCGGATGATGATGAGAAAGCTCACCGTGAGCTGTCATATGCTGCACCATGATTTAGCACCAATCCTGATGTCACGCGAAAACGAACAACAGAAGAATCTATCATCATCAATTTCGTGCAAACCGTCCCCGCCTCGTTCCACAAGTTACTGGATCGATGTGACAAATATACATACTTAAATATGTGAAATACAACCTTTTTCTTTTGCCTTTCGTAAATAAATAAATAAAAAAAAACACTTTATACCCCGTCATACTTTCAAAAATAAAGCTGCACTCTTTATGTCATGAAATATGATAAAATACTATTTCTATTTTATATTTTTAAAAATATTATTTGATTTTTAAGCTCGATTGGTGGATTGATAGAAAATATGATGATACGGTAATTTCATTATTGTGAGACCAACAATTCATAAATTCCGTTTTGTATTTAAAAAAGAACTTTTTTTTAAATGTTTCAATATCTTTTATATATATCTTATTTCTTATTTTATTTATTTTTATTTGCAAGATATTTAGTGGCTAAAATTTATATTCTTGTCCAATTCACTAGTTTATTTGATATGTGGATTGCCTCTACTTTAGTTGTTTTTATTTACTAACATTGTATTTTAAATTAATTTTATTACATATTAATTTATATTTAATGTAATAAGACAACTTATATTTATTTTTTGATTGGATGATACGAAGGAGTAGATATTAGTTTCTTTTCAATGTCCACTGACTGGACATAAAATCTGCAGGAAACATAGCAACCACACGCAACATCACAAGACCACCCTGAAGGTAACGAGCAGCAATTTCATATTAGATTGCTATCCCCGAGCGTTTCCAAATGAATCATAAAATAATTAATTTCAGAATAACAATCTTTTGGAGAAGCACGCATCTTGTGAAAAAGTCAACAAAAAGATCTTCAATTTATTCAGAACTTATGCGACCATGGGGTCCCATCGCCAGTACATCATATGGTTGATGCCTGCATCTCTGACGGTCCATTTCATCTAATCCTCTTCGATTGGGCATAGTTGTCAAAAGGTTAATGTCGTACAACAAAAATTTCTTTGAATGGCCATAGTCTTCGCAAGGACCAGCGTCATGATCCATGAATTATTCAAATCTTTCTACCAATGGACCATTCTTGCATTTGAAAATTTGAATCCGTTCCATCCAAAAGTAAACCAAGTGAGGCCACCGTTCCTTTTGTACAAACCGTATCTGCTTTCCTCCAAAAGAACCAGATTCCCGGTCCCAAGCCTTTGCCGATACGAAAAGCCAAACAAAAGAAGGGAAGCTTGCAACTTAATTTATAGAATGAATGAAAGGCAGGGCGTGCTCCGAAGGGCGGAAAGCTTTTGTTTTTATGACGTGGTGTGGTTGTCCTATGGTTCCATTAATGCTAGTTTCTTGGACCAATGATGAGGCTTTGGATGAGCACGAACCTATCCCACTCACGCTCTCTACATCAAGCGCGTTAAGTCTGGCGGTTGGAAGTAGGAACCGCTGCTCCATCCTTTCAACAACGCCCAATTATCCCACCATTAGCGGGGCACTGTGGGTTGACCGCAAATGAGGTCAGGTCTTGGTGGGTTGGTGGTAATCCCATTACATGATGTAGTCCTTTTCTGAGAGTTGGAGCAAATGGGTCGGTGTACGGCTGGCATTGGCCGTGCTGCTTTTTTTTTTTTTGGTACATGGGCGTGGGTTCAACCCTTCCGTTTAGAAAGTTAAACTCGCGAGCAAGCTGCTCCACAGCTTGTTTGGCTGGTCGGCAGGCCTCATCCGACATTTTAGTTTGGACCACCATCATATGATCCTGGATTTGCGGGCGAAAGCCGTTGCATAATCGACCAGCCAACTAGTTCCGGATTTCTAAGTTAAGAGGGTAGGTACTGTTGTGAAGATGATCTGCCAACTAGGATTATCTTTCTCCTTTGGGTGCATCCAATATAACTTAGCGAAATCGTATTGGATATAGACATCAGTCCGAAATCTTGATCTTACACCGATCTTAAGCTACTAGCTCAATTACTTACATAAATGAGATCTACGAGTAACATCCATAACTAACAATTTTGATTCACAAGTTAGTGAGAAATTTTCTATCCTAGCAAACTATCAGCATATGGCCTGAAGGTCTATAGATATAGAACCAAACCTAATGGTTTAAAGATTTTGGCAAATTACCTATGGCTCCATCTTGACATCAAGAAGATCCCTAATAAAAAGTAAGGATGTGCCTGCTCCATGCCACGGTAAATTGCAATTGTCTCAAGGCTTTTCATCATCTCAGTCAATTGGATCTCAAGCTGGTCAACTTTGGAATTGCGATTGCTACTAGTTGGGTCCGTCGTTGAGGTTTATAATTTAAGCTGAGCTTCATGAGGATCTGAACCACCCTAGCGGGGCATGCAAGGATCAAGGACGACCGATGAAGTTTTTTCTCGATTTTTGGGACTTGCTGACTGCTTCTAGCCTCTAGCGGTGAAACAACGATGTCAGAAGATTCCGATGGTGAGCTTGTGGCGTCGGAAAAAGTACTGATGGTTAATTCTGGGCGTTGGTTGACTGCTGACTGCTATTGAGGCTGATGGCGATGGGGTTCTAATGGAAAGCTTGTTGTCTTACATCAACCAATTATTTTCCTTTGCTCGTATTGTCGTCTGGACTATACCTAGTAGTATATAACCAAAAGCTCCAAAATGCTCATGGAGGCTCCGTGCTGCTATCTACATTGATCTCTTCATTGCACAATATTATATTTAGTTTTCATCTTAAACGATTGTACATCACTTTGTTGTAGTTTTCATTGGATAGGAGCGAACCAAGACAAGTTAGCGGGACTGGACCGAATAGATGCGTCAGTTGATGATGACCTCTTTTTTTTTTTTTTTAATAGAATGGAAAATTTCATACATTTCTGATATGAATACGTCCAATAAAATCTGAAAACAAAATATCGCATGGTCCGATCGGAACAAATGAATGGCAATCCATAAAATATCCGCTGCTTCGTTCACTTTCAGGTGGATGAACGCAACCCCCGAGGGAGACCCACGCTGCCAAGGCACCAAGGCGATCATGTCACCAGGGCATCGCATCCTCAGCCCGAATCTTAAACGGGCTGCGGCCCATAACGTCAAGGTTCATGTATGACGGAGAAAACCTAACGGTCAAGAGCGAGCGACGGGATGCGGACACCTACCATTCCTCCTTCGGTATTAAATCAAATCAAATTGCCGACGATCTTCTTCTTTATCATGTCCTTCTCCTCCTTTTGATTCGTCTCTCCTCTTCTTTGCTCATCGGATAGTTTCCTTCTTTGGAGTTCTCATCATCTCGTAGCCGCCACCAGGATGGGAAGCAGCAGCAACATACAGGCCAAGCTGGTGGGTACGTCTTCCCTTTTATTTATCTATTTATTTTGAATTCCTTATTTGCATTCACCATCATCATCGTCATCTTCTTCTATCCCTTGTTCTACAATATTTGTTTCCACGGATCGAAGAGAGTTGGATCATGGGAGGAGAAAAAGTCTTTCTCATATCAATTGCTATCCTTAGGAATTGCTTATGTCCTTTTGGATTATATTACCAAGTTTTTCCTGTAGACATGATTGCGTCTGAAATCAATGGAACTGATTTCTTGCCTCGGATGATAAAACTTGTCAACCCCTGGATCTGAGGCACCTCAGGCTTGTTACCTCCTTGCCTCGGATAAGGCAAGCTGTTTGTGTTGTGTTCTTTTCATTTCTTTTTTTGAGCAAAAGTTTATGTTAAAATTTACCCAAACTGAAAATGTCGTGCAAAGGATATTCTTCTTTATTTATTTATAAGTATAACAATGAATCCTCTATGTTTGGAAGGTGAGATCACTGTTCATGCATGAGTCCTGTCTCGCATTTGCTGCTGAATTGTAACATTGGATTATATGGCGTGGGAAATTCACCTCCAACATTTAATGCTCAGTCAGATTAGGGTAATATGCATGGTAACGTTGTCATTAGTACTTGCAGCGCTCAGCTGGTTTCGAAAACAATGTGTTAGCATGATCATGTTAAATTTGCTATAGTGGGCTCTATCCATACGTCTCCATTTACGATGGAGATGAGAGAAAAAGGCCATTGACGTAAACTAGGATTAATATTTGTATTGACTTCAAGTGCGCAAAAATACCAGTACTCCGGAATTCTAATTAATTCAGTTTTCCTAGTAGTCTTGGAGATTATATATCAGATATCGAATAAAGGTGGGTGCGCTTATCCTGCATTATGCATATAGCATGTTCGACTTTCAGAACCAGAAGAAACCTAGTTTACCATCTGTGGTCCTTTTCGCATCTGGAGATTGTTGAACTTGATATGCTTTGTGATGGGAATTATCCCACTTGGATTAGTCCTGGAAAAAACAAATCCTATCAGAAGCTGACAACTGAGTTCAACACAAAACTAGAGACAAGTGATAAGCCCATGGAATATCATAAGTGGTGGCTGATAACCTGAAAAGGGGCAATTTCACTAAACATAAGATCAGGGAGCTGCATAGATACTGCTTGAAGATCATGTCCATCCCCATCTTTTTTTCTCATTCTAGATATTGTCTCAGATTAGGTGAACAAGGAAAGAAAGACAAGAAAACTAGAAACAGATGAATGAGAGGAACAGAAATAATGGCTAAACAAAAAGAAAACAAGATTGGTATGAAAGTATCCAATTTGGTTTCTTTGATGTCACTCTTCTTGATTATACATTCCATCTCATCCCAAAAAGAAAGATGTTTGTGCCTTAGCTAAGCTCATATCGTGGCATAGATTAAATGAGTCTCAATATCATCACTGATTTACTGGATAGGTAGCCCTAATATTTGTTCTACATCTGTTATGCATATAGAACAATTCTGCAGTGAGGCATTTCAGAATTCAGGCACTCGGTGAAACTTGAGGTTCAGCAAGAGTAATGAAAATGAAAAAGGTCTGCATGACTCCTTCAATTATGTTTAACAGTAATAACATATGAAGGTATCAGAAGGACTATGATTTGATCGACAGATAACCAATACTCCCCTCTCTCTTACTCACTTTGCATCTCTTCTTTCTACTTCCTTTATCTTCTGACCTCTTAAAGGGGAAAGAAAACTCAAGTTTATTATGTAATATTGGAGAATGGATTGTGTGCTATTGGTGCATTGTGATAGTACTTGGCATGTACCAGCACCATGCCAGTGCCACATGCTGCAAGTGCAGTCTAGTTTGTATTCTTCAGCACAGATGACAATCCATGCATTCAAGTAAGCTTGAGATGCTTCTTTTTGATTGTGATGATATCTCTTCTTTTTGTGATTCTGTGTACAAAAAACTGTTTCTGCATATTGCTCTTGAGTTGTTGATCATTCTTCTTACAGCTTCTGTCGACATTGTCATATCATACTTCTAGTCCTACCTCATCACCAATATTGCATCCTCATAGCTGTATTATAAATTTTCTTGGTGCTTTCCTTGATTGGGACCTCTCACTAGTACCTTTTCACCTTTTGGTGTTCTTGCAGATCATATAATGAGAACGTTGACTGTTCCAAATCTAGGTCTACTAATCCCATAACTGCCTACATTTAGCACTCCTCATTTTGTACTACTCTCTTTATTGTATTCTTATAGTTCACATAACAAATGACCCCTTCACTATGTGACAAGGATGAAATATATGCATATGAAGAAGACATGGAGATGAAGTGACAAATTTTCTGGAGCAGGGGATAATTCACTATTAGTTGATTTTTGTATTTGAAGGCCTAATTATTAAATTGTATGTGTAGTAGTCTTATGTAAGCACCCAATGCGACTAGGCAGCCTCTTTGGATAAGATTTGGTTTGCTCACAGGTTGAATGATTCTTTACAAATGCTATATAATATTTATGTATGACATCAGTGAAACATTTTGTTGAGAATATTCAGTGCATTAAACTAAAACTATTGGACACAGAGGGCATTTGGCTAGTATGAGCACCTTATGTTTAGATAATTTATCAATTTTCCCATTATTTTGCTAATTATACATAAAGAGATAAACAACAAGGTCAAAAATTATGTCTTCAGATGCATGTGGGAAACCCATAAATATGCTATTCTTCATCTGACATATAATAACAAGCTTCCCACTATTTGTGCTAGTGTCCCAATCTCTAGCTCTCATTGCTATTTGTTTGTCATGTGCAGGCTTTTACATCTTAATCCTAAATATTTTTATATTATTTTACCACCATAGCATGCGAACTCCTATGAAATCTGCACGTAATGTAAAAATTGTAAAACTTATAAGACTTAGAAAATTGTAAAGATATTACAAAACTTAGAAAATTGTAAAGATGCTATAAAACTTATAAGACCAATTTACCCTGCATTTGTAGATTACATAATTTTGACAGGTGCAGCATCTTATATGCTTTATGAGAAGCTCTTTAGCATGTCTTGTTTTTCCATCTGAAAGAAATTAGTGAAACTCTTGGCCTAAGTAGCGGATATAAAATATCAAAACAAGTATGTACTTGTTTCAAATGTTTGGAAACTGGCCTTATCCATCTGCAATTACATGTTTTATCGTACAACCATTATGTTTCTTTTTAATGTATAAAAGCAAACTGCTAGCCGCAAAAGGTGTTGGTTGAAGGTTGATATCTATACATCCATTTATCTATCTTGTTAGCTGCTAGATACATTTTATATATTATAAACTTTTTACTATGTTCATGTTTGAATGCTCTTTTAATTCAGTGAAAAACAATTGTATTTCAATTATTCTTATGGTATAGAGTCTTAATGTGTAAAATCAACAGAACATTTGTTGAGTGATTCTGTAAACACTTTCTATATTTATGATCAAGTTTGCTTGGATATTTTTCTACTCTTTGTGCACAATATTTATTTATAACACGATATTTTTATAAAATTTCAATTTAATCATCTGCAAGGACAAAAGGAATTTAAAATGCTTAGGCCTTTGTCTGGCTGGAACTGCTATGAAGCTGTAACTTTAGGTCTTGCTTCCAATCTTTTGTTTCCTAAAAGGAGCTGCCTTCCATTAGTTCACCAGGTCTCTCTAAGTCAAGCAATGGGGGGGAGTTTCTCGAGCTTTCCTAGAAAAATAAGAGACCATAATTCTGTTATAAGTTGTATAACTTTGGAAGTACCAACAAGCAATCCAGTTTCCTTTTCTAGCATGTGCTTTTCATCTAGGATAGCAGGAACCCTAGTTGTTTATGTTGCCTTAGTTTTCTGATGTCCGTCGGTGGTACTTCACAATGGTAAAAACAAATCATATGATAGTCCTTTATCTTCATATTTGTGTGTACGTAAAATTAGTAAATGCATCGTCATGTTTGCTTTCCCAGGACAATTGAGATGTGTATCTCATTTTCCTAATGCCAGAACACATACTGTTCTCTGTGTTTTTTTCTTAAATGATCAGGGTAATCCATTATATTTCTCTGTTCTACCCTCAGTTTGAAAATTTTGAGTCCAGTTGCCACCCTAAGAAAAACCTTAAGATCCTACTTTTTTGATGACCTTAAAACCTGCCTTGGAAAAAAATAAAATGAAAATATTTGTTAAATATTCCCATTCATAATATAAATCTAAACAGATCTTTTAATTTATATTTAGAAAAGAATTTTGTTTCTTAATTAAATTAGAGAAGATAACCATATGGTATAGAGATAGAATTTCTATTACCAACTGAACAAAGAATTAACTCGAATAACTCTAACGTTGTTAAAATCTGTATGCCAAATATTGATTGCATATGCAAATTGGATCTAAATGTCCTTGAGCATAAAATATCGAGGTTTGTTTATCTTTTTACATGTGCATATGTTTGTTTATAGTTTTCCTTACCGTAGACAGCTTTGCATCTTCATCTTCTAAAAGATGGTTGGTATTGTCCGAAATGATAGATTGGTCCAACTTCTCAGAGACAGAAAAAAGAATGAGTTTGCAGTCTGGTGTTTGCTCCTTGTGCATGGATTAATTTATTCGACTGAAGGGACTTCTTTGACCATCTGTTGTGGGTCACTTCTATATATTTATTGGTAGAAAGCTTCAAAGCTAGAGGTGACTTCTTGATGATTTATATGCTCCAGTTGGTAAATTGTTGCCTAGATCATTATTTGGGTGTATGAAATAACCTCCTACAAATGGAAAAGCAAAGAGTGAGCTCTCCACTCTTCAGTAATAAGAAGGATGCAAAGATTAAGGATGCAGTCTTTAGTTATGAGTGGGAATTCAGAACTCTAGCAGCATCAGTTGGATCACAAGGTTTGGGATATATTGTATAATTACAGTTGCACTTTTATCATTTCTATTTGTTTCTCTTGTATCCACAACCCCAATGAATGTGGCTTGAATTGTTTACTTAAACATATGATATTTTGAAGAAAATATAGATTTTCTTAATGCTATGTTCCAATTCTATTACATCATTCTTTTACATTGGACTAATTGCTCAAGATCACCCTGGTATCAGTTCACTAGCCACTAGACCCAATAGCTTATGCTTTTAGGGAATGGGACAGCAACGTATATCAGGCCTTAACACCTGTCCACATGCAGCCCAGACCATGCACTTAACAGCATGAATTAGCCATAAGCAACTTAAGATGATAGCTGAAAGCAAGTCAAGAGAAGAAAACACTCAAGATGATAAATGGGTGAACCAAAGAAAAATTGAATTCATGACCTCCAACTTTGATGCAAGTTCACTAACCACCAGACCTCAAAGGTTTAAGCTGATAGGGAATGGGTAAACAATATATACCGGGTCCTAACACTTCTAAATTAAAAGGTGCTTTGTCCAAGTGATTTAATATTGGATATATACTTAGTTCATGAGAGATAACTTTAATTCATCCAGGTGCTTCTTGGGGATATGGGAACAGGCAAGACAAGTATAGTGCTGAGATTTGTCAAAGGCCAATATTTTGATTGTCAGGTTTGTTTCAAGTTCCTTTTTTGACTCCTGCTATGATTTATTTGTCTATAATTGACAGTGTAGACATATCTGACATTAAGTGTCTCCAGGAATCTACAATTGGAGCAGCATTCTTCTCTCAAATACTATCGCTGAATGAAGCAACTGTAAAATTTGATATATGGGACACTGCTGGGCAAGAACGATACCATAGCTTGGCTCCCATGTACTATCGTGGTGCAGCTGCAGCTGTTGTTGTGTATGACATCTCTAGTGCAGTAAGTCATTTATTAAAAATTTGAGAACTAGTGCCTAGAAATTAAATCATTTCACCACTGATATCAGTTTTAGAAATGCAGAAAGCCAGAAACTGATATATGTATGCTTTTGTTTTAAAGAAAATCATTGTGATATTTTTGTTTCCTCAGAGGAGTGAGATCAAGCTGGAATTCCTTTCTTTTCTTAAAAAAGAAAAGAAATGTTATAGTGATCTTGTTATTAATTATCAGCATCATCTTCATCATCATTAGTACCAAAACCACTAGTAGTATTAATATTAGTAGCAGTAGAACATGTTCTTTAAGCTATCCTTTCTATATCCACCACGTCTATCTCAATGTTCTCATCTCTGAAGCATTCATCTGTTGTGCTTGGAGCATTTTTTTCTACAACATTCAGTTGATATGTTAATGCTTATTATGTATTTCCCTTGTTCTTTTATGGCTTGTGGAGATCAAAGATGCCGCATCTCCATGACATAACTTTTACTTATTCAGTTGGATATTTCTTCTTAAATTTCTTTTGGCTTTTGTAAAATAGAAATGATTGTGTTGGGGGTCTCTTCATGAAATATTTGGGGCCTTGTTTTACATTTTAAAGTGAGCATTTTTTAATGATGTAAGCAGAATTGGTGACCTCTTACTTAATTATGAGTATCTATTTACATTCATACTGCTTTCATTAATGGTTGCTTCTGATTTGAGACATATCTGTATTTGCCTCCAGGATTCATTTACTCGAGCAAAAAAGTGGGTTGAAGAACTTCAAAGACAAGGTGACTTGTGGTGATTTAAATTATTTTTGCTTTCCCACCTGCAATTCTGGATATGTAAAAGCATCTCAATTAGTTCAATTCCTACTTTACTACTTGCTGATTCATGTTTAACCAAATTCCAAGAGCACTTCATTTAAATAGTCCATACTCCATTAACTAGTGGTTCATGTTTAATGAAAATATCCTGCCTAAAGCTACACTGCTATTTCCACCTACAATTTGGATATGGAAAAGCATCACAATCATTTTGTTTCATAACATACATACGTGCATGCATACATGTGTGTGTGTGCGTATTAGGCACCCTGCTCAAGTGGTTGCCCTTTATTCTAGGATGGGTAATGATCATTAATGACTGGTTATAGTGTTGTTCTAAATGTTTAAGGCCCAGAAAACATTATAAAACAGTAGAATTGCATATACACAGCCCAAGACAGGCTACAAAAGACCAAGTGCATCTATTTGAACATTATTTGACAGTGATATATATATATATATATATATATATATATTATATATATATATATATATATATATATATATATATATATATATATATAGAGAGAGAGAGAGAGAGAGAGAGAGAGAGAGAGCGCCAGGCTAGAATCAGGTCAATCGGATTTAGACTCGGAACCGGTCAAGTCAAAACTCTATAATAGGGATTCTATATAAATGATCCAAATTGTTGAATGTGATCTACTACCTCAAAACTACTTGCACATAAAAAATCATATGATTTGGAGATCCCTAGCCTATACATCAAGTAGTCAAAAACTGAACAATCTAAATAAAATTGAATTAGACGTATTTTTTGATCATTGTTGCAAGGCTAGGAATCTTCAAATTATATGATTTTTGATGTGCAAGTAGTTTTGAGATAGTAGATCATATCGAATGGCTTAGATCATTAATGTAGAACTCCCATTATAGAGTTTTGATCTGACTAGATTTGAGCTAAAATCCGGTTGACCATACCTAAGTCTGCCCCTATATATATATATATATATATATATATATATATATATATATATATATATATATATATATATATTCGACTATTTTACAATGTTTTCTAGGCCTTAAACATTTAGAATATCAATATAACTAGTCATTAATGATCATTACCCATCCTAGAATAAAGGGCAACCACTTGACCAGGCTGCCTAATATATCAAATATGGTAGGAAGTAAGGTTAATCATCCTGTATCTTCCATGGTTGTGGATATGCTGTCTTTAACATTCTTGAATTTATGCACATACTGCCAATATTACTAAATTTACCTATTTATTTTCACTAAATTAGTTATAATCTTTCTGTTAATGGTAGTTGATTCCATTCTAGGGAATCAACGTTTGGTGATGGCATTGGTGGCTAACAAGGCTGACTTGGAAACAAAGAGGCAGGTGGATAATGAGGTACATAGTTTTGACTCTTTACTCTTCTTAACTCTAATTTGTTCTTTTGGTGCTGGTTAAGTTCAAAAGGAAGCAAAAACTGCAATGAAAAAAATGGTGCTTAAAAGTGCTGACCGGGAACCACTGGAATATATGCCATTCAGTAGATCTGCACAATAATTTTTTAAATGATTAACAAAGAGAACTGACCTTGGTGACAAGTAATACTATATGCCATTCAGTAGATCTGCACAATAATTTTTGCGTCATTGTTTCATGAAGCACTGTATTACTTTTGAGACTGCTTGGTATATCTATTTTAATGAGTTTTGTAAGAGCCTTCAGTTCAGGTAGAACAGAAATCCAAGATGTTGTGATACTTGGAGACTAACTAATATGCCAACCAACTGGAGCTACTCATAGCACTTGTTGGATGGTATTATAGAATGGAGATTAATGCAATCACTTCAATCTCGAAAAAAAAAAGTTAGTCGCAGTGAAGGTCGATCATCAATTTGCCTTTTAAATATTGTTTGGTGGATAGGTTTAAAAGCAAGATTGTATTTACCTTTTATCAGACTTGATGGTGTTCAGCAAGGTTTTAAATAGCAGTACTAAACCCTGTACCCTTTTTCTGTCAACATGGTATGGCACTGGTACCACCAGTGCCTATTAGTACTGGTATTCATCAGTACCTATCGGTATTCGTCAATGCAGTACTGTCATTTTGCATAAGCACAGAATGCACAGACCAGTAACACTGATACGTACCATTACGGATGGTTTTGCTGTCTCAGCACTGTGCCGGTGCCAGTCATACTATCCCATTCCAGGCTTTTGAATCCATGGTGTTCAGCATGATGAATTATTTAGTACTAAGAGAGCAAGCCTTGTTTTCTATTGTTTCTTAGAGTATTAGCAACCCAAAGTAGTTTCTTAGCCTTGCTAGTTTCTAATCCAGTGTTTGAAACATGGACATGACTAGTTGATATTAGAAAGGTTACTTGGTTGATAAATAAGGGCATCCCGCTACACGAGGATCTTGCCATTATGGGTCTGGGGAGGGTCAAATATATGCAACCTTATCCCCTCTTGCAGAGAGCTTTCTATGTTTCCATACATATGCTCTCTTTTTTTAAAATGGCTCGATAATAAAGCATGCATAATAACTTTATGAAATGTCCAAAGGAAAGCA
Organism: Cocos nucifera; assembly: GCA_006176705.1. Taxonomy (NCBI): domain Eukaryota; kingdom Viridiplantae; phylum Streptophyta; class Magnoliopsida; order Arecales; family Arecaceae; genus Cocos; species Cocos nucifera. The sequence continues at coordinate 1,848,337 of QRFJ01000122.1, forward strand.
GGTTAACAGCAAAGAGTGAATGCCTTCCCCTCCGTGTAATCATTTTACTTAAAATGCGGTTAGAATGGATCTTCCAAATTAGCCGATGAATGGCAATGGGAGATACCACGTTTTGATAGTCTTGCAATGTGTATTTAAATGTTAAGAAGTCATTATTTTGGTTTATGACCTGTGTAGGACTGCTACTGCATCTTTTTAATAATATGTTACCATTAAGGACAGCATGATACCCTCGACTACATTTCAGGAAGGCGAGCTATATGCTCAAGAAAATGGGTTATTTTTCATTGAAACTTCAGCGAAGACAGCACAAAATGTTAATGAGCTCTTTTATGAAATAGGTATGTATGATTCACGGCCTTGTTCTTTACATAATTTTTATTAAAAAAAGAAAAAAAAAAGGCCTGCAATACTGATCGCTGACTTTGTGACCTTCTCCTCAGCTAAGAGACTGGTGAAAGCCCGACCTGCACGCCCCGCTGGGATGACTCTGCACGACGAAACACGGAGTAGGGGAAGAAGGTTGTTTTGCTGCTCAACATAATTTGTGGTTGAAAGACTAAATAAATAGCCTTTTCTCCTACTTCGGCTTGGCCCCATTTGTGACCGTCTCTGGAATATTTGTTTTAAAGCATTTGTAAATTCTTTCAAAAAGGCTCTTGCGAAATTCTTGGTAATGAGCTCTATTGATTCTGCCTGCTGTATCCATACCAAGGGAAACATGCCTGTTCGATCGATACCTACCACTTCTATTGCTTTCTTGATTGATAAATAGCTCTCCTAACAAGTTTCTCCGCCATCCACTCCGGGGCACCATTATGGCCTAATTTATCCATAAACCACTTTGAGGAAGACGCACAGACAGGCAGACGGGGAGAGAATTTTAGCATATTTAATATAAACAATTGGTATCCACATCATTTAAAACAATTTGTATCCATATCACCTCCACCTTGATGTGCAAATTGTTTTTTCAAATTGTTTCTGGTCATAGGGTCAAAATTTGTCACTGAGATAACTAGATTAGCCACCACCCAATTCATCTAAATCAGCTTTCATATTAACATAAGAAAAAATGTATTCAAATAAAGGGTTATGCCTGTTTCACCCTGCATCACTTCTAAATATCATTTGCAATATCAATGTCACGATCTCATTACTCTCCAAAGAAAACGGACAAAATGGCAGATCTCTTAAATTTGCTTTTCTAGTCCAAATTCTCATTTTGTAAAAGCGGCGGCTTCTCTCTCTTTTTTCAAGACAAAAGCACCAATCAAATTTCCAGGCTACCCTTGAAAAAGGTCACCAACTTGATCTACGACAAGTTAACTTGGTTTTTGCTATTGGTTATAAGGTTATACAAAATATCAGATAACGCATAACAGGAAAATTGCGCAGAATACAGCTCATGCACTGGAACTTTGATCTGTCTCATTGTCCAAGGCTCGAGTTACACCAACTTCGGCTGGGCGAAGGACACGATCATATATCATGTAACCAGCCTGTGATCACAAACAAAATATACAGATGGTCATGAGCCACTTCAGTAAACTCATACCGAATCAAATATACGACAACAGACATGCTTGAAAGGGTGATATTCAAAGCAATCAAATGAACCAAGAAGAAAAGAAATAGCTAATTCCTAAAGAACTTATAAAGCACAAAGACAATGAAAAAAGAACTGCACGGTAGTTACCAGCAAAATCCCCATGGCTCCCTATTAAACATGGTGGTGCAATCAGAAAAATGAATACCAATTGGGCATTTTGAACCATCAAAAAGCAAGGACTAATGCCTATAGTACTTTATTCTGCTGTCAGACTTAAGAATTGCCATAATAGAAAGACCAACACAGCAAAATCAAAGCTAATATATTCTGGTGGTTTGCATCAGCTCTAATTCAGAACTTACTGAGAAAACTGGCCAAATATAGTCTCCTTTTCATTTTGAATTGCACCACCGATTGAAGACAGTATAATGGCAAGTTACAGCAGATTTAGCCTCATAGTACCAATCTGCAACTTTTAGCATGTAGGGTGGCATACAATACACAATTTGTATATAATCCACATAGATTACCCAGATCCATTGTATTACCCTGAAGGACCTGTCTCGACAAAGAAGAACATGATTACAGGTACATTTCATTTCTAAGTTCTTGTTTATTCTTATAAAAGGCTTCTCTTCAGCCAAAGCAAGCTTCTTCAAATCCTTAAAAACTACCATTGAACTTGTCTTAAATCACCCCATCTCTTTTATAATCATTCCACTCAAAACCAAGGCCCTCTACCTATGAACCTAGTTATAGTTTTTTTGTGCTCATAAAAGTACCATGAAAAATGGCCTTCGACCACTTTATCCACTATCAGAACCCATCCCAAGCTTCCATTGTTATACAAACTTTGTTTCATAAGTCTACCATGCATCAGCTTCAAAACCACTGGCTTGTACTAAATCATGTGATGCATCTGCACACCCTCTTTTTTTTTTTTTTTTTTTATGGCACATGCACACCCTCCTTATTGCCTGTCATTTTAACTCATTGCCTTCATGTATTTTCCATGAGCCTCATGTAAAAGCCATCATGCAGCATGGCAAAGCCACAACTCTGCTTCATCTACTACCCTCCAAATCTAGAATAAAATTTTGGACCTATAACTCCAGTCTTATTCACAATGACAGTAGATAACAAAAATTGATGCTTTAGGGCATTTTTAATGACAATAAACTATGACAAAGCTTCATTTCCTTGTGTATTAAAAATTAGAAAATTATAACTGCTGCCAGAGAAAAAGGCTCAAGAGAACACATAGATAATTTCATTTGTATTAATAATTATATTGGCACTAGCCAACCCCAAATATTATGATTATAATAAGAAACAAGGTCAGACTTTTTTTTGAGAGAGAAAGGGAGGGAGACCAACTCACACTATAACCACCTAGGTTCAAAAACTTGGAAATGCACCATCCAAGGCTCGAATATAGAACCACCGGTTGCTAAGCCGAGGGGTGTGATCCTTGGTGCAAGCCCAAATTCAGAGATAAGGTCAGCCTTAACACTCAGCAACTTGACTCAGAACATTGAAAGATCGAAGCAAGCTAGATAAATGAATAAGGTTTTAATTTACAGTGACAGGTATTGCCATCTATATTCTCATAATCAAAAAGGGAGGGGGGGTTGGGAGGGGGGTGTGGGGGACTAAAAGAAAATGGTATAGTTATTATTTACTTAGTGCTGACCTCAGCAAGCTCTAGCAACATGAGTAGGACCACCATGCTAAATTTTTACCACATAGGACAAAGTTCAAATGTTTAATACTATGATGCTCATTTTCCACACACTGGTCTTCTTCAAGATTTTGGTCAATCTCTTGTTTACTCTTACGCATTTACTCTCGCGCTGCTCCAGCATAGATTAGCCACAGGTATCAACATTATATTCCAATCAACCCTTGCATAAATGGCTTGATAGCGCACATGTTGTGCATTTCACTCATTTTACAACACAGCACATGCACCTATACTGGTATATAAATCATACTGCCGAGTCGGCTGCTTCAAATTAAAGTACATGTATACAATGCATACCTTCAAAACAGCAGCAACAGTGCCAGATGGTTTTGAAGCATCAGGTACTTGGAAAACTGCAAGATGCCTGTTTGGATCAAATTGCTCATTTATTGGGTCATATTTCTCCACCCCAAACTTCCTAAACACCTGAAAGGAGAAAATATTGATAAGCCACTAAGCAATAAAAAAAGATCTAATGCACACAACTTAGTAAAAACAGAATACTCGACAAATCTGGGACAACATCAAATGATTTTCTATCACTTATGAAGAGAACTTTATTAAACACGATCATATATAAATGCATGAGAATAATGATGAAATATGACAACTTGAAACGAGGAAGGCATATGACGTGTGATCTTTCTTCTGAAAGGAAAAACTCCAACATCAGAAACAAATATTAGCGGGTCCAAATAAAATTAGCTTAAAATATCCACATCGTAAATTAAAAACGGAGCCAGACCTTAAAATTCATCTTTGAACAGTGTCCTCCCACTTTCCGTACAAGTCAGCAAAGCAGAACCCAACAATTTACTATGAAATGATAAATCTCAGATAATTTTTTTTATACTAATATAACAATGAGCTGCTCTTAGTACTTCAATTGGCAGAGATATGAACCTTTCTATCCAAAATACCTAGATGTTAAAAACTCAATTCTTAGAAGCATGCACTCCCCAAGGCATTACATTCAATCCCGCCCCTTGAGTAATAAATGACCAATATTTTACATACCAAACAGTACCAACTAGTACCAAGAATACAATAACAACCCGATATGGTCGTAGTATTTGTGCAGGGACTTGGTATGCCCCCATCATAATGATGATCGGTACTATTTGCCATGCCAACTCCTATGGTTTACCATGCATCAATATAAGAATGTATTGAAACATACTGATATCATTCTTGGAGGATGGTTTAAGCTTCCTAGAAGCACCCATCAATCTATCTTGTCATGTTAGGTTGGCTCTTGTCATCTATATATCTACTTAGACCAGTAGAACTTGTCAAAATGCCCAGGTGAACCTAGAAGATGGACCTAGCTTATTGCTCAAGCACCCTGGCAATTGACCAAATGACAGACATAATACAAAACCACCTGATAGATTTTTTAACTGCTTTGTCTGTATTATCATTATGTTTTCCTAATATTCAATAAATGAACTTTTCTATATGCCTTTAGACAAGTACAGTGAATGTAAACTAATAAAACTACCTGGAAGACATATTGTAGTTCATAAAATTTTAATATAAGTAAAAAAAACAAATATAATTGTTGTCTTAGATCATGCAGTAGAGATTGCTCAGCATCCTTACTATCATACTCAAGGCTGGAGCTGGGGTCCAAGACATTAAATGGAAGGCTTTTTGTCACATACATGCATGTAAAGATCTAAATTATATATAACTATATATCTATACAATTTATATATTCACATACATGCAACCATATAAATGTGTGTTATGGTTAAAGTTAAGCTTGCTCAGGTGTTCTAAGGCAAACAAATATAGAAAAGCAAGGTCCAAAATGAAAAAGAAAGGCAAGGAAATAAGGTTAGAAGATGACATCTTTGTAATTGGCATCTATTAAAAAAAAAGGTCAAGGCATGTCTTCTTTAGGAAACTAAGTAAGCAATACTCTTTTAATATTTAGTCAAAAGCAATCTTAACAACATATCCCTTTGCATGGCAAACTAGATGCCTGATGACTCCCATGTGATATTAAGGGACTTTTGATCAATATTCTAAACCCAGCAAACCCAAACAGAGCCAGTTGGCCGGGTCATGGGTCCCAATTTGACCATGGGTCAGCCACTTCAAGTAAACAAAGGGAAAGCCCCACCACCCCACACACCATATTTTCTTTCTCCACTTCTCAAAGCATCTACAATCGAATCACCGTGCATACCACCTCTCTCTCCCCCAGTCCCCCCACGTTCTGCTCTTGTTCTCACCCCAATTGCCTCAACCTCCTCTACCAAACCCCTCCTTGGCTCTTGCTTCCTCCAATCCGCCATCGAGGCAAGTATCTAATCTATCATGGTCTCACTACCACTGCTACTAAATCAGAAGATGGAGATGGAAAATTGCAGGATCTAAGCCACTTCATCTCAAAGATGATGATATTAGGCTTTGTCACCTCCAAGACTACAAGAAACAACCTTCATGCTTTTGACCTTGAAAGATCCAGCTGCTTGGCCCCTGACCAAGCAAGATTCAATGACCTAGACTCTGTTGCCACAAGATTCCACACCACCCAGATCCAACCATGACCCATCTTGCTTGATCACCCATCCTCCAACTCCACCAATGACCCTGCCCATTTGACGATCCACCATAACCATGGTAACCTCCACGATTTGGAGCAAGTAATATAAACAATGTGGGCGCTCCGAATCAAAGCCCTTCCCCCTTCTTTATTCATTTTTTTAAAAAAAATTGGCTCCACCCGAGTGGGTGGAAGGTGGTTTGACTTGTTCAGGGTCGAACAGTTCAACTGCATAAGCCGAGTTGAATGAGATTTCAAGAATCCTTTTTTTGGGTGACCCAACCAAGTACATGCTATGCATGACAGGTCGCGGATCTACAGGATCTCTAAACATTTATTTTGACAGCTTGATAAAGAAATCTGTGAGAGCAGACCTAGATGCAATGTATGATTGCTACATTATGATCTGGGTGTTATGGGTTGGAAACATGGAAATAGCATTTCAATATTATATTCTACATAAATAATTACTTGCACGGCAAGTTATTAAATTCTACATACCAAGCCTAGACAATCTCTAATCCAATTTCCTGATTGGGATCTTGAACCCCCATCTTGACCCCTCTATTACACAAAAAAAAAATATCATATGCCAAAGGATCTCAAGGCCCTTTCCAGATATTCGCAACAATTTATAAAGAAACCAACATCAAACACCTTCACACCTGGAACATGCTACAACTTTTAATTTCATTAAATCCACCTAGTGGGAAAAAAAAAAAGACAATTTCATTTGCTTGTTGTAATGATGTCAGCAACTATCCAGATATTTACCATCATAGTTAGAGAAACTAGAGGGCACAGCATATAATGTCACAAATGCTGATCAGTATGTAAGAAAACTCTATAGCAATTAGAGACCAAAACATGATTATTTTCATGATTTCCACAGAAAAATAAAACATGATTGCCATAAAAGCCGAAAATGCATGGCGATTACTGAAGGAAAAAGTAAAAAAATATTTGAAGCTTCTGCTCCAAATAGTGATTTACTAAACTTGATCTGCAATTCCTGTATAAGCAAACAAATATAGTAGAACATCACCTCGGAAAGTTGTTTCTCAGTCATCTCAACACCCTCGAGTAGAGTTTTCAAAAGAGGGATGGCTCCAGCAGAGTCTTTGGATGTGTCGATCTTTGAGAAGCTTTCCTTGACAACAGATGAAGCCCTTCCCAGATTGTCAGCAACATCTAGTAGGCTCTTGGCAAAGTTCTGTATGAAATTTTTTTGAAATGCAGGATATAGTAAGAAACATATTTAACAAATACAAATCAATTATAAAAGAAAAATACACATAACGTTATGAGTATTTGTATTGGAAAGGGTAAAGAAACAAAGATTATACTTGTATTGCAAATTTTTTTGAGTTTTCTGCCTCACGTTTTGTTCTGTCTATAACATTCTCCATTTCAGCATAGCTGCGTAGGACCTTATCCTGCATTTTCTCGATTTCCTTTTGCTTTAACATCAGTAACTCTTCTTTCTCAGCAACTAGCTTTACCAAGTCATCATAAGATAGTTCAGGCTCTGCATCTGAATCAGAAAAGGCAGTTCGTTTAATACTCTTCCTCCTCTTTTTATTAGACTTGGTCTTTGAATCATTGTTTTCAGAAATAGGACCTGCATCTTGTGTTGGTTCTTGAGCAGTAGAATCATTAGTAGCCTCAGTAGATGCAGTATTAGCTCCAATTTCTGATGTATTCTGCGAAGCATTATCATGGTCCACAGACTGGTTTCCCTCCTTAGTGGGTTGTGGAGATGCCGAGGATGCAAAGCCAAATCTTTGAAACATTGAATCTGTGAGAACTGAATGTCTCAAAATTTGACTCAACCGGCAGGGAGCATGCTGGCATAGGAGGGGGAGGGGGAGAAAAGAAAAGATGATTTAGGAAGTTGCAGTAGTAATAATGGAATTCCAAAATATCAAATAAAAACAATGAACAATATGACAACAACTATTACCATGAAATTTCAATATAATAGCCTTAACTAAGATTTTGACTAGCATACTACAATGGCATATGACTAAGATATAATCCAACCACTTCAAAGAGTCATGTTTAGCAATTACATTGTATTGATAAAATTCATTAAATACCATAGAATGTGCAAGTTTTCATTATAGCATCTAGTTTACATTGGAGTTATCTGTAGTGTAGTGGCAATTGGCAAGATCCCTTAGAAGTATTAGAGGCCTTTTGAACATTGTTGACTACAAATTCCTATCAAAGTACAATTTTAGCCTTGGTACTGAAGGACTATGTTACTAATCCATAAAGTGTGGAAAATACAATGCACAGTATCATGAACATTTCTTTTGTGGGGGTGGGGGTGGGTGTGGCTGGACAGCTAGTGCTTATGTTTTACTCATTATTCATGTTCATGACTAAGGTAAGACCAACTTCAGTTAAATTATCTTTGTCATCTTCTAGTGTATGAAAGTCAAAACCTATATATATGTGGAATGTTAACACTGACAATGGATACAATTTCCCATATCTCTGCAAAATGCTATGAGCTCTTAAACCTACCACTTATACAGCCACTAACTTTGACCTTATTTTTATTTGGATAGAAAGCCATAGCTTCTCTTTGCACATCCCATACACAAATCATTTCATATGTCGTCCTCTTAGCACCAACTAGATTATTCCATAGCAGAAGCAGGTGAATTATATGCAAATCCCAAGTTGTTGTCATTACATCGTGATCTATGAGCTTCAGATAAAAGCTATGACGCAAACAGTGCCTAACGAACAACAAAGCCAAAGAAAAGGCATAGCATTGGATCGTGTCACCTTAATTGTTTGTCAAAGTTACTAAATATGTGCATTGAGACGTTTAAATAAAAAGTATTCCATAAAACTATTTTCCTCCCACCCTTTACATATCCATAACCATCAACCAGGAATCTAAAATTATATCAAGAAAACATAAAAGGTCCAGGACAAAGGGAAGAAAAGTTAACAGAGAAATTGGTGGCCCAGAACATAGAACCCTAAACCCTAATAGGATGAAAAGATAATATCCCGTAAAAACCAATCTACGCTATATAAGTAACATCTAAAACTCATTCATACGCATCCCCTTGCTCAAACCCCTAAATCCAAAAGCCAGCAATTAACATAAAATTGATCCCCGTAGGAAAGGACACCACGAGATAAATTTTTTATCTGTCCAGAGACTGGAAATAGCAAGAAAAACCCCAAAACGTAAGAAAAATCTCACCTTGACCGAAGAAATCGTGGGCAATTCACTCAGAGAATGGAAGCCAGTGGAGAGATTCCGGAGCGACTCCTGCCGAGAGGAAGCCAGGATCAATCGGTAGGCTATGGTGCTCCGAGAAATCGACAAGAAAACTCTAGAAGCCATCCTCTTCTTCGATCAAAGACCAAGGAAAAAAAAAAAAATCCAATGGAAAATTCTCAGAGGTGGCAAGGAGTCGAGGCAATGAAAGATAGCTGCAAAACGTGAGACTCGAAGAGAGATTGAGGCCCGACCACCTGAGGTTAGGGCTTCTTAGCGTTCGATGTCCTGCGATCGTGCGACATTTGATGCGGCTCGCGTGCACAGATGGTATCAATCAGAGCCGTCCACGATGTTTCCAAGGGCCGCCTGCTCAAAAAATTAGAGTCGTACATTGTGTCTCAGAATAAACCCAACCCAGTCCATCTATTAGAGGCTCCACCCACAGGTGACTAGCTTAAAAACTGCTAACCTGATTTTAATTCGGATTAGGTTCCAATTTGCAAAACTTCTATTCTTGTTTTAATCTGGAGTAGGTTCCAACATGAAACCATGACCTCATGAGCAATTAGATCTAGATTTGACTAGGCTATGATCCCAAGTTCTATCGTAGGGCCCCAAACTCTGTCTAATCTTTTGTTTATCCTATCCAGAAATTGCTAGGTGATGGTTCATTTTAACTTATTTTCTTCAAAATGTTTCATAAAAGATGAAGTCGCCCAGCACTGCCAACTTTAAGCTTGTAAGAGTAGATAATTAATTTAGGATTCAACAAGGAAACTAAGTATTCACTCATATTGCAAGTCCTTTGGACAATAAGCTTGAGGTTTTTTAACTTTGAAGGCCATGATTTGATTTAGGACAGAAATTTTGTTCATAATAGGGAAGCATATCTAATGGATTGCAATTATGGTGCCTAACCTTGCCTCCCTGCCTTCTCCACATGGTACTTTTATAAACTTATTTCTCCTGTTCCATATAATAACTATACCGACATTTGAAACTTAAATTTTTATTAATGAATTATACAGAAACCTATCAATAAGTCTTATTTTTCATATTCCATATAGTGTTCAAAGAATAATTATGTATTCATTATATAACATAAAATTCAGGTCCAAGCATACTGAATGACTAATGGAGGGGCTTATCACTTGAATAAGTGACAATGGAATCAATCTATAGTTACCATATGAAAAAAGAAAAATGAAATTGATTAGCAAGTCCCTTTATGGTTTATTGATTGTGATGACATCAAATTTATGTTTTTATATAGTGAACGCAAAAGCATGTTGGCAACATTATGTAAAACACAAAAATATCAATAGTAAACTAGCAATTTGTAGATCGAAGACTCAGGGCTTGTTTGAATGGTTGGGCTATGGACCAAGCACCAAAAGCTTTAAATTATAGGCTATGTTAAGCCTACATCTACAACTATCAAAGGCTATCTTTTACCTGAGGTCTTTTTTTCTCTTTATGAAATTTGGGCCGGCCAATATGAAAAATAATCTTAGATAATTATAAATACAATCCTAGCCTAATCTATAATTCAATATGTTTGATGGTTGTATTAGCTCAATCGATGAATTTTATAAAATTTTGGGTCCAACCATCCAAACAAGCCCTCAATATTTTTTTTTTTTTTTATCTCCATAGTGATCACAAATCTATTCCGGGCTCACAATATGAATTATTTAAAAATATATTTAATTATGAATTTTATTTATGATTCATTCATTAGAATAGTATCTAAAGTTCAAGTTCTGATATAGTGACCATGGAACCATTACATGGTCATTATAAGAAATATGAAAATAAAATGTGATTAGATTTTCTCATATTTTATTAATGATAATAAGACCTATATTCCATGCTTTCACCCAGTGATCCGAACCATTCTATAAATGCAACATCCAAAGTGAGAATTAGACCACTTGAATAAGAAACCATTACATTTTTTGTTATCCTTTGAGATTCGTGCTATGGTTATTTCCTATGTGATCGTCGGCGATAGAGAGGCCTACAGTGATCGACGCTCTCGGTGGTGATGGCGAGCGGCTCCAGCGATAACCCGAGGCCCTCACATGGGGTCAATCAGGTGGGGATTGGATGGAAGAGGGCACTTCTTGGGCGCACGGTGTGGGTTTTGTCAGAATCTTTATCAGAGGAGCTTAAGTGGCTGGTATAGAGGTTCTTGGAGGTGGTGAGAATCCTAGAGGAGGTTGGGCAGGGGAATCTAGAGGAGTGGTTGGTGGGAGCAGTGGTGGTGAAGACCCTTGGGCGGCGGGTGGCGGCAAAAGCGATGGAGCGGGAGTTTTGGCTACATGCCGGCCTGAAGGGGGAGGTAGGGGCTTTCAATTTGGACTAGGGCTACCTGTTGGTCCGGTTCGAGGAAGCCGGAGAATGGGATTTAATGCTTGGCTGGCTATGGGCGATCTTCGATCAAGCGCTGGCAGTGGAGTCATGGCGGCCTCGCTTCTGCCTGAGACTAAACATGATTGGCTCCACGGTGGTCTGGGTCCGACTACCCATCTCCTGATGGAGCTGTGGGAGGCGGAAGCTCTCCAGCATATCCTGGGTCTGGCCGGAGACCTGGTGGCACTAGACACCTACACGATGAAATTGAAGAGACTGGATTATGCTCGGGCATCCATGAGGATCGATCTCTCTCGGCCATTGAGGTCGGGAGTACTGATTGATGAACCCAATGGCCCCCAGTGGCAGCATTTTGTTTGAAAAATCCTCAATGGTGTCTACCTCCGCTGTGGGCGATTTCATAAAGCGATGGAGTGTCCAATGGAGGGAGAGCATGGCCAATCTCTCCGCTCAAAAAATCTTGCCTGGGATGGCGAGGAGGTGGCCGGAGAGATGGAGGAGGGTTCCTCGCTAGGGCCTTGGCTTCTTACTATCCAGCAGTGGGTGCCGGGGTTTGGGAAGATGGGAAGCCAGGTGAGGAAGAAGGCCAGATTTGCTCAAGCCCCCAACTCGGACCATGGGAAGTTGCCAAAATGGGTCAACCCTGGTGACTCGGTGAATGGAGGGGACGACTGAATGATGCTCATCAAGATAGCACGGTGGAGATCTCCTAGACAAGAATGGATAGCTAGATCTGAAGGGAATGATGTGGAGATCCATGCTGGCATAGTTGGCGGGCCAGCTAACCACTTTGGGCCGCTAGTGGGTTGGATCGAGCACCTTTTTGGATCGAGCCTTGCCTAAGCCAAACGATGGATTCTCCGAACGTAGAGTTCCTATGTATTGGAGTCCAGAGGTCTCTTTGAAGGGATCATGATTCTGTGGCATCATGATATGGTTAGAGTGGATGCCTTCTACGGATGCGAGCAACAAGTGGCCTTAGTCATCTCGGAGCAAACCGGTGGCCCGTGGCTTCTCTCGGGGGTTTATGTGAGCATCAAGTATAGAGAGTGGAGGGTTTTGTAGTCTGAGGTTTTCAGATTGCTGGTGTAGGATCTTCCTTCTCTTATTGCTAGAGACTTCGATTGTATTGTGGAGCCTCACGAGAAGAGGGAGGAAGGCAGTATATTGATGGGATTGACTCTAGAGAGTTCAAAAAGTTTATGGGAGAGTCGGGACTAATTGACTTAAGGTACACCAGGCCAAGATTTACCTGATGCAATAATCGGCTCAGAGTAGCTAGGGTCTAGGAGAGGATTGACCATGCTTTGACCTTCACCTCTTGGTTCTAGCATTTTTTGGGGTATCGAGTGAGACACCTATTGAGGATTGCCTCCAATCACTACCTGCTCTTGATCACTACCGATGAGTTGTGCCTTCCTAGGTCCCTATTCAGATTCGAGAATTCTAGACTTTCGACTTGGGAGCTTGAAACTTGATCAAGAATGTATGGAGGATGCTAGTCTGGGGTGATGCTAGACACAGGATGTCCAGAAGACTAGAGCTGGCACATCGCAGGCTTACTCGGTGGAGTCATCTGGAGGTCGACGACATCTTTCGATGCATAGAAGAGGTTGAGGCAGATATTACGAAGCTGCAGAGGAGAGTGGCCTCCAGGAGCATGATTTAAGGATCCTTCGGCATAGGCTCTCTTTCCACCACTCTCTGTTGCGGCAGCAAGAGATGATGTGGAGGCAGAGGTCTAGGATCCAGTGGCTCAGAAAGGAGAATCAAAATATCAGATTCTTTTATTAGTCTATAATGATCTAGAGGGCTACCAACCGCATCAGACAATTGAGGGAGGAGGATGGTAAGATGATCAGGGATCGGATTCTTCAGTTCTTCAGATTTTTTTGGATGACCTCCTTGGATGGTGGGGGCCCTCTACTGGACTCCTAGACTATGATTTAGATCTTTGAGCAGGAGAATGAGGTGCTAGCCCATCCGGTGTCAATTGAGAAGGTTTGAGGAGCCCTTTGGTCCCTCGGGCAGGACAAAGCCCTTGGGCCTGATGAATTTTTCTCTTTTTTCTTCAAATAGTACTAGCCAATTATTGGTGGTGAGGTGACTGAGGCTGTATAGTTGGTATTTGAATCTAGAGATATCCCAGGGGACTGGAAGAAGACATTGATCTCCCTCATCCCAAAGAGACCTGATGTATCCACTCCTAGTCACTTCAGATCGATCAGCCTTTGGACTACACTCTATAAAGTGCATACAAGGATTTTGGTCGGATGCTTGCAGCTAGTGATTCCTTGCCTGATTAGTCCAAAGCAGAGAGCATTTGTTGGGGGCCGTTGTATCATAGATAATGTCCTGCTTGTCTGAGAGTTCATGTATGACCTTCAACGTGCATCCACTCATCGGAGCTTGATGGCGATCAAGCTGAATATAGAGTGGGCCTACAATCGGATAAGCTAGGAATTTCTGTGTAGAAAGCTTATTGATTTTGGTTTCTGCATGAGATGGATGTACTGGATCATAGACTGTGTGGAGAACCTGAGTATTGCCATCCTGATTAATGGTGTCCTTAAAGATTTCTTCTATTCGACTGGCGGTCTTCACAAAGGGTGCCCCCTTCTTCCCCTATTTATTTATTTGTGTGTTGATACCCTTTCTCGCATGATCCAGGGGGCTGTTTAGAGGACAAAGCTTGTACCTTACTGGCCAACCCTAGGGAGCCTGCCTTTGTCGCATCTTCTTTGTAGATGACTGACTTTTTATTGGTCGAGCTTGACTTCATAACGCGAGGCACTTTACGACCATTATGGAGGCCTACTATCAGGCTTTGGGCCAACTAGTAAACCTACAGAAGTTAGCCATCATGTTTAGTCCTAAGACTTAAGTCTGTGTGAAGCAAGCGATTCGGGATGGACTAAAAATCTTTAAGCAGGAAGGACCCCTTATCTACCTAGGGTCCCCATCATAGGACGGAGACTTCGGAGGGCGGAGTGCAGACATTTGGAGTGGAGGGTCCATGAGCGCCTAGATGGCTAGCAAGTCACCACCCTCTCTATGATGGGCAGGACCATCTTGTTAAGATTGGTGCTAAGTTCCATTCTGATTTACCTCTTGGAGAACACCATGGTGCCTTGCTCTACTCTTAGGAGTCTTGAGTAATAGTTCCAGACCTTTCTCTAAGGTACTCATTAGGGAGGTCATGGAGTTCACCTACTCTCTCAGAATGTTGTATGCTAGCTAACTCATGATGGTAGCCTCGAGATCTAGTTCCTTTTTGTTAGGAGAAAGGCCATCATTGCTAGACATGCAACTAGGTTTCTCATCCAGCCTAACTGCTTTTGAAGCTAGATGATGCGGGCTCATTATGGCCATTGGAGATCAGGGTCCCAGATTCAGAGTGAGTGTGGATACTCCTTTTTATGGAGAGAGATCTATGCCCATGGTCTAAAAGATATAGCTCAGGTCAAGTAGTTGATCGGAGATAGTGCCTCGGTTAATATGTGCCAGGACTCCTAGCCTTGATTTAGGATAGAAATTTTATTCTTGATAGAGAAGCATATCTAATTGATCGCAATTATGGTGCCTAACCTTGCCTCCTTGCCTTCTGCACATGGTACTTTTATTAACTTATTTCTCCTATTCCATATAATAACCATGAATTGGTTTCGTAGTCACTATACCGTTATTTGAAACTTGGACTTTAATTAATGAACTGTAGAGAGACCTATCAATAATTTCCATATTTCATATAGTGTCCAAAGAATAATTATGTATTCAATACGTGACATAAAATTTAGGTCCAAGCATACTAAATGACTAATAGAGGAACTTATCACTTGAATAAGTGACAATGAAATCGATCTATAATCACCATATAAAAAAGAAAAAATGAAATTGATTAGCAGGTCCCTCTATGGTTTATTGATTATGATGATATCAAATTTATGTTTTTATATAGTGACCGCAAAAGACATGTTAGCGACATTATGTAAAACACAAGAATGTCAATAGTAAACTAGCAATTTGTGGATCATTTATTACTGGAAGACTTAAGGCTTGTTTGGATAGTTGGGCTTGAAATCCCATGAGATTTTGGATCAATCACCAAAAACATTGAATTATAGACCAAGTTAGGCCTACGTCTACAACTATCAAGAACTATTTTTTATCTAAAAAAAAATTTTGTGCACTGTGGGTGGTGCAGCCTTGCATGTACCATCCATAGTAATTAGCTCATGCGCGGGACTAGAGTGTAGCACCCAAGAAAAATAAAAAAAAAAAAATTGGCTGATTTCGCATGTGAGCCAATCACCGCAGGAAGTGCATGCGGGCTGCACCTTCCATGATGCATAAAGTATTTCTCCTTTTATCTGAGATCTTTTTTTTTTTCTATGAGATTTGGGCCAGCCCACATAAAAGATGGTCTTAGATGGTTATCAATACTATCCTAGCCCACTCTATAATTTAATATATTCGATAGTTTTATTAGCTCAACTTATGAAGCCTATGAAATTTTGGATCCAACCATCCAAACAAGCCATCAATATTTTTTTATCTCCATAGTGATCACAAATCCATTTTTGGCTCACAATATGAATTATTTAAAAATACATTTAATTTTGGATTTAAGTTATGATTCATTCATTATAATAGTATCCAAATTTCAAGTTTTGATATAGTGACCATAGAACCATTACATGGTCATCATAAGTGTTGCAGCAAGGCTTCAGGATCTGATTGATGTGGATCATGGATCAATCTACAAGAAAAATTCTAAGAATTGGTATAGTACCCTTCAATTTAGGATCCTCCGATGCTTAAGTCAGCTGAGACTTTGTGAATAGATAGTAAAAAATGAAAGATTAAAAAATAATGAGAAATAATTTGAGTAGAGAGAGGATTCGATCTTCCTTCAGTGAAAAAATCAAAAATAGATTTTAGCAGAGTATGGACTCTATGAATCTTGTGCTTATCTTCTAGAAGGGTACCCTACTCTTTTATTTATAAAAAAACTTGCTTAGCCCTTAAGAAAAGTTTGCTAGGCCATTAGTTTGCTATAATAAAATGGCCAGTTGGATTGCAGCTATTGGCCATTTGTCTTAGTGGCGATTAGCTGTAATGCAGTTTGAGGAGAGCCATAACTTAATTATAGAGCGGTTGGAGCTCAGTCAATTTTTTGGATAATATTAAGGCTGGTATTTTATCGATCTTGATATGCAGTAAGATCAGTGTTTTACTTATCTCGGTGTTATAAAGCAACATCTCCCACAGGAGGTGACATCAGTATTTTACCGATCTCAAGGGGATAGACATCTCATGACCATGCAAGTGGATTACTACTATTGAGGTTGGTATAAACCCGATCTTTTGTGAAAAAAACTATAGCTAGCTTTTAGGATGGACAAAGTACTGGTCTCGTTCTGTACGATCAATCTAAAGTCGATTCAATACCAATCTCAATTAATAGTGAGTCAAAGCATCATTGAGGATGATGATTTACTGATCTAGATGCTATGGTCATCGGTGTATTGCTGATCTGGTTTGGTCACTTAAGCCAATATACCATCTGGCCATTGTACGGATTAAATCGAGCTCCAGGTTGGTATTTTGCCAACTTGAGATCAATACTTGTCATTTTTTAGCAATATTCCAGAATGATGGCCTCTCTGATGATGCCACGTGACCAGTGATGGTTGTTTGTACTGACAGTTATCCTTCACTTTTCAGTTTCAAAATACAATTTTTTTTGCGATGAGTGTGGAAAGTTATTTTTCAAAAGACATCAATTAATTTTCTCCAGCAAGAATCATACCGTGTGGCTGCCATATTTAATTTTTTAATAATTTAAAATAACACGCCATCTCATTCGAAGAAATTTTGTCGTATCCACCGTATCTAGCATTTAAGGAGGCATAAGGGAGCGCAAAATCATCATTAGCTATTCCTTTGTGACCCAGACGACGTGGGGCACGTGTCATCCTTTCATTGACTGACTAAACCACCACACAAATCAAGTCTATACGGCTTAATTAGAATAGATGTGTTGAAATAATTTTTCTGTAGTATCTCTAGATGACTGACGGGTGGATCAAATCCAATGGTGATTAGATCAATTTGGGCCGTTGCTTCTCGTTATATATAGGGCGATGTCTGTTCCACTATCATTTTGCTATTTTTCTTTTAGAATGGAGATTTTGCTGTTAGAGTTTTGGAAGCTTCCCTACGTCCAGATAGTTGGAGAATAAGGTTATTCTGGTGATTGCCGAAGTTGGGAGAGTGACCAGAGTTCGTGAATAAGGCTTTCTTTTCTCCTAGGTGGATCTCTTCCTCCTATTTTTAGGTTTAGGGCCCCTTCTGCTTAGGGTTTCCTTCTTTTTTCGTTCTTCTTCAGTCCTCCTTTATTTTCTGTCCCTCTTCTATCTTTTTCTCAGTCATGTCTTTCAAGAGAGTACTTCTCTTGGTGGCGGTAGGAGGGAGGAGATAATTCTGAGTGATCATAAAATCTGGTCAACCTAGTCCTGACTTGCCATCAAGACAAGTAATTCATCTCAGGTAGCCACCAAGACCAGCACCTCTAGCGATGATGGTTCAAAGTCTCTGGTGAGGAGATTTCTGGACTATTTCAGTCCGAGTATTGAGCCCTCAAACTTAATAGATGCTGACCTAAAGAAGCTCAGAAAAAAATATTTTATCTCTGAGAATTTTCAACTCATAGCCTCTAGTCCAAGTGACCGTATCACATAGCCTCCTAAAAATTATGTGGCTTTTTATGATGAAGCACTTCGATCTGAGCTGTACTTTTCTCTACACCCCTTTATCTGCAATGTCTTAGACTTTTATAGGTTGCACCCAACCTAAGTTACTTTCAATGCCATTAGGATCATCTTAGTTTTCATTATTTGCTGTAGTTTTGCTGCTATAAAGCTTACGGTTTCTCTTTGTCCTAAAGAAACATCCTGTAGAGAAAGGTTGGTAGTAGTTCTCATCTCGATCTCACTATAAATTTAGTCCTTCTCTTCTTTCTTCTATCCATAACTGAAAAAGTTATTTTTTCTTTATTTCTTCTGATATACCCTGGGATTTTAGTTCTAGCTAATGTAAGCCTCGGCTTAACTAAAACTCCCATAATCAAGTTCTACCTAGGGATAAGAAGGCCTTCGAAGAGCTGCTGGGTATGAAGGTGCCTAAGTTCAGCCAACTGGTAATAGACCAATTATTGTTCGACTCCAACATCAGTCTATCTCCCCCTAGGATGAGTCTATCATTGAGTTTTCTTTAAATTTTTATGTACCCGATCTTCATATGACCACCGTACCTCTTTTTGATTGCAGCAATACTCATGAGGTTCGATCCTAAAAGACTGATAGAATAGAGAAAGATAAAGCTGGAGTCTAACCCTCCACCAGCGAAGAGAGAAAAGGAGAAGAATGTTGCTGTCTCCTCCTCGGCATCCCCCCGATCTGCACCAGCTTCCGTCATGGGGGCATTAGT
Organism: Cocos nucifera; assembly: GCA_006176705.1. Lineage (NCBI taxonomy): Eukaryota > Viridiplantae > Streptophyta > Magnoliopsida > Arecales > Arecaceae > Cocos > Cocos nucifera. The sequence continues at coordinate 1,867,304 of QRFJ01000122.1, forward strand.
CATCAATGCAGCGCTTATCAGCACCCTCCCCTCACAGCGACAATCCACTGAGGTGGTCCATCCATCTCCCAAGGAGCTAGTAACCCATCCGAAGTCAAGCTCAACTATTACATTGTCAAGGTCTAGTCCATCAACTGCACCAACATCGATACACATCCATCAAGTTCGACCCTCCAGAGGGTCGAAGGTTCCAGAGATTGACCCACTGTCAACCTCAGTCAACAAGATCAATCTGGCCCAAGCCTCTATGTAGGACATGGTGACACTTGATAGAGATCTACTATTTACTATGATGCCTCAACGGGACTTGCATATTCGTAGGAGAGACCTTGGGCCTGAGGAGTTGCTAACCATGATTTCAGCATCATCCTGGATATGAGATTTCTTCTTTTTCTCTCTCTCTTTTTTTTTTAATGTTGCTCTTTTACTAACATGATATTATCCCTTTTCTTTCTTTCTTTTATCAGGATGTCTCATACTTCAGACTCTTTGCTGAGCATATGGCATGGTTGGCTGAGAATAAGAAGTTCTTGAAAGAGGCACTGTAGTCCACAAAGGACTGCCAAAATGCGGTGGAAGAAAAAGCCATAAAGGAGGCGAAAGTCGCTGAAGGGTTGAAGAAGTAGCTTCAGAAAAAATTCATTGAAATAAAAGAGAAGAATAAGGCTTTGATGGATCACCAGAGAAAGGCCAATAAGAAAGAAAAGAGATTGCTGGAGCTACAGTAGGAGGTCTCCAAGAATTTTAAGCAGGAGGCCATGATGAAGGAGCTGGAAGATATAGTATCTCCTCGGGATGAGATGGTGGCCACCCGAGATAAGACCCTCTTGGTATACCAGAGGGATATAGACCACTGGAAGGCTACTGCTGCTAGAGCCATGGAAGATTACAAATCTTCTGAGGCTTTTGAGGAGGAGGTTACGGAGGCTTCGAGAGAGGCCTTTGATAGTGGGTTTAATAGCTGTAAAAATTTAGTTGGAAAACTCTTTCCTAATTTAGATTTGAATAGCATTATCCAGGAGGTCGGTCTCGCTCTGGCATTGGAGGCAAATATCTAGACGGTGTTGAACATGAATCCTCCTGCTGATGTGCCTCAGCATGTCCTTCAGATGATAGCCAACCAGCTCCATCCTCTTGCTGACGTCCTAGCTCCCGTCGAAGTCCCTACTCCTTCTGAGGTCTCGGCTCCTACCGAAGTCTCGGCTCTTGTTGAAACTCCAGCAATTTAGATTATATCTTTGTAGGATGATTAGGTGGCAGCTTCCGCAAAAGCTTCCCAGGCAAATGCCTGATTTTTATAATTTTTTTTCTCTTCATTTCCTATATCCTTTTGTATCAGCCCAGTTCGGGCTTTTTGTAAAAATTCTTTTTTGAAATGAAAAATTTTCTTTCATATGATTGTTCCTATGCATGACATCGAGCTTTTCCAATCTAGTATGGCTCAATGTAAAGCACTGTAACTTTTATTCAAAAATTTTTCTAAGTCATATATAATAGATAACAATTGACTTTTAACGATTGATTTCGGTTAGGTCTTGATGTAGATTGCCTTAGAGTGTATATATAGAGAATCATGTTCTTCAATTAATCATCAATCTTTAAATAGAATTGGATAGAGGTTTAGAGGTATCTCTACTTGAATTTGGAATTGATAGGTCAATTTCTCTTTCATATTATAGGAGTCCAATTGACTATCTTCCAGTTTTTTTTCTTTCTAGGTATCCCATAGAAATTTGAAATAACCTTGATCTGAAGATTGGCATTCGACAGAAGTCCAAGGTAACATCAATCCAGAGATTGGTATTTAATTAAAATTAAAGATAGCATCAATCCAAAAATTGGTATTTAATAAAAATTCAAGATAACATCGATCTAGAGATCGGTATTTAACAAAAATCTAAGATAACATCAATCCAAAGATCGATATTTAATAAAAATCTAAGATAGCATCGATTCGAAAATCAATATTTAGCAGATCTAAGATAACATTGATTGGAAAATTGATATTTGAGAATAGAAAGATCTTATCTCCTTCTAGGCCCTTCGAGCCTGTACCGATCTGAAGATCGATTTCAAGGATAAAGAGATCTTATCTTCTTTCGGGCCCTTTAGGGCTTTACCGATCTGAAGATCGGTTTCAAAGATAGAGAGATCTTATTTTCTTCAAGGCCTTTCAGGGCTTTACTAATCTGGAGGTCAGTTTTAAGGATAGAAAGATCTTATCTCTTGGCCAAAGTATAGCCCTCTTTGGACTTGTTCGATTTTTCATCGAGATAATAAAAAAAATTGATATTTTGAAAAAATATCTTTAGTGAGGTAAAATTTTCAAAACCTTTATTCAAAATTTATTGATGGTACATTCTGAGATTTTCAGTATTCTATATTTTTGAAATATTTGATCCATCTAAATTTTTAATTCTATATGCCTCTAGTCATATTACTTTAGTGATTCGATATGGTTATTCTTAATTGGGAGCAAACTTTTCCTATTCTAAGGATTTTGAAACTTCAGCTCGACGAAGGACTAAGTCATCTTTACGAAAGATTATTAGCTTCACCTTGATGCTATAATATCTAGCCACCTTTTATTTGTAGGCTGCCATACAGATTTGAGCCCTTTTCCTAGTTTCCTCTAGCAAGTCAAAACTGGTTCTCAGTCGATCTGAATTGCTTTCTCATGAAAATTTTTCACTCTTAAAGTAGGAAGGCCGATTTCCATAGGTATTACTATCTTTGATCCAAACATGAGTTTGAAAGATGTTTCTCTAGGCGATCGTCTGGAAGTGGTTCTGTAGGTCCAGAGGATGTTGTACATTTCAACAGTCTAGAGACCTTTGCTTCAATGAGCTTGATTTTCAAATCTTGAAGAATTATTCGATTTGTGATCTTGACCTTTCCATTAGACTGTAGATGTCCTACTGAGATTAATCTGTGGTTAATGTGCAGTTCAAATTGCTTCCTGTTATCGATAATAATCATTCAGAGGAGATTGAAATGATAGATGATCGACTTTCAGATGAAATCTTACATCTTTTTCTCAGTGATTTGTGCTAGTTATTCAGCTTCTATGCATTTGATGAGGTAATCAATAGCGACCATCAGAAATTTTCTATTCTATTGCCATGAAAAATGACCTAAGAATATCCATTCCCTAAATGGCGAAAGACCAAGAAGTTATAATTGATATGAGTTCAGCTGCTGGTTGGTGCTGAATGTTTGTATATCTTTGGTATTGATCATATTTATTAATGAGGTCAGTAGCATTCTTCTGTATGGTTGGCTAATAATAATCCTGTTGGATTACTTTATATGCCAGGGACCTATCTCCTAAGTAGTTGCCATAGATTCCTTCATGAATTTCTCGAAGAGCATAATTAGCCTCCGAGGACGTTAGGCATTGGGGCAATGGAAAAGAAAATAATCTTATATAGAGTCTTCCATCTAAAATGACGTACCATAGAGCTTGCCTCTTGATTTTTCTTGCATCAATAAGATCATTAGGCAATATCCCTCTATCTAAATAATCCATTAAAGGATCTATCCAGCTTAGTTTATGCTTCAGTTGGGCAATCATTAGGACCTCTCTGCTAGATTTCTCAAGAACTTCAATGAATACTTTTTGGTTAAGGTTGAAAAATTTCGATGTGGCCAGATGTGAAAGCGCATCAACTTGGACATTTTTCGATCTCAATATTTGAATGATTTTGAGGTTATCAAAATTTTTTGAAAATTTTCTTGCATTATATAAATATTAAGACATAATAGAATCTTTGGCTTCGTATTGATCTCATACCTGTCCGACAATAAGTTGGAAGTTAGGAAAGACCTTGAGCTTCTTGATGTTGAGCTCTTTCATCATTCTAAGTCCTATGATGAGGGCTTCATATTCGTCTCTATTATTGAAGATTTTGAAATTAAATCTCAGAGCATATTTAGTTACAGCTTCTTTCGGACTGGCCAAAATTAGGCTAGCTCCACTTCCTTAGGCGTTGGAAGCTCCATCATATGTAAAAGCCAATAAGATCCCCTGATAGTTTCTCTCTAGATTTTTATGACCAAATCTTCTTCGGATATTAAACATTCTACCATAAAATCGATCAACACTTAAGTTTTAATAGAAGATCTGGATCGATAATAAATATCAAATTTATTGAGCTCGATGGCTTATTTAGCCAATCAATTGAAAGTATCAGGTCATTGAAGGATCGATCTTAATGGTTGATCTATCAAGACGATAATAGAATAAGCTTGAAAATATGGTTGAAACCATTTGACTGTCATGACCAGAGAGTATATTTGTTTCAAGATTTTGAAAAATGAAAGACATTTTTCAGCTAACCTAGTATAAACCTGTTGAGAGATGCTACATATCCAATGAGCCATTGCACCTCTTTCAAGGAGTTTGGGGGCTTCATTTTGAGTAGTGCTTGAATTTTCTTGGGATTGGCCTCTATCCCTCTCTGAGTGATAAGAAAATCAAAAAAATTACTAGCTACGACTTCAAAAGCACATTTATTGGGGTTAAGCTTCATCTGGTACTTGCAGAGCTCCTTGAATGCCTCTTTTAGGTTGGTAATGTATCGATCTTTCTCCATATTTTTAACCAGCATGTTGTCAACATAAATCTCTATATTACGATCAATCTGATGCTTGAAGATTTTATTGACCAAATGCTAGTCGGTAGCACTTATACTATTTAAACCAAAAGGCATCATTTTATAACAATACAAAATTTTGTCGGTGATAAAAGCTATATTCTTTTCATCTTTCGGAGCCATTCTGGTTTGATTGTAGTCAGAGAAGACATCCATAAAGCTTAGTAGCTTGTGTCCTGAGGTCGCATCAATCAATTAATCAATTTTTGGGAGAGAAAAGCTATCTTTGGGACAAGCTTTATTGAGATTGGTAAAATCGATATAGATCCTCTATTTTTTGCTTTTCTTTTTGACCATCACGACATTAGCTGTCCAACTTGGATATTGTGCTTCTCTGATAAATCCTGCTTTTAGAAACTTGTCAACTTTCTCATCTATTTTTTTTGCCTTTCTGGAGCAAAACTTCTTTTCTTTTATTTCACAGGTTTATATTTGGGATCGATTTTTAGCTTATATATGATGACGTTGATAGGTATTCCTAGCATATCTAAAGCTGACCAGGCAAACACATCGATGTTTTGTTGGAGGAAGGGGACTAATTTTTCTTTGAGATCGATATTCAACCGAGCTTCTATTTGAACAGTTTTCTTTAGATCTCTTTCTAGGGGGATGGTGATAAGTGGTTCAATAGACTCACCTCGACTTTTTCCATCCTCACCTTCAAGCTCTTGGTCAAAAATTTTGATTGGTGGGTTTTTAGCTAGCTCTTTTATTTATGAAGCTATAAAAAAATATTATCTAGTCAACATCTGATCTTCATGCATTTCTCCAATACCAGATTTGGTCGAAAATCAGACCAGTAGGTAGTAAGTTGGGATTATCATCTTAAGAGCTTTAAGCCCATGATGGCCAATGATGGTGTTATATGTGAAAGGTATCCCGACGATCAGAAATATAAGTTATACGATTGACTAATAGAGTTTTTTTCTAGTAGTGACTGGCAATGTGATTTCTTCCTCAACCGCCATCGAGTCGCCTGAGAATCCGATCAACAGGCTACCAACCTGTCTTAATTTACTTAGCACATTTATTTTTAAAAGAGCATTATAGAATAACATGTCTGCTGAGCTTCTATTGTCCACTAAAATTTTTTTTATATCATAGTTTGCTATCATCATGGAAACAATGATAACATCATTGTAGGGTATTTGGACCCTTTGGACATCTTCATCAAAAAAGGAAATGACATTCTCTAGATTCTGTCTCTTTGGAGAAGGACTCCTAGATGCCCCCAGGGTCTGTTGTCCTATAAGATCATATTAATGACTCCTATAGTTGACCGATTATGCTTAGCAGCATCATTAGTCCTCTGGCACGACTCCAGGACTTGATTTGTCCAATCTCTGATGTACTTGTCAAGATAGTATCGGCAGATTAAAGCCTCAATCTCATCCTTGAGTTGGCGGCATTCATCAATGTCGTGCTCGTGATCCTTATGAAAATGGTAGAATTTATTTTTATCTCGCTTAGCAACAGGGGCCTTCATGGGATTAGGACAATGGAGATATCCCTGATTTTCTATCTCCATTAAGATCTACGATCGAGGGGCGGACAGAAAAGTGTAGCTATCAAATTTTTGGGCTGGACTTCAGGATCTTGAATTTTTTCAAGGTGGCTTGCTGGTGTTCCCTTGGTTTCCATGTTCTTCCTCATGGGGCTGCTTCTATTTTTCTTTATTTTTCTTCTTCTTGCTCAACTTCTCTTCTTCAACATGGGCATACTTCCAGATTCGAGCCAGCATTTTCTTGTATTTTTTCTCGAGAAGTTCTTATTGAAGAAGAAGATCAGACGATAGCTTCTGAGTTCTCGTTTCAAGATTGACATGGCGACGGACTCATTGAAGTCTTTTACTTTCAGAATGACTGCATTGAAATGGGTCATGTACTCACGAAGGGATTCTCCCTCCTACTGCACTATGGAGAAGAGGTTGTTTGAGTGCTTTAAATGAAGATAATTGCTTCTAAAATAGGCCATAAAGAGTCTGCTTAGCTGATTAAAAGATGAAATGGATCCTGAATGGAGTCCAGAAAACCATATCTCGCAGACTTCTTATTAAGAGTGATAGGAAAGAGAAGGGCATCAGATGCTCCTTAAACCCTTATTACATCTCTATATTTCTCAAGATGATTTTGAGGGTCTGTGGAACCATCGAAAGGCTCTAGTATTGACATTTTGGACTGGAAAGAAACCGATTCATTTAGAATTTCAGCAAAAAATAAAGATGTGAATGAAAATCCTTCTTACTCAGGGAGGATCTTTCGAGCTGTACCTCCTTCAATCTTTCTATAAGATCTTGAAGCTTCTGCTCTAAATCTGCCTCCCACAAAGATTTTTTGCTGTAGGAAGTTAATTCAGCTTCACAAGAGTATTCTTCTTGATCAAGAAGACGATTCCAATAGAATTCTTAAGGGGTTAGAAGATGGCTAATTCATGACGCAGTCTCTTAGAGAACAAATTCTTACTATCGCTCTATTATTTGTTGAAGCTGTTGCATAGTATTGGTAAGAACCTGGACCTGCTGCACCAGAGGATTGAATTGCTGTGGGTCAATCATCATTGAAGGATAGGTTTAAACCATCTTCAGAGAAACTTTCGAAAAAGGCGGAGTTGGGTCTACACTTTCTTCACCATTTTTACAAATTTGGGTAAGATATCCTCCTTCTAGCGCCAATCTATTGCAGCAAGGCTTTACTTTCTTCGAAAAGATTGGTGCTAAAAAGTTGATTCAGAATCGGATTGACATGGATCGCAGACCAACCTGTAATAAAAGTTTTAAGAACCGATGGGGTATCCTTCAGTTTAGGATCTTTCGATGCTTAAGTCAACTAAGGCCTTATGAACAGATAGTGGAAAATGAAAGATTGAAAGGCAATGAGAGATAATTTGAGTAAAGAGAGGGTTCAATTTTTCTTTAGTAGAAAAGTCAAAAATAGATTTCGGTAGAGTATGGACTCTGTGAATCTTGTGCTTAACTTCCAGAAGGATATCCTGCCCCTCTATTTATAGAAAAACTTATTTAGGTCTTAAGAAAAGCTTATTAAATCGTTAGTTTGCTATAACAAAATCACCAGCTGGATTGCAGCTGTTTACTGTTTGTCTTAGTGGCGATTAGCTATAATACGGCTGGAAAAGAGCCGTAACTTGATTGTAGAGCGGTTGAAGCTCTGTCAAATTTTCAGATTCATGTCAAGGTTCATGTTTTACCGACTCAGTGTGCGGCAAGATCGGTGTTTTACCGATCTCGATGTGATAAAGCAGTATCTCCCGTAGGGGGTGACATCGGTATTTTACCGATCTCAAGGGGATAGACATCTCGTGACCACGCAGATGGATTACCGCTATTGAGGTCGGTATAAATTTGATTTTTTGTGAAAAAAAATTATAGCTAGCTTTCAGGACGGACAAAGTACCGATCTAGTTCTGTACGGTCAATTTGAAGTCGGTTTAATATCAGTCTCAATTCATAGTAAGTCAGAGCATCGTTGAGGACAATGATTTACTAATCTAAATACTATGGTCATCGATGTATTGCCGACCTGGTTTGGTCACTTAAGCCAATATATCATTTGGCCACGGTATGGATTAAGCCGAGCTCCAGATCAGTATTTTATCGATTGAAGATTGATACATATCATTTTTTAGCAATCTTCCAAAACGATGGCTTCCTGATGATGGCACATGGGACAATAAGAAATATAAAAATAAAATTTGATGAGATTTTTTTGTACTTTATTAATAATGATAAGACCTATATTTCATGCTTCCATTCTATGAATGCAACATCCATAGTAAAATTTAATGATAGGTCTCCATAATATAATAAATTTTAAATTTTATACTTCCATAATGCAACGACGCATGCAACCATTCTAGAGTCATTATATGAAACATAAAAACGAAATTTATTGGAAGGTTTCTTCATAGTTCATTTATCACACTTCGCATCCGAACCTGAGATGATCTAGCCGCGTTAGCAAATACCCCAAGGACCTCCATTAGCATCATCCTTTGTTTTATTCGAACATCCAGGATTCTAATTTAATTGTGCTTGTGTAGTAATAAATTAAGAGATAAAAACAATTTATAATCCAAGCCTTTCCAACTCCCCACGTAGTGAGTCATCTTAGCTTATCCTTAACCTTTAAATATTTGGCAGCAGCTTCTGACTTGGTCTGCGAGCATCCAGACAAACGAACACAGAGCAGAGAAAAGGATACATATATATGTTTTTGTGGAGCGAGGCGGCCTTTGAACCGGAGGTGAGGAGAGCCCATGCATGGGATCCACATATCGTTACCACCAATGCAGTGATATTTATGGTGGGTTGGGGAAGAAAGAAAGCAAAGCTAGAAAAAAAAGGAAGCGTGGGGAGTGGTAGGAATCGGATGACGACTTCTGGAAGGCGACTCCCGGCTTCATGCTTGCCACGGCCGCTACGAAGAGGAGGAGGAGATTAGAAATTTAGAAGTCCCGTATCCATACATGCCTCGCAATCCCACTCGCGCATTTGCCGGCTTTTGTCGAAGTGAGCGAAAGCCATGGGCCCAACCAACAGCTCTTGGTGAGGTGAGGATCCCCTCTGCGGGAGGCGTATCCTGTTCTTGGAGATTTAAAAAATCTCGTGGTGGGAAGGATCAATCCTGTTGGAACAACGATAGCAATGCACGGTACGCGCATTGTTGGTGGCTGTCCATCTTGTGATGGACGCCACACATTGGCGCACCACAGTTTACGGTGCTCGTTGGTGGCTATCCATTCTGTCTTACGGTGCTGACGCATACGGTAGGAGATCCGCGTTGAGCAAGCTCCGGCATCCTCTAATAATTTTAGTCTTTTTATTTTTTTAATGTTATCTTCTACTTTTGGATGGGTCCACTTATGTGGTAAGGCTACATATTAATGCCGCGTCAATATCTGAATAATTTTTCTAGATCCTTGCATGGAACCACTTAAAATCATCAATTATGAGTTGCTCATTATGAAAAGCAAAAATGTAAATGGTTGGATCCAGAAAAATTTGACAGTCAACGCTATGTTAGCAACAGTCAAGCATTGCCTTTCAAGATAAAGTTGGTAGACTCATAGGAAACTATATATGTATATCCTTTTCCCTCATCTAGGAGCCAAAATTTCAAGCCAAATCAACATTAATATGCTCAAGTAAAATTAATGACTAAAGATGTAGTTGTAGAATATGAGATGACTATGAATTTGTAGACGTGCCTATCTGGGTATTACTCAATGAAAAGTTTGGTACAGAAAATCCAGCACATACATACATAAACTCCATGGATACATATGAGAATATATATGATTAATTTGTATAAATTCCTATGTTTGGTAATAATATGAATAAAAATGTTTGGGGAAAAAGGTACTAACCTAAGGTTTCTAAATATTGCATTCCTATTTTTTCATAATTTTTTTCAAGTTACACAGGGCTTGAAAGGCCTATAAATATTTTTCAGGTGTCAAGAAAATACATTTAATAGAATGGTTTAAGAAATGAATAAACTAATAGTATTATTTTTCAGATACTTAATTTACACGGGAAGTCTGTTTGCCATGGGGCATGGAGGAATTAGAGTGGATTATTAAGCTGCCAGACTTGGTGCTCACCTAAATATCTTTATGATTTTAATTCTTATAGATTCCAACCAAATAAGAAAAAAAAGGATAAGCACCTATAAATAAATAAATAAATAATGGGAAAATTAAGAAAAGGATGGGGCAGCCTAGATTCCCAAGATGTCGACGACTTGTATTTTAGAAAATAACGTGGTTAGGAATTATCAACATACGAATCCAATCTAAAACACCATTCCATATAGGGACCCAGAAAGCGAGCAATAAGGAGGGTAGGAGAATTCTGCAGCCTTCACCACGCCCACCGGCTCCGGGACCGAGAGAGATGGCTTCCAGCGGTACCGAGAAGATCGAAGCAAAAAATAAGGAAATCGACACCAAGTCCCTGCCTTCGCCGAGGGGTAGCGGCGGCGGCGGTCAATGCCTCTGCTCTCCGACGACGCATGAGGGCTCGTTCCGCTGCCGGTTCCACCGCTCCCTCTCTTCAAACTGGATGCGCCGCTCCAAGTCCGTCTCTTCAAGTGGCAAGTCCACCACCGACTCGGTTATTTCCAAGCCCCTTGAGACTGCTTAGGAGAGCAACTTTCCTTTCTCTTCTTTAACAAATTCCCTCCCACTTTATATGTCCTCTTCTTTGTTTATATTGCTTTTGTTTCTGAGGACTAATATTGGATCTTAGAAAGGCTTTGGTTTGTACTGCTGGTTTGGTCTTCTTGGTTTTCTGCCTTAACGTGAAACTTAATCCGTGATTTGCCCTCTTCCTATGGTTCTAAATCTTTCTCACAGGCTGTAAACGCTCTTATTTTCGTGTGGACGAATAAACAAAGAGGTTTGGTTGCTATGCATCTCTCATCGCATGGTAATATTTCTTTTTCTCTTTTATATTCTCAGAACATCTGGATCTTTTTTTTTTTTTTTTTTTTTTTTTATAGGAGTCCGTGATAGTTCGTAGGTGATTAATATTAGGTGACGGTCGATCGGCTGTGAAAATCAGCTCGATCCTTTGTTGCAATCTTCATCGATTCAAAAGCAGCATCCCAGATTAAACCAAGTTATATTACTAAATCAAGTTTTAGAGAGATAAAGGTCCAAATCACTTCACCAGTATTTTTTTTTCTAAATGAGGTCCTCAAAGTCGCAAAGTTTGATGCGACCGTATGGTGCTTCAATGATTCGCTGGTCCTTTTTGGTCGCACAGTCTTATCCTTAGACTTCTGTTTGTTTATTCTGTAATTATTGGTTACTTGGTCTGGGTGAGATGCCAAGACCAGCATCGTATATGACCAGCTAGCTTCAGTGCTCCCAGAGAATATAATAAGTTGTTGTGACAAATACCTAAGGGGATCCGTGGTGCTCTCTCACATTGCACTGAGAAGTTGTTACCATCCTTGTTGTTCTTCATTAATTAAGGAACGAGTGCTCTTTGCCTGTTTGGTTCGGAAAGAAGAAAAGGATGACACTAACATCGTGCTCTTTGTCCTTCGAGAACGCAAGTGAGTCTACAAATCATAGCAAAATCCGGTAGTCAAGCCTATGGTGAGCTCAATTGAATGGTTAATATGGCTATGGATTTTGTTAGAACTCCTGTTTGTTCCAAGTAAGTATTTCCGAAACCAAAAAAGAAAAAAAACGTAGAAGAAGAAACAAAGAACTCATGCAATAAACTTTTGGTGAGTAAATAATTGATAGGGGTGAATTCGTAAGTGGATTGCGTCTATCTCAAGAAATTCTAGTCTGTCAGTTGGATAGCTAAAATTATATGGTAGAAATTTTCAAGCAACGCTTAAGAGAGAGCCGTTTATGTGCACACAAAAAGCTCATCTTAGTACGCAAAAGACCGGGAGGAATGAGAGCACCGTACACAATCGTTGCGTGGAATGTACATGATTGTGCCAAAGCACTTTCCCACGATTTATGAGCTACAAAAGCAAAAAGAATAGTCTGACCTTCCATCCATGTGCCAACTCGAGTAGCTTGAAGGATCTATGCGACAACAGAGGATTGAATCAGAGTCGGCATACTGGTACGTTAGATGCCGGATCCGCAGATTTTAGAGTTCATCCCGCAAGATATAGGACCAGTTCATAAAACAAAATCTCAGAATTAACTTCCGCAAGAGCGACCACCAAGCATGGATGGCACATCCCTTGCCACTTACGCCAGCGGGCGGTGATTCGATTTCGAGTGGTGTCAGATTTTGCTTTGAATGTGAACTGGTCCCACAAGCTTTGTCTCAATCAGCCCGACGGATTAGTCTCGGGTCCAGATAGGTGGGTTGTTGACATCAGGTGGAGATTATCCTTCTTGATCTCGGAGGGAAAAAAAAAGCGAGAAAAAAAAAAATTCCTACAAAGGAGAGTTAAGAAAAGCTTTGGGAAAGACATTTATTGGATGAATAAAAATAGGATTAGGCAAAGTTTTTAAGGATTTGGAATCATGTCCAGCGGTGATCATGTCGTATGCCGAAAACTCTGGGCCCCGCAGTATTTTTCTTTCTGCTTCTCGGTCCCACCCATACCTAACTTGTGACAAATATCCCAATCAGATAAGGATTTCCTCCTACTCTGCTGCAGCTCATAATTCTGGGTTCCTCTCTGTTTCTTAGGTATCAGACGCAAACTCCAAAATAAGAGAAATTATTGATTAGGGCATTCTACTTCTACATATATATACCACCTAATAAAAAATTATTGCATCACCTAGAAGAAAAAAAACTTTTTCATTCAAACCAGCAAAAATGATTAGTTAATATTTAGAATAAATCTTTTTTTTTTTCATTCAAAATTTTAAATCAAATTTAAATAACAATAATATTTTTATAATAAATAATATAATGATTTTTTATTAACACATATGGTAGAATAAATAGACTGTCAAAAGTACACATTCATTTTTTCGCTATTTTTCTTATCATTAAATTCTTATCATTTATATTTCTAACGCGGCACAGCATACCTTTCTGCGAAATAAGAGTCGTTTCCATGGGAAAAACTCTCACATTCTATATCACGTGCAAGCAGCTACTGCATACAATTAAGAGGCACAAATAGGGTCAGGAGAGTTGCTTGTTTTGGATAACAAGAGGGGCACAATTACCAATACACACACAAGAGCGACCAGCATACACATATGAAGAAACAAATTATAAGAAGAAATAGGGGCAATAGAGACCATGACAATCTTGCTGGCATCTGGTTGGTATCATGGTAGCTACTAGATATGCATCGATATTTATTTTATATATGCACGCATATGAAATCAAATAAATTTGTGCAGCAGTGCGACTCATCCATGAAAGCCAAGAAGGAAATACTTGATCATCAAATAGATACATGGATAATTTAAATCATAACTCTATTCAACAGAGGTCGAGATGGACCAGAGACAAGTTCCCTGCTGCTACTACTGCAGACTCAGCAGTGGAACATTTTGCAGCACAAGCTAGTAATAGCCAATTGAATCGAGCATTTCGACTATAAACAAGAGACCAAGCCATGACGGCGTCTTATGGTTTTTGCCACCATGAGAGAAGATTCATCCATTGAAACAAGGAGTTATCAAGCTTATCAATTACATGATGGTCATGTCCTCTGATGTATGAAAATAGTATATCAACAATGTGAATTGTGCTAAGGAGCTCAATACTTTCATTGGCGATCAGGCATCAAGGCCAAGCATTAAAACAAGATTCACAAGGCAGAAAATCTGACTCCCATCAATCATGTTCATATAGCAAACTCCTAAAACACAGTATCTATCTTGCAGTCTGGTTTCACTCAGGAAAAGCATGACTGTACCAATAGGTGTTACATCTGGAGTTCTGGTACTAATAAAATTAAGAAAGATTAGCCATTGCAGTAGTTTGGTGACCTGGTCCTACAAGATGTCGCCTGAGAAAAAAGGCCTGACAATAATGAATTTGTCCTCTTTTCGGCAAATAAGCATTATTCTGCCAAAAGGTATCAATTGGGTGAGTTTGAAAGAAACATAAAAACTTACAATGATGAGATAAACTTAATTCCTAAAAAATGGGAAAAAACAAAAGGAAATTAAGGGGGAGAAAAAAATCTCTTGGAGGGTGGTTTAAATCACACCAACCAAGTAATTAAAGATTAGCTCTTCCTTTACTCTTCTCAAGGAAAGGAACAAGCATTGTCCTTTCCTTGATACCATACTACTGCATGATGCATGATATTCCTACGACTTCAAGAAGAAACAAGGAAGAAGAATCAAATGCAGTGTCATCATAAAACAAGCACAAATTAGACTTAGGTTCAGAAGTGGATAACTGAGATTGTGACCACAAATTTAACTACTGAGATATGGTAAGATTGTTATATCCACTACTTCCCTAAGGATCTGTAACCTGTGGAACAGGTTTCATGAAATCATTTAAATGCTCACATTGTAAACAATCCACTTACATGTAGTTTAATAGGGCCATAACATATCCAACAAGGATGGCAGCAACACTAACTATTATAGAAGTTCGATTTATTTCAAAAATATCTTTGACAGATGGATGGACTGTTTTAATGATGTAAAACCAGCGCTTTCCTAGTGCATTAGATAGCTCAGGTCATGTTATTACATTAAAAGATAGTATTAATTGAAGCCAAGGCTGAAGTACCAATACTAGTCATTCCAGTACCTTACCATAGTCTAGTATCATACCAGTATGCTATGGTATAGACTAGCATGGTACAGTGCCATACCGATGCATGGTACACCTAAGGATGATGACACAATTGAAGTGCATACAATGTGTTGATACAATATCATCCCAACAGGAGTACCAGTACTGGTGTATAGTGGTAAGAATTCTATCAATTAGAGCAAATTGTATTTTCTATCTAGAAGTCCCATAAATAATAAGTGCTACATACTCTACGAACCATAGATAGTTAATCAACCATTGCTAGCAAATACACTGCTAGCAAACCTCAAAGATGAGCTAAACAATCAACCAGCTCCTCTCTACATGTACATAGTACTTTTAGAATTGAAAAAAAAAATTAAGAATGATAACCATGAATTCGACTGCACTGAATTCATACCGGCTCAATTTAACTGCATGAAATTAATACGACCACTCGAACATTCGAGAATGACTCATTTTTGGATACCCGCACAACCATAAATCTACACATGCATGAACCAGCGTTCTCGATTCTTGAACCTTCACATTCAATAATAAATGCATCATCAAGAAATGTCTATAAAAATAAATAGAGGGTTTGAAAGCACAGGCCTTGGCACCAGCCATTAGACCTAGAAGCTGGATGCCCAAATGTCATTCATACTTGGGCACCGACACACCTAGAACACACCAAAGAGGGTTCAATCAAGGTTCTCAAAGCCATCATCATCATCATCAAGAAGCTGTTGTTCCATGCCGTCCATACCTAAAGATCCCATCCCACCATTGAGCAGGTCTAAAGGGCCCAACATGCCATTTTGGAGCTTTGAGATGTAGATGGTCTTGGCCATTGAACTCAAAGCCACAGACCAAGCTTCAATGGCAGAATCAATCTTGTGCCCCTTTTACACAGCAAAGAAGGTCTTCTGGAGGAAGAGCAGAGAGCAAGAAAGGGAAAGAAAAGAGACCAACAGCTAGATGAGGTAAACATGTTGCTTAAAAAATTTCCTCCTAGATGGCATAAACCTCTACATTTTATATATCCCTTCCACATAAGGTTTTCATCTCAACAACTTAGTTGGCATTAATATCGCGCAATCAACACTATGATATGCCTAAAAATATTAGCCCATGTTTTCTCAATCTATATTATTTGTTACGTTGTGATATACTGGGATGAACATGTCACTCAAGATTTCTAAACTAATTTATTAGATATTTCTCTATCTAATCTTTTGAGCGCACTTCCTAGATTTATCTCTCTTCTACAAGCATCTCCTCCTTGATCATTTTATTAGGAAGTTTTAGGTTTTTTTTTTTTTCAATTTCCAACAAGATAAATTGATATCTTGATTCATCTCAATAGGCAATCCACCAAGATAATCATCAAATTCCACATCTTCTCAACGTTCTTGTGATCATAATCTCATACTTTTCTTGTGGTCTTTCTTCTTGAGATTTAGGTATTGGAGATTCAACTTCTATGAAACAACTACATTAATTTTCATGAAATTGTCTAGTTGTCTCTATTTAGTAATTCTTCTACAGAGTAAGTGATGCTCAATTCCCCTAAAGTTAATGAGCAGAGAAAAGAGTGGTAACTTATAATTCAGGATCTTTTCCCAACTCTTAGACACATAACCCCTCCTCCCCCCACTCCTCAAAACAAACAAGAAAAGAAAAAAAGGGTTTTAAACTAAAAGTGGATGGCAAATCTGTTTGTGGATTTAAGAGGATGGTAGATAAGTATCCACAAAAAAATTAAAAAACAAAATAAATCTTGTTGCCCTAATGATGTCTTGTTTACTAATTTATACAATAACAATATAAGAGAGGCCTGAAAAAATCTGCTCGGTTATTACAATATCACTTTGACAATATGAACACATGATTACCTTAGAAACGTTAAACTTTCGTTGGTTGTTGCACTTGTCATGATGATACCTATACAATAATATAAAAAGTAGTTCCTATCCTTGCAAGCAAAGAACTGATCGAAGATTTTTGTTTGGATTGGTCAAGCAATTTGAATTATAAAATAAAATCAGAAAATATTATTAAGTAACTTGAATAAATTTAATAAAGCAACTATTAGATCAAATACTTGTCCATGAAATATGAAAATCATTTTGATTAATTATATAGATATAAAGTTTTTAAACAGTTTTTCATATTAGCTGCCTCAAAGTGAATAATTCTAGTACCACCACAGAGGACCGTGAAATCCAACATCAAACACCTTGCTTTCACTTAGTTCTGGTTTCAAGGTCTTAGATCATATTGGTGAATTAGTTGTACCAATTAATATTCGATGCATATTTTATAAAAGTTCTATAGGCCATCATTTTCATAAACTCCATGAAGCAAAAACAATTTGGTCAACTCTCAACAAATCTTTAAAAAGATTTGCTAAACCATCACCACCTCCTTTCCACATATAAGCACCATATCTACAATTTAACAAGCATATAAAATCAGCATCCAGGAGATTCTACCATATCCAATTCATATCTATCCAATTTAACTGCGCATCATCATCACCACCATTGGAATGTTCGAGAATGACTCACTTTCGGTAGCTGCAGCATCAGCATGGCGCAGGGGGATGCAGGAACGCGCGACCATCTCAATCCTTCGTATTGAATGCATGCAAGGAAGCGTCGTTGTCTCGAACCATCCACCATTGAATGCATCATTCAATGAATTGCCTATAAAAGCAAGCCAGGGCTCGGAAGCTCACCGCAAGAACCGAGAGCCTCGATTCGAGCCCTAGAGCAACCCCGATGCCGTTCTCGTCCGGGCACCGGCACGCCCGCAGCTCGCCGGAGAGGGTGCGACCGAGGGCTTCGGCGCCGTCGACGTCCGGTACCACCCATACCTAAAGATACCACCATGAAAGGGCATCCTCAGCCCCAGCCTTTCTCGTCCGGGAAACGGGAATGGGGATGGTGAAGAGGGAAAGAAGAGGGGAAAGAGGAAGGTAGAAGCAGGTGAGGGCAGCCGTACGTGGTGAAGCAGAACGTGGGAGAGCTGCGCCCCGCGAAGCGCTGACCTCGACGCGACGAGGGTGCGACCGGCTTCGCCGAGGAACACAAGATTGCAAGGTTAGGCCAAAGGCCGCAGAATCCATAGGGGCAAGGGCGCCGGACGAAAGATTTTTTATTATTTTGTATCTTTTATTTATTTTATGTTTTCTTCTATTACTGCACGAAGGGTATTGATCAATGCAAAATTAATGTAAAATTTTTATTGCCAAAGCCTTGCATGTCTTGTAATGTTGATGAATGATGATGGTGCTTTTGTTTGATGCTGCTGCAAGTATTTAAATCCTGCGTTGGTACAAGGATGCCTGAGATTTGTTCTTCTTATACTTTCGCTGACAAATAAAGGTTAAGGAAATGGGTCTTCTCTTTCCGTTGAGTCCAAACATTTGGACCGATCTCAAGAGTGGAAAGTGAATTTAGAATATGAAGAAGAAACGATTAAAAAGGTCTCTGGTAGTTAATATTTACAGTACTTGAAGTTGATCATAGATGTGCCGTCAAAATCTACTTTCTAACGAGGGGAGAGATGGTAAAAATTTACTTGACCTGAAAACCTGACTCAATTTGATCTGGGTTGGGTGCGAGTCAAGGGTTTTTTAACCGGACGGAGTACGAGGTTTTCCCCCATTTTCTTGACCTCCATTTCAACAAGTATTAGTCAAAGTTTTAACCTAACGCGGATCACAAGAAGAGAATCATAGTTTAGGTTGAGTCATGATTGGATGGCCACGCTGTCGGGCAAAACTGCCAATCTCCTTTGCATACGTGATGAATGTGATTTATTAAAAAGAAAAAGCACTTGACTCATGGCTTGGGTTGGAGAAGGTTTAGGGCCAAACAGGCTACTTTCTTTCTTTCTTTTGATAATAAAAGGATGCCAAAAAAAACCACCCAGCTTTTATTAACGGAGATAAAAGAAATAATATGTTGAAAAAGAAAACAAGATCAATTAAAGAGATTAAAAAGATGAATAATAAGAACCTCAATAAAAATTAGGAAGAGAACAAGAAATATTCTCGATGCTGTTCCAAATTCTTCCAAAAGCTAGTGGCCCTTTTTTTTAAAAAAAAATCACAGAGAGAGCGATTTAAGCAAAGAAAGGCTGGAGACAGGTGGTGGCATGGGTAGAGGGTATTGGGTTTGGGAGTAGAAAATTCTTATTGCACCTGAGCACGAATCGAAAAAAAAAATATTTTTTCTTTCAGCCCTGCATGCGGTGCGTTGAATTTTTCTTGGGGCACCATAAACCAAACTTAGAACTTGAGCCATGTTCAGGTCCAAAACCCGACACAAAGCCAATCAAAGAAAGTGATGGCTCTCTACATCACCAGAGTAGGCACCCAAAAGAAGGACACATGTTAATATGGCTTTCATGAAGATACAAACCGCAAGTTGAAGATGGTAAATAAAATAAGACTGTTCCCAACAATTCACACTGAAGTCTGCCATGGATATCAACAGGAATTAAACAAGTTTCATAGCAGCAAACAGAGAGATTAACAGACTTGTTTGGGAAACCAGATGCTACACTTTGAAGCAACTACACCTCAGGATGGTTTGGTAATATCAAGTTGATCAAATAAGGAAGGCATGATGGTCATTGCCATTTTGATGAAACGAAGATGAATCCTCAGAATGTCCAAAGGCAACCAAGGTAAGTAGATAGACAAAACAAATATTGCAACCCCAAGCCAAGCTATGGTCGAGTCCCAAAGAAAATTCATACAGAAAAAGAAGAAATCATAAGACCAGAAAGTCTCAGCCACTTCTTTGACAAAAATAAGAAGCATAGTTTGCAACAAGAATGAAACTTCCAACACCTCAGGGAAACACCAAAAAAAAGAAAAGAACTACAATACGATCAATAAAAATTGATTATTGACACAAAAAATAGAGTTTTTTTCATAAAAGAGGCAGCCAGGTAAAAAGGGGTAGCTGAATAGAAGCCATCTTTGTTGCAGTTATAAGAGTAACATGTTAGATAACAAATTCACGCATGGAATCTTACCGCCACCAACTCCTCAACAATAACATCAGAATATAGATAGACATAAAGGTTTTATTTATTTAATATAAAAAGGTCGTAGCATTGGTCCATAACAAAGCACAAACATAAAAGCAACCAGCCAAACTCTCTAGGAAGCATAAAACTCTAATTCCCACCACCATGAAGATAAGGATAAGGTGAAGTCTCAACTCCTCCTGGATACGGTAGTCCGTGAGAGTCCGACCATCCTCATGTTTACCCGTGAGCGCATCCCTCCAAAGGACGCAGGACCCGTGAGCGTCTTGCCCGTGAGTTATATCCCGCGAAGGTTTGCCTTCCTGAGCCCCCCCCAGCCGTACTAAGGCTAATATGGTTGATTAACAATTAAACAAAAAAAAAAAAAAAAGGTTTATTTGATGAATTGTTAGCTGAACAATTCTCCAAATTTCATGATACATTATAAAAACTTTGAACCGTAAATTGCCCGGAAGAGAGGGGGAATGCCACACAATATGATCTTGAGGAAGACGAGTGCTCTAAATAATTTTGTAATAAATTCAGCTTCACGAGACAAGAGGATATATTTGTAAATCAATTGCTCATCCCCTCAGCTCCCAATTCTTGTGAATCAATTGACTCTCCATTTCTTGCTTGCCAATGAACCCAAACCGAGAGAAGCTTGCAATATTGAATCAAGAGAAAGAGAGGCTCACGCATAGAAGCAGAAGAAGTGCACCCCGAGTCTTTGCATTGGAACATGCGGCCGATAGTCCGACAGAGGAACAAACTATTACCCCATAAGAGACAGCATAAAAAACTCTACAAAAATGTTTGGAAAAACACAAATCCTTTAGTCATATGAACCTTGTCGAAGATCCTGTCGACAAGGTAAAGGAAACTTTATATCAACTCAACTGGTATCACACAATCAACTTTATATGATATATCAAGTCTAGTAAATATAAAGTATTGCACTCCATCACGTTGTGTCCTATACATACACTATTTGATGGTACTCGATGTAGGAATCAGATCTAAAGTTTTACGGATAGATCTTAAAACTTTTTCAGAATCAAGCAGTGAAAGACTTAAATAAATCAAATATTTATTTAAATAAATATGTAAACAACTAGATCTCAGATCTATTACATGATCAAGGCATGATATTAAATCAGAAATTAAAAATACAAAGAAGAAGGAAAGGTTGATCATATCAATCTAAATCTACACTACATCTAATGCAGGTATGAAATCAATAGATCAGATCTATTACCTGTGCAAGTTAGACGTTCTAACTTGTTGATCCGGACTTGAGGATGAAGTCATGAGCCGCACACGCATCCGGCCTCTAGGAGTCGTCGACACGAGCCTACGAACTCTGATCTAAAGTCCGATGCAGGAAATCAGCACAGCATACTAGTACCATACTGATCCTTCTTCGACAGTCGATCCGACGCTCCCTTCTTCAAAACTTGGACTCTCCAAAATATGAGAAGAAAAATGAGAGTTTTCTGATATGAGACTCTCTCAGAAAAAACTTAAAAGAAGAAGGAGAGATGAAGAATAAAACAGTCCTAGAAGTAGACATTCTTCTTCTTCTCTTTTCTCTCACCTAAATACCTAATTTGGTGCCTATGGAACCCCCATGCCCAAGAACCCTCTTCCTTTGATTCTTACACACCCCAAATCTCTCCCAAAGCTCTATATTCCATGAAAAAATCAGGCCAAAATTCGTCCAAAATTTATAGAAAAAGAAGAGTCCTTGTCTATATCAAAAACTAGACAAAGCAGGGCTAGATTTGGCAAGTGGTTAGGATGCCCAACTCTTGAGCGCCCCTCCTCTGATTTTTTTTATGAATCCAGCAAGAGAGAATGCATAAAATTCTCCTTTCTCACCGTGGAAATAATGGAGAAAAAATAGGAAAAGGGACGGCACACAAGAGAGAGAAGATTTGGTCAATAAGGATTCTATCTCATAGAATTCTAAAGCAAAACTAACTTCCCTTTTGACTTGGTCTTCCAACAAATTATCTTATGAGAAAAGAAGGAAGAGAGGGGCGTGTGTGACAATCAGGGAGAGGAGATCTCGCACACAAAATAAAAAAAAATGGGCATGGGGGGTGTGGGCTAAGGTGGCGCAAGATTAGGGAGTCCTAATCACACTAGGACTCTTGTTTTGACTTGGTCAAACAAAGTCTTTTAACTAAATAAAATCAAGAGTAAACCAACTCAATTAAATAAGGCCCTAACCCATTTAAAGGCTTAATTAAATTAGATTTAATTCTGATTTAATTTTTTAATTAAATTAGAAAATTGGGTTGATCCGAGTCCTAGTTAGACTAGGACTAGTTCTTCCTTGCACTTGGCTTATCTAATAAGTCAATTGGACTTGATCCAATCAAATCCAAACCAAATCTAATTAAATCATGTTTAATTAGATTTAATCTTAATCCTCTGGCTTAATCAAATTAAGCCAATTAATAATCTAATTACTAATCGATCCTCCTGCAACACTTGCACTAGGTTAAACACCAATCGTATTGATTGTTTAATCATAGAACGATTCTTAATCGTTGATCAACCATCCGATCAGATCATGAGCTCTAATGTGTGTGACCTCATAGGTCCGAACCTAAGCCAGAACAGATTTCTGTACCAATCGAAATAACCATCTAGCAATTTTACCAGACGGCCGGATAGGTCGAATGTGTATAACAACATCCTTAGAACCCATGCGGATATAATTTCCATATAATTCATCCCCTTGACCAAAATGCTCGTAGAACACCTCAGAGTTCAACTGTCAACTCTGATCAGATTGTCCACATTGTATTTTAAAATATCAAATCCATCTGATGGATTATCCTAGTCAAGATTTTGCTATATTGAAATACAGTGATACATTCTTCTCCAACTCTTGGAGTGGTCAATCCTATCTTGATCATACTCTGACTTCGCAAGTACTTGACTGTGCCCAGAAGCCTTCCATTACTGAATTAGAAATTCAGTTAGTCTGATACCAAAGCATAGTGAGTTGCTTGCAGGTCACTGAGATGATCTCAGGTCAAAGGGACACTTATACCTATATCCCATCAGAGACATTCTCGATAGCAGAATGCTCTGAAGTTGGTCACATTCAATGACGATGTACTTATACATCTCACCTATATGCCATACCAATTTTTTCGCACTCCTTGGTTAAGAGGACAACCAACCTATATGGCATATAGCGACCTATGCTCGATAGATGCTGTCGTCCTTATTAACAGCCTATCATTTGGTCGTGAATAAATTTAAAAACTAAACGATAAATCCTCTCTTTATCGAAGCTAAATAGTCCTAAGGACTTCATCACAACAATGGAGTTCGTTGGAAGATGAATACTTGTGATGAAAAATGCCAAAAATATATTTTATTTATTAATAAATCAATTATAAATATAAAGTAGCTCAACCGTTAACTGACTGACGATTGACTTTGGAACACATTTTTCAACAACTCCCACTTGTCTAAAAGCCACTCGGCATAGTATCTAATACCCATCTTCGACTTATGGTTGTCAAATTTCTTTATTGCCAAGATTTTAGTGAAGGGATCGACCAGATTCTCCTTTCCGTCGATCTTCTAAAGGTCGACGTTACTTCAATCCACGATCTCCCAGATCAGGTGAAAGCGACGCAGAATGTGCTTCGTCCGCTAATGTGCCTTCGGTTCTTTCGCCTGAGCAATGGCACTATTGCTGTCGCAGTAGAGTAGGACCGAACCATTAAGAGAGGGTGCTACTTCGAGCTCGGTGATAAACTTCCTCAGCCATACAGCTTTCTTTACAGCATCTGATGCTGCCACGTACTCTACTTCGCAAATAAAGTTTGCCACAGTATGCTGCTTGAAACTCTTCTAGTAGATGGCTCCATCATTCAGAGTAAAGATATATCTTGACATGCTTCTGTTGTCATCATGGTTAGATTGAAAGCTGCATTCTGTAAATCCCATAAGTTTCAGATCTGACTCGTTATAAACTAACCATTGATCCTTAGTATTTCTTAAATACTTAAGTATGGCTTTAACCACTTTTCAGTAGTTTTCTCCGGGGTCAGACTGGTATCTACTCACTACTCCTAGTGAGTATGCCACGTCTGATCTCGTATATGTCATAGCGTACATGATAGAACCCACTGTCAAAGCATATGAAATTCTACTCATACGCTCTCTCTCTTCAGGAGTTGTCGGACAATCCTTCTTAGAGAGAAAAATTCCATGACCTATCGGAAGATAGCCTTTTTTGAAATTCTCTATGCTGAATCTCTTCAGCACAATATCTATGTACGTGGATCAGGATAATCTAAGCATCCTTTTAGATCTATCCCTATAGATCTTCATCCCTAGGATATAGGATGCTTCACCCAAGTCCTTCATCGAGAACTGTGATAACAATCGGACTTTTATTTTCTACAGTATGGGAATGTCATTTTCGATTAAGAGAATGTCATCTATGTACAAAATAAGAAATACCACTATTGGACCACTTGTCCATTTGTAAATGCAGGGTTCTTCTCCATTCTTAACGAAGTCATACGTTTTGATCACTTTATCAAAATGCATGTTCCAACTCCGAGATGCATGCTTCAATTCATAAATGGATCTTTAAAGCCTGCACACCTTGGACTCGTCTGTGAATGTGAACCTCTTAGGTTGTATCATATACACCTCTTCGATCAACTCTTCATTTAGAAAAGCTGTCTTCACATCCATCTGCTAGATCTCATAGTCCAGATGGACAGCAATTGCAAGCATAATCTGAATGGACTTGAGCATTGCCACAGGAAAAAACGTCTCGTCATAATCAATATCATAACGTTGACGATACCCCTTGGCAACCAGACGAACTTTATAGGTCTCCACCTTTCCGTCTGCGCCCCTCTTCCTTTTGAAGATCCATTTACACCCAATAGGTTTAACCCCTTCGGATGGGTCAACTAATGTCCACACATCATTGACCTTCATGGACTCCATTTCGAATTTCATGGCCTCAAGCTATTTCTCGGAATCAGGTCTCTGCATAGCATCCATATAGGTGATCGGATCCTCATCATTTTCATCGAGTTCGATGGGATCGCCATCCTGAACCAAGAAACCATAGTATCTGTCCGACTGATGTGGTATTCTACCGAAACGGCTTAACGGTGCAAGTACACTGGGCTCCGAATTTGATCTAATCGAATTCGGTTCTGGTTCAGCTACAGATGTCGATTTTTCTACCTATTGAATTTCATTAAGTTCAACATTAGAGACAATAGTTCCTTCACCAAGGAATTCCTTTTCCAAAAGGATTGCCCTAAGGCTGACGAACATCTTTTGTTCATCAGTATAATAGAAAAGTATCCTTTTGTCTCTTTTGGATATCCTATAAATGTGCACTTGTCAGACCTAGGTCCAAATTTATCTGTAACTAACCATTTAACATAAGCCGGGCACCCTCCAAACCCTAAGGTGTGAAAGTGCTAGCTTACGCTCTGTCCATATCTCATATGGAGTCTTAACTATAAACTACTTGGAATCCTATTTAATAGATAACAAGCCGATTCGAGTGCATATCCCCAGAAGGATATCGACAAACTGGCAAAATCCATTATGAATCGGATCATGTCTAATAGAGTCCGATTCCTCCTTTCAAACACACCATTATGCTGTGGTGTTTCTGAAGGAGTCCATTGGAAGAGAATCTCATTCTCTCCTAGATATGTGAGAAACTTACCGAAAAGATATTCCACTCCTCGATCAGACCGAAGAGTTTTGATACTCTTTCCAATTTGTTTTTATACTTCACTTCAGAATCTTTTGAACATTTCAAAAGAATCTGACTTATGTTTCATCAGATAGACATATCCATATCTGGATAGATCATCTGTGAAAGTAATGAAGTAGATATATCCACCTTTGGCACTTATGCTCATTAGTCCACATACATCAGTATGTACTAGACTTAAGAGCTCAATGGCTCTTTCACCTTTTCCAATAAAAGGTGATGGTCATTTTACTATCTATCTGATTCTTATTTATATAACCTAGCCTACAATGTCATAAGTAAATATCTGACACACTATCTAATCTAGGATGCTTGTCGGTTGAATAGACTACGTTAACAGATTGTGATAGCATATACACACCATTATTCAAATATCCATAGAAAATAGTAACACCATCCATAATGATATTACAAACTTATTTCTTTATTGAAATTTCATAATGTTTTTTGGCCAGAAGGCCTACAGAAATGATATTTAAAAAAAAACTGAGATAGAAGCGATAATCACTAAGAACAACAGTATGGAACTCAAATACAAGTTTCAAAATTTCTAAATCTAAAATTGGAACTAGTCTTCTATCTCCAATATTCAGAAATCTTTCACCTTGCTCGAATCTCCTATTGACCTACAACCCCTGCAATGAATTGCAAATATGGTAAGGGCTACCGATATCCAATACCCAGTCAATAATATCACAAATAGAGAAATTGCAAGGAGTTATTATATAAATACATTGCCCAGCAATAGCTTACTTCTTTCTCTGTCTGTTCAGATCTAGAGAGGCAATGTACTGAGGATAGTTTCTTTTTCAGTACCCCCGCTTCTTACAAAAGAAGCATTCAGCTTGACTCTTATCGGGCTTGATCTTCCTGATCTAGCCCTGCATAGATGTCCCAGCCTGAACTTGCACCTTCTTAGCTTTCTTCTTCTTGTTCTTCTTTCTTTTTCTAAAGGATCGAGAGCCAGAAGATGAACCTCCCACTAAGTTCACCGACTCTTTGTGGAGTTGGCGATCCTTCTCAAAGTTCTGAAATAACCTGAGTAACCCGTGGTAGTCTATTTTAGGCTTTGTCATTCTGAAATGAGTAAGGAATGAGAGAAACGACTTAGACAATGAGTTCAGTATTGCATCTTTCCCAAGTTGTTTATGTAAGGGAAAGTCGAGCTTGCTCAATTGCTCTATTAGCTCGATCATGTACAATACATGATCAGTGATAGAGGCACCGTCCCGCATTCTGCTGTTGAAGATGGCACAACTAGTCTTGTGCCTCTCCACGTCATCAGATGTGCTAGAGGAATCCTCCAACACTTGAAGCATGTCCTTTGGCTGAGCCGTCTTAAATCTGCGACTGAACTCATCGCTCATAGCAGCCAGCATAATGCAGCACACCATGGTCCGATTACTGAGCCACTTCTGGTAAGTATCTCTGACTATTCCACGTGCATTGACAGCTAGCTCCTTAGGTGCAAGATCCATCAGCACATATAAGATCCGTTCATGCTCTAGGACTATCTTCAACTTTCGGTACCAACTACCGAAGTTGGATTCCATCAACTTATCATTGTCCAACAATGATTGGAGCAATAAGAAAGTGGCCATATCTGCACAAAGAAAAAATATAACCTAATTAGTAATTAATTTATTAAATCTAAAGATTTAGACTTTAATCAAAAGATTCTTCTACTATTTATTCGAATTGATAGCCTCTACCTCCAATCCGAGGAATTATCGTAATTCCTTAGTGAGTACTAAAATCCATATAAACTGTATACGAGCCCAACTTTGGTTGGCCCATCCATGTACATCTAAGGATAGGTTCATAACCAATTGTTTCTCTAAACAACTTTTAGTAATTAAATTTTGCCCTAGCCCCTGATCAATTGGCTTTGGCCTTCTTAGAAAAGGGTCCAATTAGGTCCAACCATTAACATGACCATACTTGTCCCATCTAACCAATGAATGATCAAGCTCAACTTTGGTTGGCCCACCTGACCACCATTTAGAAAGATATATCCAAGAGATCATATAATGAATGATAATTTCATCAACCGATAAGCACCAGGCCTTTGAACCTCCAATGATTATCCACTGATGGACCCATTATCATCCATTTTAATAGAAGGCTATGATCTAGTTATCATATAACTATTTTATTTTAGAAACCTAATAATTTTAAAGAATTTATTTATAGAAGTGAGTAGGTCAGATTAACCAACTTGTCATAATCCTCCCACTGGCTTCACCAAGTCAGCTTAAGAGAGACTACTAACAGGCTGGTCTAGGAGCACCTAAATCAGTCACACTGATTTACCTAGCTGACATGGGTCAACTCAAATTATCAAGTGATATGATCAAAACTCAATCTCACTAAGAAGGTCAGGTAAGTGAGATTGGTGGAAAGGTCAGTCAAAGCTTGCCTTAGACACCATTGAAAATGGTTAGGTAAGCAAGCTATCAATTAAAAACCACCGATCGTATATGCCAAACTTATCTTAGATACCAACTAGTTTAATTAGTTTTGATTAGATCAACCTAATAGTTCGAGCTAGACTTCTTAGCCAAGAATCAAGTCCATTTGATTCTTGTTAAAGACATGGACTTGAC
This sequence comes from Cocos nucifera, assembly GCA_006176705.1. Taxonomy (NCBI): domain Eukaryota; kingdom Viridiplantae; phylum Streptophyta; class Magnoliopsida; order Arecales; family Arecaceae; genus Cocos; species Cocos nucifera. The sequence goes on from QRFJ01000122.1 coordinate 1,895,627, forward strand.
CAACTACAACTATTGTAATTAATCTAGATAATCCTTGACCTAATCTAAGGCAATAATTGATTGGATTTAGTCAATTCTCTGATTAAGTCCATTCTTTAATCTAACCTTAGGTCTAACCCAATTAATGGACCTAATCCCCACTAACCCATTAACCCAATGTGTTATGATTCGTATCATAGGATCTTCAATTTACAATCCTAGAATCTAATCAAACAACTTCTTAATTCTTAATTAAGTTTTGGGCTGAGGGTTGGAATTTGACTTTTCGAAAATGATTTTCATATTTATAAAATATTTTTATAATATGATTCTATCAATCAAGTTGCATGTTTGATTCATAATCAATATGCAAGTAAAATAAACATGAAACTACTTTAGATCTAATTTAAATAGGTTCATGTCATTGAAATAGTTTCAATAATAATCAATCATAAATCTCCCTAGATCAAATCTAACATATTTATGATGATTAAAATTAGATTAAAATATTTTTAATCAAATCATAAAATTTTTTAGATCTAATCTAAAATTTTATGATCAATATTTTAGATCAGCACGTACTAGAACAATCTTTCCACTGTAAGGGATAGACCTTACAGCAGGACAACCTTATGGTAGTCCATACAATCTAAAATATTTTATTTTTAGATCTAAAACTATTTTAAATCTATTAAATCATAAATAAAATTTAATCAAATCTAATAAATTTATGATTAGAGTCAGATCATTATAAATTAGGACAACCTTTTCTAAGGGGTAAATCTTACAGCAGAATAACCTTATGACAGTTCGCGAGATCTAGATTTTTAATTTTAGATTTAATAATTAGATTATAAATTAGATTTAATCTAAAAAATAATCTAAACATACACAAAAATCATGTAATAAGAATCTGACTCTGATACCAATTGTAGGAACCAGATCTAGGATTTCACGGATAGATCTTGAAATTTTTTCAGGATCAAATAGCAAAAAAACTTTAAAAAATTAAATATTTATTTAAATAAATATGTAAACACCTAGATCTCAAATCTATTACATGATCAAGGTATGATATTAAATCAAAAATTAAAAATAAAAAAGAGAAGGAAAGATTGATCACATCAACCTAGATCTATACTAGGTCTAATGTAGGTATGAAATCAATAGATCAGATCTATTATCTGTGCAAGTTAGACATTCTAACTTGCTGATCCGAGCTTGAGGATGAAGTCACGAGCCGCACACGCGTCTGGCCTCTAGGAGTCGTCCACACGAGCCTACGAACTCTGATCTGAAGTCCGATGCAGGAAATCAGCATAGCATGCTAGTACCGTACTGATCCTTCTTCGATAGTCGATCCGATGCTCCCTTCTTCAAAACTTGGACTCTCCAAAATATGAGAAGAAAGAGAAGAGCTTTTTTATCTGAGACTCTCAAAAAAAATTCAAAAAAAGGAGAGATGAAGAATAAAACAGCTCTAGAAGTAGACCCTCTTCTTTTTCTCTTTTCTCTCACTTAGACACCTAGTTTGGTACCTATAGAACCCCCTCGCCCAAGGATCCTCTTTCTTTGATTTTTATACACCCCAAACCTCTCCCAAAGCTCTGTATTCCATAAAAGAATCAGACCAAAATTCATCCAAAATTTATAAAAAAAGAAGAGTCCTTGTCTAGGTCAAAAACTAGACAAGGCAAGACTAGATTTGGCAAGTGGTTGGGGCACCCAACTCTTAGGCGCCCCTCTAATTTTTTTTGTGAATTTAGCAAGGGAGAACGCATAAAATTCTTCTTTCTCACCATAGAAATAGTGGAGAAAAAATAGGAGAGGGGGCGGCACACAAGGGAGAGAAGATTTGGTCAACAAGGATTCTATCTCATAGAATCCTAAAGCAAAACCAACTCCCCTTTTAACTTGGTCTTCCAACAAATTGCCTTATAAGAAAAGAAGGGAGAGAGGGGCGTGCGTGACGATCAGGAAGAGGAGATCTCATGCACAAAATAAAAAAAAAAGGGCGTGGGGGGCGTAGGCTAAGGTGACGCAAGGTTAGGGAGTTCTAGTCACACTAAGACTCTTGTTTTGACTTGATCAAACAAGATCTTTTAACCAAATAAAATCAAGAGTAAACCAACTCAATTAAATAAGGTCCTAATCCATTTAAAGGCTTAATTAAATCAGATTTAATTCTAATTTAATTTTTTAATTAAATTAGAAAATTGGGTTGATCCGAATCCTACTTAGACTAGGACTAGTTCTTCCTTGCACTTAGCTTATCTAATAAGTCAATTGGACTTGATCCAATCAAGCCCAAACTAAATATAATTAAATCATATTTAATTAGATTTAATCTCAGTCCTCTGGCTTAATCAAATTAAGCCAATTAGTAATCTAATTACTAATCGATCCTCCTGCAACACTTGCACTAGGTTAAACACCAATCGTATTGATTATTTAATCATAGAACAATTCTTAATCATTGATCAACCATCCGATCAGATCGTGAGCTCTAATGTGTGTGATCTCATAGGTCCGAACCTAAGTCAGAACAGATTTCTATACCAATCAAAGTGACCATCTAGCAATTTTACCTGACGGCCGAATAGGTCGAATGTGTAGAACATCCTTAGAACCCATGCGGATATAGTTTCCATATAATTCATTTCCTTGACCAAAATGCTCGTAGGACACCTCAGAGTTCAACTGTCAACTCTGATCAGGTTGTCCACATTATATTTCAACATATCAAATCCATCTGATGGATTACCCTAGCCAAGATTTTGTTATATTAAAATATAGTTATACATTATTCTCCAACTCTTGGAGTGGTCAATCTCTCTTAATCACACTCTGATTTCGCAAGTACTTGACTGTGCCCAGAAGCCTTCCGTTACTGAATTAGAAATTCAGTTAGTCCGATACCAAAACACAGTGAGTTGCTTGCAAGTCACTGAGATGATCTCAGGTCAAAGGGACACTTATACCTATATCCCATCAGAGACATTCTCGACAGCAGAATCCTCTGAAGTTGGTCACATTCAATGATGATGTACCTATACATCTCATCTATATGCCATATCAATTTCTCCACACTCCTTGGTTAAAAGAACAACCAACCTATATGGCATACAACGACCTATGCTCGACAACATTAACAGCCTATCATTTGATCGTGAATAAATTTAAGGACTAATCGATAAATCCTCTCTTTATCGAAACTAAATAGTCCTAAGGACTTCATCACAATAATAAAGTTCGTTAGAAGATGAATACTTGTGATGAAAAATATCAAAAATATATTTTATTTATTAATAAATTAATTATAAATATAAAATAGCTCAATCATCAACAGACTAATGATTAGCTTTAGAATACATTTTTCCAACACTTAGTAGTTCACAGCCCATGACAAAGATAAATTACTGCATTATTACATGTGGAGCTTGATTTAGGAATAAACTTTTAGACCAAAAATAAACTTCTAGTGGGAAGAGTCAATGACCTCAAACTTGGCAAAAGAATTTCGCACTGCTGATGCAAATATATTACAGAAACAAATAAATTTCGAGGCATTTGTTAGAAGTATGAACACAATCTTTCACTAAAAGAACAATAAAGAAAACACAACAAGAATAAACAGTATTTGAAGTGTAAAATTCGAACGTGATTATTTTTGTCACAATGTAAGATTTTCATCAAAGAAAACAGACAGGTTAATTTTGTTGAATGATAAATATTACATAAACTTTTAACTGCTATAATATCACCAATGGAAGACAAGAAATTGAGCTTTGGTAACACTTTTTCTTACCTTCATTATATTACCATACTACAGCTGATTATGAGATGTTGGCTAGCACTGCCAAAGAATATTATACACTTGAGCAATGCAGCGGTGGTTACAAAACTTTAAGGCTGCAAGATACATAGGAAAGCAAGGCCCCTTTCAAACTTAGGCAGCCACCTAGTCTCTGGAAAGCCTTGAGACAAGATATACAAGGAAGAAAGCGCTTCAGATAACTTAGCCTCCCACCCGGTCTCTGAACAAGAACAAAGGGAAAAAAGGGAAAGCAACATGTTGACCATGTCTATAAACACTACGATATCTCATCATCGTCCTTCCACAACTTCTTCCTCACAATCAGAACCCTCTCTTCACCTGAAGACAGAGCATCAACTTTTGGTTCCACTTCCGACGACCAGAGATCCCATTTCAATGCTGTCAAGAACATCCGAACATAATTTATCACAGGAACTTTGTCTCTGATGATGACAAACCCGAAAGGCCGCAGCATCCGGTCCATCTCAATGAGAAGATCCTCCAAACTGCAACTTTGTTTCTCTATCTCAGAGAACACAAGCCAGGCATGAAGAAGATCGTAAGTACGTGGGTATGTAGAAAAGGACTCACACCTGCATTTGGATAACAAGAAATCATAATTAGAAACGGCATGCACTAACAAAATACACAAACAATAACTTCAATTCTCAATCTGGTAACAGAGAAAACCACACAACACAAGCATTCAAGAATTTCACATGGCATGAAGTTGAAAATGACCAGACAAGAAATATTCAGAGAACTAATTTCATGGATCTGGCAAACAAGGAAACATGTCTAGAAGCATAATTCGGGTCAGGTCTGGATACCCCATTCTTTTGAACAGAAATGACACCACTACAGTCATGCGCTTCCAGATGTTTCATGAATTTTCTTTTCTTCGATGAAAATAGCAATGTTTGGTTGTGTCTATGTGTATTCCCATATAATATGAAGAAGGTTGTTGAATGTTGTCGCCATAATCAAAATATTAAGTAAGATGAGCAAAATGAGAATCTTCTCATCAGCTTATATATATATTTCCCCCCAGTCATATTGAAGGAATCTGAGTAAAAAATAAGCAATTCATCAGAGCACAAAAATCTGCTTCTACCTGTGTACTGAAATCCATAGGTACCAGAACATCAAATATCAATTTCTTGTTTTCAGGCATTTTAAACTCTAGTAGACCATGATCAAAATTACGGATCCTTAATTTGCATTGTATAATTGAGGCTTCTCTATGTGAGTGTTCATCAGTGTTGGTTCAAGACATTGTGATTGCATATAGACTCACAATTGATTTCATCTAAGTGATTAAAGACTTCAGCAAACTTATCAGGTTTTGGAACGATAACTACCATATAAATGACTTTTTTTTTTGACAAAAAACAATATAAAATATGTTATAAGATCATTTTTCTTTCACGCACAAATACATACCAGTCATGAAGAGTCCCAATTAAACCTCGATCATAGATGATTTTCAGTTTGCTAGATTCAGTGACAGGAACAACATTCATGACCCACACATCTTTATTTGCAAGGGATGCTGCAAATCCACCAAGATTTGCCCTCATATCCATTACATTTCTAAAAGAATCCTTCTCTAACTGGGTTTTCATCTGCTTCCAATACTGCATTACTCTCCAATGCCATATTTCCTGCATAAAACGATGAAAATCAGGATCAGAAAATGAAAAGTGATGGTTCATGAATTATTTTAAGAAAACAAACAAAAGGTTGTAGCACTAAACCATCCTGGACATACGTTGTCTTCAATAAAATTCTCAGGACTGATACTGAGTTCCTCCAACCGAGGTGGTGGTGTTGTAAGCCTCTGTGGCCACGGAACCAGCTCACTGCCTTTTGCTCTATTCACCTCTTCTCCAAATTTTATTTTAAAAAAAAAAGTAAGTTCATAACATTAGAAATGGTAGAAAACATCACTGGAACAACCATCACAAAGTTTTCACCAGAAAATTTCAACCAGTACTCAGTATGATGGCATTAGAGTGCTGATGAGTTAGAATGATAACGTGCAGGATAAGTAGTCAACATATGCAGCCAGTCCACACTACCATGCAAAACTAGAAACAACAAGATGAAGAAGCTTGTATAAATATGAGGAACTAAATTCAGACAAAAACTCCAGAAATCAAAACAACTGTACCCATTCTACGTATAAAACAACTCTAAAGGCAAATCTAGTTTTGATGAATAAGAACTTCATCAGAGGAACTCAGCATGTTTTTACAAATCTAATTACTCCTCAAGCAACAAGTTGACCAACAAGCATACTTGTTTGGGTTTAGCTTAATTTGCAGCTTAACCATCCGTTTCCATCAAAGTCTGCCTAGAAGTATCAAAGAGCAACTTGATGACTGCAAGAAAACAAAAAGAGTAAGCAACAAATGCAAAGCCATCGAAAACAAAATCTGATGGGAATCTAGTATTTTTTGTTGCTGAAGTTGTGGTGGATGCGGGGCATATCTATTTGAAAGAGATGAGCGAAATGTAACAGATCATGACAAAAAGGACACAGTTAAGACATCTTTTTTCTTTTTCCCCTTCTTCTGAGAAAAGGAGAGGCAGATACAATGCCCTACTTTACTTCATTGGGTGTATATGGAAACTGCACTAGGTCTCTAGTATTGACATTTAGAGACATTATCAACTCTGAAATTGGCACATATGGACATAGCTAAGACATCCAACTAATCTTTCACATGTTCCCATATAGTACATACAGTTCAAAACCGTCAGTTATGTGCTTTACATGAGGGACAGCAAGAATATTGCATCCTTACTTTCTACTTTGTAGAACCAGCCACACCCCACACAACTGCATATATAAGCAGCAGAAACCAACATGTCTAATGACCACATAAATCATTTCCACTCGATATTCTACATCCTCCTTTTTCATTCTTTTGACTCTTTTAGTCCATACCATTTATTCCAATTTCTGATACATGTGAAATCACCATCCACTCAATTATTATTTCTTAGTCAATTCAACTTGAAGTGAAATCCGTGAAATATCAAAGTTGTCTTCCTGATTTCATTTTTTGTGTTAATCATCAATATTTGACACTGCAAGCTCGTCATCATATATTGCCAGCAAATTTCAGATTGCAAAGTACGACAAATATTTTGTGTTTTATCCAAATCTGAAATCCTTCCTTATTTTCTCTCAGTGAATAACCATTAAAGTAAAATAAAATAACAATACTTTCCAATATGTGCATACGTTTATAGGTTGACCCAAAATGAAATCAGATACAGAGGATAGTATAGGACGCCTTGATAAAAGGGCATGCAGGTGAGAAATTTGGAAGATGGAATTAGCTTCAGGAGAAGATCTGCTAAAGAAACAAATGGAACCATTTGAAGTAACAAGTTGTGATAAGAAGTGGAAAAGTCACATTGATGTAAGAATTACCATAATCATGACCAATATGCTCTTACCAAAAAAAAAAGACCAATATGCCTAATCAAATCTACATGTAGTAAGCAAGCCATTTTTGCAATGTGCCCTACTAAGACTGCTACCTTGCCAACATGAGCCTTTCTGGATCTGTTCTGACAACTTCAAATGTAAATTCTTATATTTTCCTTTTTCTAAATGGTCCTCCTATACAAATCCAAACCTTTTCCTGCTTTGAACTTCATTGCATGCTATACATCATGTTGACAAGGTCTTCATCTCTTTACCCATTGTTGATGCTAGTCATAAAGCTTCTCCTTTGCACTCAATAGGACCTTATGATTTGGGTTTTCTCTTTTGCCAACACCTCAACCAGTAAAACACAACTGGATGTTAGCCTGCTATCTAATATGTGGGATTGATGATTAGGCTTACACCTCCAATCCTAACATTAAGATGCTAGAAAAGCATTCTTCTTTTTCTCAGCAACTGACATCCCCCCCCCCTCCCAACTTTCTTTTTTCTAAATAAGTCTTGGCACATGAGCAAGCATAACACAATGTCATGGCGTTTGCAGCAATAGATACTCTAATCCATGATGGTAGTTGCTGGGCAGTCTATGATAAAGTTTGCACTTCAGAATTGTTTGTATAAAGAAGAAGATTACAATGCATTACCCATCCAAGATTTATCTAAGTCTTGGTTGATACAGTTGAAATGACATACAATGATCTAAAGCAAACCAGACACATGTTTCTATAGCATATGTTATACAGATATTGCATTCAAAACACATGTTAATTACAAATATGTAGAAGAGGATATATAACTCATCCGAGCATATTCGCGAAATGGTTCCCATAAATGAAGAAGAGACTAAAAGAGTCAATAGCAATGAAGTTTGAAATATCTCATTTTCTGGGTTTCAACATGACGTTAATCCCCTACCAAGAGCAATGATTTCTGATATAAAACTGCAATACTCCAGTAGTGCTACTTCGTTATGACTGATATCACATGCTTTCTAGGGAGAGTTATTTGTAGATCAAACACTTGATTCTTATGTGTGACAAGACATTCCTTGTCATTGACAAACTCTGCTCAAATGCAGATATATTTGATTCAGGTTTTTGAATCTGTCGATCATCGGCGCAAACTCTTGGGTTAAAGTCAGTAGCACAACAAGAAGCTCATGAGGCTATGCTATCTGTCACAACTAGAAGCCCATGAGGGTACACCATCTGTCACAACTAGAAGCCCATGAGGGTACACTATCTGTCAGTTACTGACAAAATATTTTCATGATATAAATTATGTTGTAAGATTCAAAGATATTTTAGGCAAACTATCAAGTTATATCCACATACTACTCTACTTACTCTTAGAGTATGGAGTGATGCATGCCTCCATGGGCACATTCCAAGCTGCATCAGGGTCATCATCGGAGCTGCACAAAGGAGGTGTGGTCCCAGGATCTCTCCTTGAGTAGCACCCATTACTCAAAGGCTTAACCCATATCACGGTCTGATTTTTCTTTGAAGCTATTCTCCAGCACATCCTCTGAACAAGATCACTCATTGCTCTCCATATCCTTCTATTCTTCTCATCTGTAGCATAAGCCTCTGGCGAAGAGTACACAAAGTAACCCCCAGGCCTCAACACCCTATCCAGTTCCAGCAACAGGATCCCATCTCTCTGAAGCCAATCGATCCTGCACCTAGAGCAGTGTGCTAGTTCAAATGAGCGACTCGGGTATGGCAGCCGTTTGGTACCCAGCACACCCAGCATCGAAGGTATCCCCCTCTCAAGCGCAAACTGAATCTGGTTCTCGTGGACATCGTTGGGCGCAAGAGACATTGCAATGATGTTATGAGAAAGAAGGTATGCACCGAAGCTCGCAACCCCACAACCGACATCGAGGACAGTCCGAATGTTCCCGCCATTGCTGAGGTTATCATTTGGGAACTTGAGCATCTACGGTTTCAAACAAAAGAGTTTAATCACGGGTTTCATGATTCTTACGGCCAACACAAAGAACAGAGCAAAAAGGAGGAAACTTTAAGACCGCGCGAGGTCGTCTCATACCTGTGCAATGTGGACGATGTACCTGGCAGCCCCGAAGTGGAAGTGTGTCCCGCCACCAGGGAAGTTGATCTTGTCGCCATTGACCACCATCCACCTCTGGTCGGACTTCTCACCGGCAAGGTGAGTGTGGGGCACGTTCACCTTCCACACCTCATCCCGGCTGGCCGGCCATCTTATCACAGCCTTTTTGGCGCATAAAGATCAGGTTTTGGGAAACATAGAGGGTAGCAAACAAGAACGAAAAGAAACGAAGGGAAGAGGAGGAATCAAGAAATGGAGCAGTCACCTTGTAGCCGACGGGAGGAGGGATGAGGCAGTTATAGCGGCGAGACGGGGGAGGGCAGTGGCGCTCGTAGTGCTCCATTAGACTCAAATTGAGCTTAAGCTTGAGCTGGTTCATGAGATTCCGATCCAGGCAAGGTATCAGCTCAGAGAATCTCATGCCGCAGACCTAATTTTTGTTTTTCGATAAAAACCCACGAGGAAATGGCATCACAATTTCGATTTTGATCACAGAAAGAGATGGAATCATGGAAAAAGATGAGGAGATCTTTGAGATGAGCAGGGAGGAGGAGAGTACGGGGAAGGACTTGACGACGAGGTCGGCGGCATCTCTGGAGAGCGACGAAGGGTACTCGTCCTCGTCAGAGGCGGCGGCGACGAAGCTCCGGAAGACGGGGTCGGAGCCGTCGGCTGGGTGGTGGTCGCGGTGGCGGAGGCCGGGGGCGAAGGAGGTGCCATAGTAGAGGCAGACGAGGCCGAGGGAGACGATGAGGGCGATGAGGAGAGAGGAGAAGAGCTTCCGACTCAGGAGAACGCCCTCGACGTTGCCCCTCTGCTGCTGCGGAGGCTTCATCCCCTCCTCCCGGTGTGCGCGTGTCAGAGACTTCGATCCACCCGAAACCCGGGGCCTCGAGTAGAGGAGTGAGGAAAGAAGAGGAAGGGGTGCGAGATTTGGTGGAAACGCGGAAAAGAATATGGGGCGGACGGAGGAAAGGGATTTAATTGTCCGTCATGAATTGAGTCGGGTTCGGGTAAAGACAGTTAGTTTCGGCCCTTGGATCTTCGGCCGCTCCGTGATTCGTGCAACTACCATATAGAGGGAGGAAAGAATGGGGTTGGTTTTACTTGGCCCCATCTCCTCCTAGTGCCCGAGCTCTTTTTCGGAACGGGACGGTGTGAGCAGGGTTCGGGTTGTCTCTTTCGCACCAAAGAATGATTCCCACTTTTTGGGATGTCAATGGTTAGATCGCATAATAGCCATCTTAAAATCTGTGCAAGCAAAGAAAGAAACATATTGTAGTACTTTAAGATTTGTATAAAATGTGAATCAATGGTAGGCATCACGAAAGAACAATTATTCTTTTACACGAAAAATACAATCTGAAACCACGATGGATCGATTGCCTATGTCTAAGAGTTGCTGAAGCCTACAACATGGTACTGGATGGCTGGCGATGGATGGAGGAAACGGAGTAAAGGAGAGCCCACATAAGAAATGGCGGAGGGCCAACAAAGGAAACAAGGCTTAGAGCAGAGGGTTTGACCTCTTCTGATGTAGGTGTTGGTATAAAAAACAGAGAAAATTCATGAGCCATCAAATGATTTTTTCTTAAAAACACCTTATCAGAATTTTTATTTCTCTCTCTCTCTCTCTATATATATATATATAGTCTAGTTTTTAGATGCTGTTATTATTTTCTTTTGTCTATAAATCCTGAAATTTTGCTGGTTATTTAGCTGCGCTATCAAGCGGCAGCATCATTCCGCAGGTGGGCAGATAGAGGGATAACACCGGTCTTTACTATTTATTGTTAGGGATGCTAATTTTATGGGTATCCGATCCGATCCAATTTAAATGGGATGAATTTTATTCGATCCGGTTAAAATTCAAGATGAATATGAGTTCTAAAAAAATATTCAAAATAAATTTAGATCGGATACAAATAATGATATGTCTCAATCCAAATCTAATCTAAAATAATCTTAAGATTGCAATTGGTGCATTACCAATATTTTTAAATCAAATTTATTAAAAATTATGCTCCATGCACTATATATATATATATATATATATATATATATATATATATATATATAATTTTATTATTTAATTATATATATTATTTTATTATTTAATTATAACTAATCGAAGATTCGTGCATTGCATGGGCAGATTATTATGATTATAATTATTAAATTTTTTAATAATAAATATTCATAATAAATATTTTTAATTTTTTTAGTATTTTATTTTATTTTATATATTATATATTATATTTTTATTATTTGATAAAATAATATTTTAATATTTTTTTATTTTTTCTTCCTGTTTTCATCCCTTCTTTACATCTATCAATGCTGCTCTACCATGGCTTCCCTTCTTCCTTAGCAAACATCAATCTCTATCGCAGCCTCACCCTCTCTCTTCTTCTCATACCTTCTCCATGCCCGCCGGTGCTACCCCACCATCGCTCCCATTCTCTCTCGACAAATATCGATCCCGATCACAATAAAAAATTATTAATATTTATTATAATTAATATTAAAAATATTTTAAAAATATTAATTTAAAATATTTTTATTATTAAAAAATATTTTATTATTAATTTTAAAAATTATTTTATATAATTATTAATATTTAAAAATTATTGGGGATAATTTTTGCTTCCGTCGAAGTCCAGCCTGATATTTAGCCTAATGCAACCGGTAATCATGGAAAAGCTTCGATCAAAAATTCTCCTCCAGTGGTCAAATCTTAGCCAAACTTCTTCAGCCGATCGAACTCCTCAATGGCCGAGCCCCAGCCGAACTCCTCCATCGGTCGAGCCCCAGTCGAACTCCTCCATCGATCGAACCCCTCTTGAACTCCCCTAGCGGCTAAAATTCTATCAAACTCCTTAAGGAGCCAGACTCCTCCCAGACTTCTCATTCGGTCGGGCTTCTTCAAGAGTCGGACTCCTTCCAGACATCTCCTTCGATCGGATTTCTACAGGAGTCGAACTCCTTCCGGATTCCTCCTGTAATCGAATTTCTACAGGAGCTGAACTCCTATCGGACTTCTCCTTCGGTTAGATTTCTACAGGAGCCGAACTCCTTCCAAACTTTTCTTCAGTCGGATTTCTATGGAAGCTGAACTCCTTTCGGATTCCTCTAGGAGCCGGACTCCTTTCGGACTCCTTCAGTCGGATTTCTATAGGAGCTGAACTCCTTCCAAATTTCTTCTACAGTCGGATTTCTATAGGAGCTGAACTCCTTCCAAATTTCTTCTACAATCGGATTTCTATGGAAGCCAAACTCCTTCCAAATTCCTCCAAGAGCCGAACTTCTTTCGGACTCCTCCTTCAGTCGAATTTCTATGGGAGCCGAACTCCTTTCGGATTCCTCTAGGAGCCGAACTCCTTCCAGATTCCTCCAGGAGCTGAACTCCTCCTTCAATCGAATTTCTACATGAGACGAACTCCTTCTGGACTCCTCCTTCAGTCGAATTTCTATAGGAGCCAAACTCCTTCCGGATTTCTCCTTCAGTCGGATTCCTCCAGGAGCGAACTTCTTTCGGATTTCTCCTTCAGTCAAGTTCCTCCAGGAGCCGAACTCCTTTCAGACTTCTCCTTCAGTCGAATTCCTTCAGGAGCCGAACTCCTTTCGGACATCTTCTTTAGTCAAGTTCCTCTAGAAGTCGAACTTCTTCCAGATTCCTCCTTCAGTCAAGTTCCTCCATGAGCCAAACTCCTTCTGAACATCTCCTTCAATCAAATTTCTTCAGGAGTCGAACTCCATTTGGACATCTCCTTCAGTCGGATTCCTTCAGGAGCCGAACTTCTTCCGGACATCTCCTTAAGTCAAGTTTCTTCAGGAGCCAAACTTCTTCCGAATTCCTCCTTCAGTCAAGTTCCTCTAAGAGCTGAACTTCTTCCGGACATCTCCTTCAGTCATATTCCTCAAGGAGTCGAACTCCATCCGGACATCTCCTTCACTTGGATTTCTCCAAAAGTCAAACTCTTTTCGGACACCCCCTTCAGTCGAGTTCTTCCAGGAGCCGAACTCCTTCCGGATACCTTCCTCAGTCGAATTTCTGCAGGAGCCGAACTCCTTTCGAATTTCTTGTTTGGTCAATTTTTTTCAAAAATCGAACTCCTTTCGAACTTCTCCTTCAGTCGAACTCTGAATGCATGCTTCCACCAGACGGCATAGCTGTCATTATCAGTCTGGCAATATCTCTCTCTTCGTAATAAATTTCATGCGACCCACGATCAGACGGTATGGTTGTCACTATCAGTCTGCATCTCTCTCTCTGTAGCAAGTCCCATGCGGCCTCGAGCGACCAGCTACAAGACAACTATGGCTATCACTATCAGCTTCGGACTCCATCTACAAAAGAGACCCTTCAGATACATTTTCTCTAAGCTCTCTTCTCCTTCCCAAAACTCTGTCGAACTCTTTTCTGAGCACTCCATTTCTATTGGCTAAAAGAGCTGACTTGATCGTCGGAGGATCCTGCCGGAGCCACCACCATGAACTCCGGACGAGACTTTATTTTGCAGGTCACTGGCAGCGACCTCATCTTTCTCGACTCCAGCTCAATCCGACGTCAACCAGATTCTACACCAATAAAAATAATATTTATTATTAATTTTTTAAAATATTTTTTAAATAATATATTATTATATATATATAATATTTTAAAATTATTAATAAAAATATAAATTTAAAAAATATTTAAAAAATCTAAGTTTCTTGGTAAGTGAAGTTATAATCTTATAACACTGCTAATTAAATAATAATATTTTATTAATATTTAAATATTTTAAATATTTTATTTTTATATAATTATTAATATTTTAAATTATTAATATTTAAAAATAATATTTTATTATTAATTTTTTGAAATATTTTTTTAAAATAATATATTATTATATAAATAATATTTTAGAATTATTAATAAAAATATGATTTTTAAAAATATTTTAAAAAATCTAGATTTTTTAGTAAGTGAAGTTATAATCTTATAATACTGCTAATTAGAATAATAATATTTTATTAATATTTAAAAAATTTAAATATTTTATTTTTTCTTTTTTCCTTCCCTTCCTTATATAATAAAATAATATTTTATTATTAATCAAAAATAATATTTTATTATTAATTATTAATAAAAAATAATATTTTATTATAAATAAAATAATAATATTTTATTATTTAAATTATTATTATTAATAAAAATAATATTTTTGATAAAGATAAATATTATTTCATTAAAAAAAAGCTTAAGATCAACCAAGCCACATATTATTCAATTTTTTTTAAAAAAATATTTTATTATTATTTTAAAAACTTAATTAAGTATTTTAAATATTTTATTTTATTTACTTTTTATTATTTTATTTTTTTATTTTTAAGCATTAAATTTAAAATAAATAAATAAATTTAAAATATATATTGAAAAAATAAAAAAAAAACTTCTTCCCTTTCCCTAGCCCCCATCATCGGTGGCCCCCATGCCCTCCTTCCCCTCCGTTCGTGCCTCCCTCCCCTCTACCCTAGCTCCATCCCCCGAGTATCCGTCGCCACCGCTACCCCCACACCTCGGTCGACTTTCCACTGCTGGTCACCATCGGCAACCGCGCCCCCTTCCCCTTCGTACGCCAAAAAAAAAAAAAAAAAACTACCTCCCCTCCACCCCCGCACCGCTCCGATCCCCATCGCCACCTCCACCCCCAACCCCTGCTACCCACCAGCTCCGAGTACCCCGTCGTCCCCATCCCTCCGTCTGCTATACCAAAAAAAAAAAAAATTCTCCTTCTCCTTCCCTCACTACTACAAAAATAGTCTATGGCAACGCATACTATGGCAGCGATTTCGAAAATCGCTGCCATAAATCCTACGGCAGCGGTTTTCATTAATCGGTACTATAAGTCGGACTTATGGCAGCTATTTTTGTAATTGCTACTATAGGTCCGACATATAGCAGTAGTTAATGAAAATCGCTGCCGTAGGTTGGATCTATAGCAGCAGTTACAAAAATCCGTTGTCATAGGTTGACATATAGTAGCGGTTCATTGTAACCGCTGCTATAGGAACCGCTACTATATGTCGGACCTATAGCAGCGGTCAATGAAATCGCTGCCATAAGTCGGATCTATAGCAGTGGTTATTATGAACCTCTGCTATAAGCTTATTTATGGCAGCAGTTAATTGTAACCACTGTCATATATATATATTTTAAATATTATATAATTTTAAAATTTAATGTTCATCTTCACCATTCATTATCTAAATAATTATCATTAGAGTGTCGTCGCAAAAGATCGCCTTGATCCGATGGCCCTAGCTTCGTCGATCAGAAAAATTTGATTTCAACGATCATAAACGATAATGCGATGATCTGATAGATGGAGACCTTCGATGGATACAAAAATCTGCAACGATGATCTTGGTGATGTTTGTAGTGTACTATCAAAGTTTCACTTCAATCGAATATAATTATCTTGGTTAATTTAGTATAGGTTAGTTTCGACCGTTAAATGATAAACGAATGATCAAATGACCAAATGATGTCCGATTATGAGATAATTTTTTTTATAAATGATCTTGACTACTACTTTAATCATTTTTTATGATGGTGATTATAAAATTCAACTCGTGAGATGAAGAACAATTTAAAACTATACGTCTCCTGATAACCATTCTGAAACTTCATTGGTTGTTATGCTCATACTTTTATAATATCTACTTAATATGAATAATTTATATAAAAATAATTTAAATTTTACTATCATTGTCATATAAAATATTTAAAATTATAACAAAGATCATTTAACTAAAAAATTATTTCATGATCGGATGCCATTTAACCTTTTGATCACTTATTTCTAATTTAACGACCAAAATTATTTCATACTAAATTGACCATGATAACGATATCCGATTGAAGTGAAACTTTGATAGTATACTAAAAATATCATCAAAATCATTATTGTAGATTTTTGGATCTATCGAAGATCTCAATCTATCAAATCATTACATCATCGTTCGTGATCGTCGAAATCAATTTTTTTAATTGATGAAGCTAGGGCCATCGGATCAAGGCGATCTTTTGCGACGACACTCTAATGATAATTATTTAGATAATGAATGATGAAGATGGACATTAAATTTTAAAATTATATAATATTTAAAAAAAATAAAAAAAAATTATTTTCAACCTACAATAATGATTATCAAAAACTACTACCATAGATCTACGGCAGTGGTTTACCGCTGCCATAGATCTATGGCAGCGATTTTGAGTAACCGCTGCCGTAGATCTATAGCAGTGGTTCGATAACCACTACCGTAGTTTAGATTAAAAATTTTTAAATTTTTTCTGCTTTCCTCTCGTGCATGCTTGATCTCTCTCTCTATCTCTCCCCCTCCTCTCCATCGTCGGTGAGGCTTCTTTCCTCCGACCGACGCCACCCCTTCTTCCCCCTCTCCCTCCGGCCCCCATCCTCGACCGCCCCTCTCCGTCACCCGCCACCTCCCACCCAACCCCCCCACCTCCCACCCTCCCCCCGACCGCCCCTCCTTCCCCTCCATCCACGATCGCTCCTCCCCGCCACCCCCACCGGGCCCCCCACCCTCCCCGACCACCCCTCCTTCCTCCCCATCCCGGGCCACCCCTCCGCCACCCCCACCCCCAGGCCCCCATCTTCGATCGCCCTCCCCGCCACCCCACCCTTCCCCTAGCCCCTACCCCCGACCGCCCTTCCTTCCCCCCATCCCGGTCGCTCCTCCCCGCCACCCACCACCCCCCATCTCCGACCGCCCCTCCCCGCCACCCCCCCCTTCCCCAGCCCCTACCTCCCACACCCTCCTTCCCCCCATCCCCGATCACTCCTCCCCGCCACCCCCCACCCGACCCTCACCCTCCCCCGGCCGCCCTCCTTCCCCCCATCCCCAACCATCCCTCCCGCCACCCTGCCACCCCCTAGCCCCCATCTCCAATTGCCCCTCCCCACCACCCCCACCCGGCCCCCCACCCTCCCTAGCCGCCCCTCCTTCCCCCCATCCCGGCCGCCCCTCCTCGCCATCCTACCAGCCCCCCATCCCCGGTCGACCCTCTCCGCCACCCCCCACCCGGCTCTCCCCACCCCCCCACACTCTTTCTCTCGATCGTCGATCCTTCCATTACTGTGCCTCCCAAGCCTCCTTATCAATATGCCCCCTCCCCTGGCCCCCCATCCCTGGCCGCTCCTGCTCTCTCTCTTTCCTCTTTCTCTCTCTATATCTTACTATCTTACTTTTGTTTCGCAAGTTACCTCTATGCCGTCATCCTCTTCTAGCATCATCATCGACGATCTTCGAAGCTTTCCGTACAATCCGCTCTCTATAGCCGTAGATATAATTTTTTTTTAAATTTTATAATATTATTTATTAATCATGTATATTTATAATAAATATTTATTATAAATATTATAATTATCTGCATGTCATAGTTTTTGGATCGAAACCTGAATATTCTGATCTAGACCCAATTTTAATTACCGGTACCGGATCCGAACCTGAATATCCGATAGGTCTGTACATGAAGTACCAGATCTGGATCCTAATGGATCTCAAAAGGCTGGATTCGATTCTGAGATCCGAAACTAAGAAACGGAGAGACTGAGAGGGAAACTGACAGATTGAGAGAGGAAGGGTCGGTCGCTCACCGGCCATCGATAAGGAAGACCAAGGGAGAGAGGGAGAGGGTCCGACCTCACTGCCATCGCCAATGAGGAAGATCGAGAGAGGGAGAGTGGGAGATCGAGAGAGCGAGAGAGGGAGGGAGAGGGTCCGGCCTCGCCAGCATCACTGGGAGGGATGGGGTCCGACCTCGCCGGCGAGGAAGATCGAGGGAGATCGAGAGAGTGAGAGAGGGAGGGATGGGGTCCAGCCTCGTCGACAAGGGAGATCGAGAGAGGGAGATAGGATGATCGAGAGATGAAAAAGCTAGGAGGGAGGGGTTCGGCCTCGCTGCCGTTGCCGACGAGGAAGATTGCGAGAGGAAGAGAGGGAGTGATCGAGGGGATGGCACACAGTCAAGCCCGCTTGGATATGCAGTCGAGTTGGCTCGGGCTGTGATTGAGCCGATTGGGGGAGGATCCGAGTCGGATGTCTCAGGCACGGAGCCGGCTGTCTCAAGCACGGAGCCGGCTTGACTTCTAAGCGAATAGAATTTGATATGTCTCTCTAAAATTCCAACTTTAAGCCCTAAGGTGCCACCATCATCTATTTTGTTCTTCTTTTAGGTTTCTGGATTAACACCAAAATTTGCGTAAGAGATCGAATCTACGACTATTGCACATCTTTAATTATTTATGAATGTAATTCATATTGTAAAATTTATTGCATAATATTTTCTGGGTGTTTATATCTTGTTGCTTTTGTTTATTGCATTGCATAACAATAGACCCGTCAATTGATTAATATACATATTAGAGACTATTTATTGATGCTATACTAATATTATTATTCAACATGTTATATTGATTAATGTTCATTAACGTTGCAGATCACGATGGCACCGAAATGCCATCTAGCTTTCACCCCTATTCCTCAGTGGGTTTTGCGTAGTTCAACATCCGAAGAGCAGTCGGAGCATACTCCATCCACCTCGACATCGGCTGCTCAGGGACCTCCACCACTGGCATCTACTCCACCGACGATATCTACTCCACCAGTGGCATCTACTCCACCGATAGTTGAGCCTCTATCGTCGTCCATATCTGAGACACGTGCTACTACACAAGCATCTGAGTATACATTTTTATTAGATTAGCACAACTTTATTTTTTATATAGTATTTGTACACTTATATATTTGCATAACGTATTTGCATTGCAGGTGCATCATCCAACCAGACATTTCACAGTCCCACACGTATGGAACACGTGTGGAACTGCTAGCATCAGGTGATGGTCTATTACGATGCGGAGGAGAGGTCGGTAGGAAAGATCGTGCAGAAGATGCATTCTTTTTTTGGAGTGCTTGTGAGGCGGTCGGACATCATTCCCGTAGAGCCCAAAGACTAGCATTTGATGGATGCTGCCATCAGAGATCGGATATGAGAGGAGATATGGATAAGTACGCGCATCTTAGTTATATTTATGCATTTTATGTGTTTACACTATATATGTTTGATTAGAATAATTTTGTAACTGATTTTTAATAACTTTGTGTAGAGGAGGTATGACTTCTTCGATCATGAGAGGGCTCGAGATGCCCAACTGAGGAAGATCGGAGAGTTGTACCAGAGTTACAAGGTTAAGCTCCACAGAGGATGGCTCGAGCACCGACGAGACACTCTGGAGGAGCTTATTCCCTGGATACGGGACTGTCCTCCGAGTCAATAGGAGATGATGGTTAGACACTGAAGGAGCCAGGAGTTCGAGGTAAAATTTCTAACTTTTAAATTTTTCAATACGCTTAAAATTTTATTTAAATATTTTTAAATATTTATTATTTATTTGAGTACTTGTTAGGCTACCTTCCATCAGAATCGGAAGAATCATGCAGCCCAGGAGTATACGCACACTCTAGGCCGCGAGTCTATGACCAGTCGTGTGTATAGAGGTAATTAATTCTAAATTTTACTAGATAAATTAAATTCATATTTTTTATCATCTTTTTGATAAATTTATTCTTTGTTATAGCTGATGAGAGATGGAGTGATATCCAACTGTAGCGAGATCTTTCGATCCAGCCATACGGATAAGACGGGCAGGCCAATGAACGCTGTGATTGAGCGTATTTTTATAAGTATTAAATATATTAGTATATATGATTAGTATTCTAGCATTTCTTATAAAATTTTATTTCAACTTACAATTACAGGATCAGTTAGATGTGCTCGCAAGCGAGGGCCCGGATACCATTGGGCCCCATGACCATCTATCTCAGGTCTTGGGGCCTAAGCACTCTGGGAGGATCCGATGTAGGCTCAGACACATGCCGACGAGCTACTGGTCCGAGGCGAGCGTCTCCTCACAGACTTTTGGTATCATCAGTCGGAAGGAGCTTAAGGAGGCATTGGCACGGGCAGATCATGCTGCGATGCGGGCAGATCGGGCTGAGGAGCGCGCATCTCATCTAAAGGGCATCGTGAGAGACATGATGTCGACGCTCAGCGCACATGTTTTGGAGTCACGAGCTTCGAGGAATATATTGGCCCGTACATTTCAGCTCCAGCTCCAGCTCTGGCTTCCAGCACCGACTTCGGCTCCAACTGCAGGCTCTGACTCTGACTCTGGCTCCGACTCTGGATGACGATGACGATGATGTAGATTTAAGAAACTTTTGATGTATTTTATTTTTTTAAAAAAATATTATAATAAATTTTATTCGAATAATAAAATTTTAGCATTTCAGAATAATTTTTATGTTTATTATATTTTCTTTATGTTATATATCTTATATTTATCAGATAAAATATATAAAAAAATAAAAATTTTTTTTTTTTTTAATTATTCAAGATCTACGGTAGTAGTTTTATAATCCCTACCATATCCGTGCCAATCATTGTCATAGGTTCCTAGTGCAAACCACTGTCCAACCATGTAAACGATGTCAACCACTTATGATCTATGGTAGTGGTTAAGAAATCACTGCTATAGATTACCTATAACAGCGATTATGTAACTGCTGTTATAGTTAACTATGGTTATGGTTAACCTCTGCCATAGATAACCTATGGCAGCGGTTATATAACCGCTGCTATAGGTCGATCTATTGTAGCGGTTTATAAACCGCTGCAATAGGCTATCTATGACAGTGATTCAAACAACCGCTGCAACAACCGCTGCCATAGAGCTACTGTGACGGCTTCAGTAGCAACGGTTAAATAACCACTGTCATAGCCTATGGCAGCAGTTACGAACTATTGCCATAGCTCTTTTTTTGTAGTAGTGTCTCACTCGTCCCACCCCTTCCTCCCCGTCGCTCACGTCCCCCTCTCTTCATCCTCCGTCCTCCGTCCGATCCCCCCAATGGGCATCCTCCAGAGCCAGTCACCATCGGCAATCGCCACCATCATCAGCAATAGCGACGGCCCGCCGCTCATGTCCACCCCCCTCCGTCCTCCATCCGGTCCCCTCTCAATGGGCATCCCCTGAAGCCGATCACCACGGGCAACCGCCACCGTCGTCAATAACAGTAGCGGCTGCTTAGGCCTTTTGAAGCTGCGCTTGGAGGGCGGCGCCTTGATCTACCATGCCAAAGACTCCGCCTTGAGGTGGGCAAGCTGTCCCTCGAGCTTTACCCCCTACCTGATCGCCCGATCCACTGGAGTGGTTGAGGATGGAGCGGATGAGGGCGGCATTGGCGGGGTTGACAACCATAGTGGGCTCCATGCTAGGACGAGTGGCGAAGATGCAGGCGAGGTTGGATTGAAGGTGAGACGACGAGAGGAAAAAATTATAAATAAAAAAAATTGAACACGTGACGTATTAAGAAGATTTTGGCTGGCTAAGTTGGCAACACCACAGTATCCTTCAACAGCCTTTTATTTTATATATATAATATGATTGTAATATATTATTATAATATAATATATATTATATTATATTACTATAATATATTTTTATTATATTATCATATATTATCATATTATAATATTATTATAATATATTATTATTTTAATATTATTATTATAATATTATATAATATTTTTTATATATAATATTATATTATATTATTATATATTATATTTATAATATATTTATATATTATATATTATAATATATATTATATTTTAATATATATTTATATTTATATTATATATTTTTTTATAAAGATATATCTATCTAAATATGTCATTATCAAATTATCAAATATAGACAGTCATTCTTTTTCTTGGATTACCAACTTAAAAAGTATAGTGAACATGATAATTTGGTAGAATTTTTTAAATTAGCATAGACTGCTATGAAATGTAACCTAATATATATTTTTTATTTAAAATTTTGATAATTTTATATTATTTATATACTTCAATCTAATTAATTTTTTTATATATTTATTTTAATTCGATTCATATTTTTATTTGATCCGAATTGATCTAATTTAATATGGATATGGAGTAAATTTGAATATAATATTTTTCCTTGCAGGACTGATACGGGTACGAGCTTGCTGCTGTTTAGGCATCGGCTGTTCGGGTCTCAACCACGCTATTGTTCTTCGGCATGGCTTTTGCGTTGACGTGACCATACGCAGTCGGCGGTGCACGACGACAGTTCAGTGGACGATTGTGCAATGCGACGGCGGTGCACGACGACAGTTCAGTGGACGATTGTGCAATGCGAAGGGAAAGCGGTGCACGACGACAGTTCAGTGGACGATTGTGCAATGCGAAGGGAAAGACCTTTTAAGCATAGCCAGCTCTATGCATAAAAGCTCCATGAGTGAACGATTGACAGGGAAAAGTTTTTCGTTAATTAATAACGTTAAATAATAATAGATGATTGAATGGGAAACACATCAATAGCCCATTAGCATGTGACGGTGGCTTAGATCACAAGTTGCTAGGAAAATCGGCAGACTACAGGTGAAGTGATCCAAGCCTCTTTATTAGCTAGATAGTCTTTTACTTGATTACCCTTTCTGAAAATACGGGTGATCTTAACAAAGTAAAAAGCTAGTCTTTGGGTGATCTTAACAAAGTAATCCTGAAAATCCTGAAAATACGGGTGAACGATATGTGTAAATCAAATACAAAACAAATAATGATTATTATTTATATTTGAAGTATTTAATATTTATGATAATGACGTCGTCATTACAACCATCATAATAATCATTATTATGGTGAGCAATACTGAAATTTGATTTACTGCTTTCAGATGGGATAGGTTACATTTTTTATTGGAGTTGGCTTCCATGAGATAAGTACGGCTACATGGGATGAGTTCTGACTTGGATTGGAGAGGACATGCCAGCCAATCATGACCGTTTATGATTGGCACAACAGCCATGATTGGATGGAGTCTACCGGTGTTCAAGGGCGTGATTCATACAAAAAAAACACAATTGAGTTGGAAAACATACAATGAAGGAAACAACAGCTTTCGTATTGTATAATTTTAAAGATAATATATTGTATAAATCACCTCAGTTCTCAGATTACATAAAATCCAACACCCTTGCAAAATGGAGAGCGAACAAACATCCAGCTCAGAGGAAATTCTTTATATAACTCCTGTCAGTAAGCTAAATTACAAGGTAAAGTAATCGATCATTGTCAAAGTGCTGGTTATCAAAAACAAAAAAATGAGGCATCAGTCGTTTGACAAGAGGACATGATCCAAACACTCTTCCCTGCAAACTAAACTTGTAAGAGAATATTAAAAAAGGTGGTCATGGCAAAGGCCAATAAGTAGAGAACAGAAACAAGAAACTAAAGCAAGAACACCTACAAGTAATCACAACTAGGATGAAACAACAGAAGCAGCAGCAGCAATTTTGGTTCATGCCTTACACATACATGGAGTTAGAGGGTTCTCCCATATATCATAGTTTGGGAAGGTTTCCTCCGGAAGACCAGTCCGTGTCTGGTGAGTGATCACTACATCCTCCACAAAGGCTGCCCAGCCCATGAAGGGGTCCCCAAATGATTTTGACATTAAGCCCTTGTCCGGCTTTATGGACTTGAGCCGGTGACCCATGTACCGCCGAGCGCCAATTATAAGCTTGGCAAAATTACCACCATGGGTCATAACAAAGACATCCGATTTCAGGCAGACTAAGAAATCCAGGGCAGCTAAGCTCGTTACATGCTTCCTGAAATGGTCCAATTCCTCTTTGCTTGCTAATTCCTCCTTGGTAACCTGCGAATACCAAAAAAGGGGGAAGCTGTAAAAGATAATCGATGGAACATCCAAGAGAGTTACACAGAAAAGCAGGAACCTTCTTGTTGATCATAGCCAGAAATATCGTCCTACACCTTTTTGTTCTACTTGAGTCAACCAAGTATCGTATTTGCAAGGAAAAGGCCTTACCAGATTTGGGAACATATTTCTCAAAGGAGCCATCCTGTTCTTTCCACCATAAACTTGTCCAGAGGCAACATATATCTGTGTCTCTTTAGGATATCCCATTGCCCGAAGGATAACAGCCACCTCTCCAGGCTCAAGTGGGCAGCGTCCTTCCTTTCGCTTCTGCAGTGCTAGCTGCCAAAGATGAGACCCATTCTGCATATGATTACAATAACAAGCCAGTTATCAGATTTTTTAATTCTATTTAGTTAAGCTGCGAGGACATCATGCATTCCTATTAAAATTTTAAAATTCTCAATCACCTTATACCGCCTTGGCCACTCCTTCTGTCTATATGCTGCCATCATAGCTTTCTCCTCTCTTGTTCCAACAAAATCACAGAAGGAAAGGCCCACCATTCCCTTCTCAAATCTTAGATGAAGTGCCCTATAAGGAACAGAGCAACATATTTATATTATTGATAACAGCCTGTTGATCAAACAAGTTGTGGCATATGCTAGACAATCTAAGTTATGGTTTACATGTATGGATTTAAACTGCCAGTACGATTCCTCATCCTTGCCGCCAATTTATCAGCCATTTCTTCAATCTCAGGTAAAAATTTTAAGGCATGGTAGTTGACCCTGCACCTGAGCCTGTTTATCTCAGGTGGAACATTATCATACCTGTAAAGTTGTAGACAGATCAATCTCATGTAATTGGACAGGAATGTGATCAGAAGAATGCCACTGTCCCAAGCAGCATGGTAGCAGACATCAATGTACTTAAAAGGAAATTGCATATCATTCAACATTATTGGATACTGAAGGGTCTAGTTGTAAGAAGTGCAAGCTTGTAAGGTAATAAAAATGGCGTCAAACATGGAATATCAGATCTCTGTCAGCATAGATGACTTACCCCAACCTATCAACAAAAGGCTTTAGAGCCATTATCTTCTTCTCTTTGACCCTTGGAAGCACATTGTCGATATAAAACTGTGCAGGTGCATACTTTGGTATGTTTTTCACCGTTCGCCTGCCATGAAGAAGTTACAGGTTCAGCATCATAAAAACCTAACTAAAATATATGCCACACGCTCCACAGACTTCACCCACCATATGTATCTAATGTGTCTAAAATCACTCTATAAGAAGGGAAAATGCATCATCTTGAGAAATCAAGAGCCAAAAGATTGACCTTCAAGTGACCTTTACAGAATCTCACTGTTAGCAACAATCTCAATTTGAACTAAATTTAGCAAGGTTAGAAATCAAATGTTACCCCAAGCAGTATGAACTTATTGCGTCCTTCAACATTTACAAGCAAAAATGGAGCTATTTTGTGCAGGAGTGATTATTGAGAGTTTTGGTTATTCTGCTCTTTTTTATCTGCTCTCAAGTAAGGATGGTCAGCTTGATGCAGATCTTGAGTCTGATATGCTTCATCAAGCACAGTAGAGGCGGTAAAAAGAAAGGGATGTTAGGGGAATTGCCATGCCCTCACCCTTCTTGGATCTGGCCCACTGAGAAAGAACTACTACCACTACTATATGTTATAACATACAGAGTTAAATATTATGATTTATAGAATTCATTTATTTCTTTTTATGTATTACAAGATTGATCGCCAATATTATTTTTCTCTTAAAATTGAGTACTGTATATAATTTGAGTTTTCAGACATAAGATGTTCCGTTCACTTGCAAAAGTTATATAACAAAAAATAAGGATTCATTCAATATATATGATTTTTAAGGTATTACTAAATAACTTTTCAGTCAGAAAATAAAAAACCTTCTGTAAAGAAAATTATCACATAAATGATAATGAGGAATAAAACCTTATACTAGTGAAAAGCTCTGCTTTTTCTGTAAACCAGTCAGGAATGTCTCGTACAATACGCACATCATCCTTCAAGTATTCAATAAAATGATCGACATCAAATATGTCTTCAAACTTCCTGTCCAGTTACATTAAAAAATCTGAGTATTAGAAATAAGTATTAGAAACCCATTTATGGATGACTGACAACATAAATGAAAATGACAATAATGTGTGCAGCGAAAGAAAATGTAATCAATTACAAAAGAACCATCCACATTCAGCACACAATCAGGACCTAGGATTACTGAACCTGATAAAAGGGGTAACTTTCACCTAATTATGTTTGTCTTGTTAATTTACTGTTAAGTTATGGATGCTTCTTATTGCAGGGCATGCAACCTTGGTGAGAAACTGATGCTAGGAACTAGATGGAATACATTATGGGAGGATGTCGTCTGAGTTTTAAAAATATACCATGCAAAGTGATAATGGGTTAGAATAGCATCTGCAATAATTATCACCTTTATTAGAGACTTGTAAAACCTGCTCAAATGAGTGGACGATTTCATGTTTAGCAAGTCATCTTTGATGCTAACTGGGTCTCAAAATGGCTTCCTAGTGAAGAAGATCATCAATCTAGGTCTAAACTCAAAAATTCCTTGAGCAGTTTGCATTTTGCTAGACAAGATATGAGTGCTACTGGCTGAAAATAGTTACATCAACAAATGAAGTAGGCATCAAACATCTAGGTGTCTGGAAAAACCTGATACAGAAACATCAGGAACTATGACAGTAGGCCACGATTATATCTCATAGAGGTGCAAAAAATTATGCTCAGATGTACTAATATAATGAATAACAGTTGGACTAATTGGTCCATAATTTTATAGACTTGATATTGCTAAAAATGCTATTTTGAACATTACAACCTTTACATATAATTGTTAAAAGTTGACATGTAATGGTAATGGCATCATGATTTAATAATATAAAATGTCAAGGGGGGTCATGCTCACATTTCCATAAATCCAACACATCAGAAAGCCCCATAGTCTGGCGTGCAGATCATGCTAGCTATCATTTTAATAGTAAGGTGACCTATTTTCTCAAGTGTTAGTCTGCAAATTTGTTCAATCAATTATCAACCTAAAGTCAACCTTCAATCATTTGAAGTAGAATTCCTGATCATGGCACCTCGAAGCAAGAGAGCAGCTTGACATGAAACCTAAATGTGTTGTTGACTGAAAGGGGAAAAAAAACCTAACTTATTGACTAAAAGTTACGCACTCACAAATTCAGCGCAGCGTGTCCTTAGACTTTTAGCTGATTTCCACAACAAAGGAAGAAAAGCAAATTTTGATATAGGAATTGCATTGACCTATGAGGGTCAATATTGGAAGTGAAAGCAAGCTACATAAACACCACAACATGGTGATATATTAAATAAAACATATACCTTATCAAGATAAAAGAAGGAAAAACAGGATGCACTAAATTTCCTAGAACCACCCTTGCAAAGCTTCTTAATAAATCTTATGATGGTAAATGAAAATTCTCAGTCACTGGTCAATGTCTTTACTCCTGAAGACCAAGAAACAATCACTTAGCAACTCCACTGAGATGGATTGGGCCCCAAGCATATGTATAGCCACACTGCCTCAGGGCTTCCATATCATTGGTGTGTGGAAGGTGAAATTGTGTTAAATACACAGGATATGATGACATATGTTCGCATTCAGACTACTACTTGGTGGAAGATTTTAGGGGATCATGGCATCCAGATATTGAAGATACCAGAAGTTTGACATTTGTAAGAATTCTGACCATAGAATTGTGGTCATGAGTTGCCATAAACTGTGATAACCATCAGAATTGCATTAACCCTCAACAGTCAACATTCTTCTTCCTTTCTATTCTATTAAAAGTTATAATTTTTCTGTTCACCCTTCCAATGTTTAACTCATTTTTTAGTAGTATCAGTGATAGGAAAAAAACTTTAAGAATAGCTTAAAAATACCTTGATGATCAAAGGATGATGTATTTTTCCCCTAACTAAATTAAGCAAATGCATTAGTACCCGATAAAAGAGTCCATAAACAACACAAATTGTAAGTGCATCATAGCAGGAGTGACAGAGATAAAAATATATCAAAATATCTCACGTCTGATCTTTCCAGATTTGATCTTGCTTCAAGACTGGCAAAATAAGAGTTGCATTCATTATTTTGGCAACAGCAACAGCATTGCATATCTGCACAGAAAGCAGGTATTAGATGAACACTAGACAGTTTCCCACAAATCAAGTTTAACATAAAAGCAAAGAGCAAGGGTTTAGATGACATTGGTTTAATTAGAATACTGTAACCAGATCAGAATCAGGTGCTCAATGGAATGAAGCAAATGAAATGCAGCTGAAACTAATGTTCAGCTGAACCCATCAGAAAAGCATAAAATGATACGGCCTAATAAGTGTGCTATCAAATGATGATGCACCTCTAACATTAATATTCAAAACTTTCTTGCACGGCATCTGAAAGCATTAATTAATGAAGTAATATTCTTTATCTAATTTGAGTAAAAGTCTCGCATAGTTTGAACACCTAATGTTAGTTGTTTCCATGATCAAATGATACAGGAAATTGTCACACACTCTCAGTTCAAAAGATGAAAGAACAATCCAAATGCATGCATTAGAGATAACCAGTGTGTAAAATTGGGATAGCTATAGAGAAGACATGAATCCAATGGCAAGTCATAATTTCAAGCTGAAAACAACAACTCGAGCCATCATCCCAATTATTATGTTAAAATGGTGTGTCTTCATGTTTTCAAGACATGGTGATTAAGTGATTTTTCATCATTTTAGTCTTAAAGGTGTTAGCTGACCATATATAAGCCTATTAAACTCATAGCGGGCTATAATTTACCTATAACTCATCGGTGAGAAATGCCCTCTCATTCTTCATCTTTATGAAAATGACTAAAATTGTGTTACAATCAGGACCTTACTATTACTGCTAGATGTCAAAACTGAAACATTGTATAATTCTAAACTGCCTGAACTGAACATATGGTGGGATACTGATGTAAACATGAATTCATTAAACACCAGGATATATAGTATTAGGAAAGCAAATGACTGTGATTTGGACATATACTGCAGTGTTCTATACAAAACTTGCATGCTTGATCAATGGGTTTTATTAACCTTCCTCAACCAAAGCAAGTTATTTCAGTTGGCAAAAAACTAGAGGGCATTTGCACACATTACCACAAGCAACTGTAGATTATCAACCTAGAGAAAACAGATACATCAACAAAATATGTAAATCAACATAATGCATACATACAGCTATACGTTGCTGGTTCAAGCCACCCTCTGCATGAATGAATATATAGCCAGAGGTTTCATTCTCAGGAGGAAGATCTGCAAAGGACAATATATCACTGAATGCCAAGATACCATACATACACAGAAAACCAATGCAAGTACTGGACATGTATTACAAACTTACAGTCTATAATATGATGAGACTAGGGGTGTTCACTAAATGGTTCAAACCATTAAATCAAACCAGACCAAACCATTTTTATCAGTATGGTCTGGTTCGAAAACTAAAATGGTCTGGTTTGGTTTATGATTTTCATATAAAATGGTTCAATAGTTTGATTTGGTTTTGCAAGAATATTAGACCAGACCAAACCGTAAATTGTAATATGAGAAAGAAAGGAAGATTCTTTTAGAGAATGAGAATAATGGTCACACCTTGCCACTGTTGCATTGTATTGTATTTATAGACTCATGATTACATAATAATACAAATGGAAAGTTTGACCCAATTGATTTGGGTTCAGATTACAAAATTTAAAATTCAAATTCAAATTTAAATTACAATAGAAATGATAATCATGTTGGTGTATCTAATGATTGCATGAATCAAACCTGCTATCAATAGCCAATGTTTGAAATTCAAATTCAAATTTGAAATTTCAGTCTTTATTTAGCTAGAATATTTTTCTTTCTAAAGATTTTCCATCTTCCATGTTGCAATATGTCAAACCGTAATTTATCGGTCTGGTCTGGTCTGATTTGAGTGCAAAATGGTCCAGTTTGGTCAGTAAAATTAGCAAATCATAATTTACTGATTTGGTTTAAGAATATCCCCAAACCAGACCATGTACACCCCTAGATGAGACAGAAAGTACCAAATTGACTTATTGACAAAAAGACAAAAGATTCCAAATCACTTTCCTTTACTAATAGATACTTGTAAAGCAGTAAATTTGGTTTCATTAGCAACTTCCAAAGACCATCTGAAAAATAATACGCATGCTGAAAAATGAAGGAAAAACCACAGCTACTTGCTGGCCACCAGTTATCAAGTTAAAAGGCACAATGGGGTGTTTTTGTGTGGGCATATACCATACATACATTAGGTTATAACGTGATATAACAGCAACATGCATGCATATGCATTTGCATATTAACATGATATATACACCATTTGAAAAGGTGATTGAAGTACAAAGGCAACCAGTAGGCAACATAGTGCTTAACCAAAAGACAAGCTCTTAGGCAGATGTACCCAAAAACAATTAAAAATGATTAAAATTCACAGCTAATTACTTAAAATATTATATCAGAATCAGATTTAACTCAAGTGGTTACATCCAACAAATGATCAGTGCATATTACTTTAGATTCAAGCTTATTTTTGCCCAGGACTAAATATTTAGGTCTTAACTTTTCTTGGCCCTTAATCCTTCAGATTTATAATGTTGCTAGTACTATTAGTTCCAAATATATATAAGATTGCCCTTGCATTAGAATGTATAAAGGCACGTGCCTCCAGCAGCTTCACCCCTGAGAGATGTATGTAATTCATTGAAGTTTCACCAAGAACTCCACAACTGGAAAGATTTATTTCGGCCTTAACTAATCCGAGAACATGGTCGCTTTTGAAGTTTCAACCAAGACTAACTTATAAAGACAAATTCATTGGACATATGAGATACCTCTTCTTTGGGCGATCAGTTAGTTTTTAAATGTTTGAAAGTGTTTTTTTCTATACCAAAGTTATATTTTGCAATATCAGAGAAGATTTGGAAGTATTGCAGCATTGAATTTAAAGAAACTAAACAAGAAACTGTATTCATAATAATGGATAGCCTAAACTTCAAAACTCATTACCCCTACATTCTCATTTTCTATAACAGAAAGTAAAAATGTAACAACATTTTTGACTTGAAATTTCTTATTTTTCTTTTTGTTTCATAATTCTGGTTGATATTTAGTACGGTTTCGACCAAAAGCACTGAAACTAGAGCCAAATCAATTAAAAGTGCTAGGACTGCCAAAAATGAAACTCAGTCGGAGTAGTCAAAATCAATATAGGCCAAGTTTCAAATCTTAATGTAATCTATGTAATGATATCTACAATGAAAAGCTAAAGTCCAAAAATTTGCAGAATGAAGATGAAATCGGGTAAAAAGGGGGTACAGGGGGGTGCGGGGTGTGTTGTTGGTTAGTATGACCAAAATCTGGACTTGCCTGAAATCCCATTCTCACGGCGCTCAGCACAAGGCTTCCATGAAGTAGTAGAAGAATAGGGATTCTCCCAGAGCGATGGAGGCTCTTTCACCTATTACACAATAAAATTTTAGCAATTAGACAAAGTCAAATACATGGTGAAAGAAGAACAAATTCTGGTTGTGTAACCCAATCACATGAGGTGAAACATCTCTAAGTATAGCTCATTAAAACTTACTCGGGGGCAGCGAAGAACAATCCCATCCTTGTGGCATAAATAAGGAGCATTCTACAACAACGCGAGGAAAAATTAACAAAGTAATTTGAAGTGAATTCCAACACTCAACATGAACTGGGGCCCAGCGGCTGCACCAATAATTTCCGAAACAACTAGAGAAACAAGAAATCCAGATCGAGCAAAGAAGTGCAAAAACGGCTTGATAAAGTCTGCCGACGCGTAATGTCGGTGCACCAAGGAACTCCATTAACCATCAATCTAATCAATCTACAATTTTGTATCGAATTTGGGTTCAAAAACTCCAATGTTTTTCTATCCCCACTTCTCATCATGTGACTGCCATGAATTACCTGAATATTCCAGATTCACGAGACAAATCAAGTCGAGAGAGGCTCACCAGGCGGCTCCAGAGGGAAGAAACGGAAAGGATCCCGGCAACGAGAAGGAAGGCGATGACCGCGAGAATCCGGTAGGCGAGCCTGGGGTCTTCGAGGGAGAGAAGGGATCGGAGGGGAGGGGGAAGGTGGAGGACGGCGGAGGCGAAGGCTCTGTGGTGGTGGGGGTCTTTGTCCCGATCGCGACCGCGGGAGGAGGCGGGGCGCGGCACCGCCATCGCCGGCGTCGAGGGCGGCGGCGAAGGGGAAGGGGTGGGTGGGGTCGTCGCGGTGGGAGGGGGAGGAGACCGCGCGGGCGCCCATGGACGCCGAGTGCCGCAGCTCCGCCATCTCGCTGCTCTCGAGGGGCCCGCACCCAACGCCCGAATGCTTCAGGTCTCCAACTTATTCTTTCATTCACCGACCGGCAGCAATTTACCCTCTCGCTCGCTCGCTCCCCACCACCACAACGCCCCCACACAACTCCCCTGCTGAGGTGATTGTACGGCCGAGTATACATCGGAGGAAAAGATGGTGTGATTGGGATCGGACGGCTGAGGGAGCGCGGGGGCGGTGGGATGATTTGCATCGAACCAACAGGCTCGGGTGGATGTAGGAATTCTTCGGTATTCAAGGGATGACAATTTTATCGGCTCGTCGAATATTTGATCCGATTTCATCCAAATAGAATGAATTTTATTTGACTCAATTAAAATTTGGAATGGATATGAATTCTAAAAAAATATATATGAAGTAAGTTTACATCGAATATAGGTAATGATATATTCCAACTCAAATTTGATTCGAAATAATTTTAATATATATTTCTTGTTCAAAATTAAAATAATTTTATATTATTTATATATATCCGAACCAACTAATTCTTTCTATATATTTGACTCAATTCATATCTCTACTAGATCCAATCTGCTCGATCCAATCCAAGATGAGTATGGAATGAATGTGAATATGAGCCAATTTGATCCATATCCAATTTATTGCCATCCCTATGGTGTTTGGTCCAGGTGCCTCCTAACCAAGATGCAGCACGTATTTGAGTCCATATTTTAGCATACTCTGAATACATTCAAGTAGATTGAGTGAGCCCAAGTCTTGGTACCATCAGGTAAGATCGGATCAAATATCCAGATCTTGGGCAAAATATTATTATTTGAAAAACTAAATTCTCGTCACGCCCATGAAGCTATTCAATGGTGATAGGGCCACAAACTATGATTGATGAGTTTTACAAGAAATATGAAGGATAAAATGCTAAACTATACATTGTATACAGAATAAGTTTATACATATAACCAAATGTCATGCAGAAGATAACTATTTTCTCATATGTCAAAAGTTGGAGTGTAGAAATACTTCCCTAGTTTGATGCAAGATAGAGGAGAGACAAAAGAAAGAAAAGCAAGTAAAAGAACTAAGAGAATTTGAAGATTGATGGCAGAGAGGGCAAAAAAAAAAAAAAAAAAAAAAGAAAAGAAAGAAATGTATTCATCTTGAATGAGATAAAAATAGTTTAGGAGAGAAATTTCTCTTCTCTACCTGTAATTATCTAAATAGATTGGATATTCTACCTCTTATCTCCTGACCAAACAACTTTTCTTACATTCTTTCCTATCTCCTCTCAAATTCTATCAATTTATGGAAAGGGTTAAGATTACTATTTTTGCCACCTATGTAATAAGTTTAATACACCAGGGGTTGTTAAATGGTATTTACATCCAACCTTCCATCAACACCCCCCAAGCCCAACCTTCTCTTCAAACCAAACATCTACTATTACTTTATCAATCACGAGACATATCGTGGGGTACCAGCAGCTCGGTGAGCCCTTTACCATCCTTCAACCGACTCATGTCTTGGGTACCCCCATCTTGTAATCAAGTCAAGATCAATTTCAATGCTTTTTAAACTAGAGATAGAATCGGACTGGGATACATAATCAGAGATCATTATGGGATGATATTTGTGTGCGGCAATGATCCATTCGAAGACATTCTTGGTCTTGGAAGCCGAGCTTTAAGTTATATGGCATGCTGTGAGCACTACTGTTTTTCAACTGGAGCTAACTCACATTTGGCTCGAAGGGGATTCCCTTCTTGTCATGAAATAGATTAATAGGTGCTGCGGCATGACGGTTCAGACTTTTATCATGAAGTTCTTCCACCCATTGCTTGAAGACATTGCTAAATGCTTCTTGATGGTGGATTATGTCAAGGTTACCCATGAAGCCAATCAACCAGTTGATTTGCTTGCTATGATGCTCGTCGGAGTAGTGTTTTCTTTCTTATCTTTTCTTCCTCTCCTTGCCTGCATAGCAGCTTTTGCCGACATAACGAGCCTCTCCTTTCTTTATCGTTAGTTTGTTGTTTATTTTCCTTCTTGAGGGTTGGACCCCACTCTTTAATCAAAAAAAAAAACAAAAAAAAAATACATCAACCCACTAAAATCTAAATCCTCATTAAAATAACATTATAAAATACATAATATATCCAAAAGAACATAAATCCTTTAAGGATTTTTTTGTATGTATAGCCTCCTAAATATCCAAATTTATGTGGATATCTTTTGAAAATTGATATTTATATGTATATTCTCATAAAATACTTATTTTGCATGTATACTTTTTTTTTTTGCATATGTAGCCACATCATCTAACGCCATAAAAAAATTAATGATTCAAATTTTAAATGACTAAAATACCCTTATGGGTAGATGTGTAAAAAAAAAATTATAATGGTATATATGCAAATAGCAATTTTACGAGGGTATTCATATAAATTTAAATATTTAGGAGAATATACATGCAAAAGATTATAATTAATTTTTTTTCTATTTCATCTAAATGGATTCGGGCCCTCTTACTCTATAATATAGTAATATATTACATAATATAACAATATGATTGATGATATTATATAATATTTATATATTAAAATATTATATTTTATTTTATTTTTAAGCAAGATGGGATGACTCATTAGAACTATGTTCATTCAATAAATAAGTGCAAGAATTCTCTTAGAAAAGAAGGAGAGGAAGTGAATAGGAAAAATAATCATAAAAACCATTATAAACCAAAACTAGACTACCAATATCAAGAAGATTAATAGAGATTAATAGCCAACATAGTTAATTTCCTCCTATAAAACTTCTCACAATTTTCAAAGAGGGAGCTAGCTTCATAATGCCCCTACCAAGTCTTAATCACATCCTCCACTCATCCTTTATTGGCTTCAAAAATTGATGGTGTTGGCATTTGTCATGCCTTCCAAACATTCCAGTGCGAGGAACCTACTATAATATTCTATTTATTTTATTGCTTACTTTCAACTATAGTTATCTCCACTCTGTCTATGAAATATCAAAGCTAAAGAATCAAGAAAGATGAAGAAGCCAAGGAAAGAGGCCTACCTACTTTTTCTTCATCTAGCAAGGTAAACTCCAGTAAAGCACTCGATGAGGCAAACTCTGGCAGGTACTCAGCATAGAAAACTCTGATGAAGTAGCCAATATAGAAAACTGCTCAACTCGACATGCAAAACTATGATGATGTGCTCAGTGTTGTCTGATGGAAAGAGGATATGGCTAGTCATCTTTAGTAGTATGAACAGGAGTATAAGTTTGGTGCCAAAGAGATCTCCAATAAAAGGAAGAGAAGGAGAGTCTGGCTAATTGTCCTTGGAAATGGCAATAAGATGAGTTTAGTATCAAAAAGATTTTCGATGAAAAAAGAGAAAAAAAGTTCAGTCGATCATTTTTGAGTGGCGATGAGAGGGATTAAGTCTAACGATGAGAAGATCTCTGATGAAGGAAAGAGGGATGCCAATGATGAATAAGGGAGTTGGAGGAAGGTGCTCGGCATTGTTGATGGTGACTTCAAAGGCCATCCAACTATCATCCATGGCAACAATTTTGCAAAACCTCAAGAAAAACTAAAAAAGTCTGGCTCAGTTCAGCCAACGTGACTTGAGTTTTCTCAAGAATTTTTCATATGGTATAATATATATAGTAAACTTAATTTTATACTCTATACGATATGGTATACCATATATATTTCATAAAGATATTTTTAATAAATATTTTTAAAATAAAATATAATAAGATTGTAAAATCTCATTATTATATAATGCCTAAATCCACAACTATGTCCATTCTATGCAAATGTATAAGCTATCCATCTAATAATAAGTTTAGACACTTTTCTCAAAAGCATATTATTATATATTAGAGGAAACATGAATGATTGTAATTTATCTATTTTCTAGATAAAATAATTTTGATCTATCATTTAATAAAAAGATCCTTTTATCTATGTAAATCAATAAATTAAGTACATTCTTTATTTTAGTTGTGCATATTAATTTTTCTTCTTTAGAATAAGAAAAGAATTAGGACTCATTTGGTTCACGGAAAGTGAAGGGGAGAAAAGATGATTCTTGAAAAGTAGAGAGAAAGTCTCTTGTTTGATTGAAGTTTTAAGAGGAGAGAATAAAAAAGCTTTTTTTCATAGAAAGTCACTTTTGAAAGTAGAAATTTATAGAGAATATGGGTTTTGGTACTTCTCATGGGATGAAAAGTGGTGGTGCTTTTTTTAAAAAAATATTCTTTTAAGATCTATGGCTAAAATTTTATAAAATATCATGGATAGTTAGAAAAAATATTAAATAATATTATTATTATATTATATTAATATTATTCTAATATTTATATAAATATAATATTAATATTAATATTATAATATTTATTATATTTTAATTTTTATACTAATATAATATTTTTATTAATATTAATATAGTATGTATATTAATATAATATTATATTTATAAAGATATTAATAAATTTGATATATTAAAATATTAATAGCATATTAACATAATATAATATATGTTAGTATTATATTAAAATAAAAAATTATTATGATCTAATATTATATTATAATATATTAATATTATTTTTATATTAATATTAATATAATATTATTATACATATAAAGTTTAGGAGCAAAAAATATGGTCTTATATCTATTAAGGATATAATGAATATTCTACATAGTTTTTTTAAAAAAAATAGATGCTCAACTAAATATAAATCATTTTTTAATAAGTCACCTCCTATGGTAAATTAAACATACCAAAATTTTATTTTTAGAAAATAACTTTATAGGTAGTGACTTTCTAAAAAATTACTTTTTGAGAAGAAAAGTTCTTCCTACGAACTAAACGAGTCCTTAACAAATCAAGAGAGATATATTTTTTAAGTTTTTTTTTTGTATATATATCCTTCCAAACATTCAAATTTATGTAAAAATCCTAAAAAAATATTATTTACACATATATCTTTATATTTTTTTTGTATGTCTACCCATAAAAATATTTTAGTCATTTTAATTTTAAATTATTAATTTTTAATAATATTAAATGATGTGGATATATATATAAAAATAAAAATTTTATGAATATATATATATATATATATATATATATATATATATATATATATATATATATATATATATATTAATTTTAAAAGAATATTCATGCAAATTTAAATGTTTAGAAAGATACACACTTAAAAAACTTGTCCTTTAATCACATGAGTCATGCCCTAAGATCCTCTTAAAAAGCTAAAAGAAAGAAATTGTCTACTTAGCTGGCATCATGTAATCAACTTTCGTTATATCAAACCTAGTAAATATAAGATATTGTAGTCTAGTAAACCGCACCATGATATATTTTATGATGGTGGTTAGTAAATACTTTACAACTAGTGATAGATATATTTTTGGAATATATATGTGTTTAGTGAAAAATTTTTAGAGAAATATTGAGCTTGATTTGAGAATAATATTTTATTCTAGGTCTGCATAAATACAAAAATTCATGACATCAAACTTGGCAAAAGAGTTTCTTATTGAAATATTAACACAAACACACCATATGAATAAATAAATTTAAAAGGTTTTGCAAAAAAACTCTTGAAGAAAATACACTAAGAACGGTCGGTACTTGAATGTAGAATTCAAACAAGACTATCATGTTGCAAATTAATATTTTAATCACATAGTTTGTTGAATGATGAATATTTCATAAAATTGTTAAATGTTGGTATGTCAATAGAAGATAATGATTAAGGTTTGGTTGCATTTTTGTTACCTTCAATCATATTAGTAGCTTCTTAATGAGCAAATCCTCCAAATTACATCTTTGCTTCTTTGAGAGCAAAGCCAAATATGATGTAGATCATAAGTGTATTAATATCCATAAAAGGATTTGCACTTGCATTTGTGGGGTGTTTGTTATCGGGATATAAATGATTTTGCATCTTTAGACCAACAAAGTGCTAGGACTTAAATGAGAGGAGTATGTGAGGACTTGTACAAATATATATTTAATCTGACATCGCTATGCATTGGATAAATCTTAAGTATTTATATATGATCAAAGAATCTAAATAATATCTTATGACTAATTTTTTTGAGTAAAATTATGTTTTGTTACATATTGGCTTCCTGTATGTAGGAACTTATGGAATATATCTAGAATTTAGCCAATACTCAAATTACTTTATCATTAAATCATCTAAAATAAAACCCTAGCTTAGGATTGTTTTGGATGCATAAAATATATCCGACAGCAAGTTTTGTATCATTAGATAGATTGAACAACACTATAACTAATCTATGATCCATTCTAAGTTCACACGTTCTCAAATCTGGTTATGATGGCAGGGTTTTTGCGGCAAATAAGTTTGACAGCATGCCAATTGCCAACAAATTTTATTATGATACCTGTTGGTGCAGAAATCCGTCGCCGCCGGAGGTCGCCGGAGTCGAAGCCGCTGGGCGCCGCCGGGGACCTGCAAAACGAAGTCCCGTCCGGAACCGGTGGGGTGGTGGCTCCGGCAGGACCCTCCGACGGTCAAGTTAGCTTCCGGCCAACAGTAATGGAGTGCTCGGAATGAGTTCCGGAGCTTAGAGATGTGGAGGAAAGCTTAGGGAGTCGAGAGTTCAGAGAGCTTAGCCTTAGTATGTCGGGAGGGGTCCTTTTATAGCGGAGCTTAGTTGATGGTGACGGCTGTGCCGTCTGGCAGAGAGTCGTCGGGCAGCATGGAGTTCGGTACGGAGGAGGAAGGCGTCGTCCGGTAGATCGTGGGAGCCATACTGGCGAGCCGTGGGCCGCATGGAGTCCGGTACGGAGAGGAAGGCGTCGTCCGGTAGATCGTGGGAGCCATACCGGCGAGCCGTGGGCCGCATGGAGTCCGGTACGGAGAGGAAGGCGTCGTCCGGTAGGTCGTGGGAGCCATACCGGCGAGCAGTCGGCCGCATGGAGTCCGGTACGGAGAGGAAGGCGTCGTCCGGTAGATCGTGGGAGCCATACCGGCGAGCCGTCGGCCGCATGGAGTCCGGTACGGAAAGGAAGGCGCCGTCCGGTCTTGCTGCAGGCGACGGTTCATCCAACGGAGTTCGGACTTGTAACAGAGTTCGGCCGAAGGGGAAGCTGGGGGAGTTCGTCTGACTGAAGGGTCGGCCATCTGTAGAGTTCGGCCGCTGAGAGGCCCGGAGAAGCCCGGCTGGACAATTGAAGGACTTCGGTTGCTAGTTGGTTCGGCCAGGGCTCGCTGAGGAGTTCGGTCGCCTAGGGTCGGTCCGAAGGAGTTCGGCTGCGCGGGCTTGCCTGGGATCGGCCCGAAGGAGTTCGGCTGCACGGACCCGCCTGGAGTCGGTCCGAAGGAGTTCGGCCGTGGAAAGTCCAAAGGAGTTCGGCCGTGGGGTTCGAAGGAGTTCGGCTGCATGGGCTCGTAGGAGAGTTCAGGCTGAAGGGAAAACCCGGGAGGAGCTCGGATGGCCGAACGGGCGTCTGGGAGGAGTCCGTCTCCTGAAGAAGTCCAGCCGCTTGGAGTCCAAGGAGCTCGGCCGTCAGGAAGTTCGGCTGGCGGTGGGAGTTCGCCCTCTAAGCAGTTCGGCCGAGACCTTGGTGCAGGGGAGTTCGGCCTCTAAGCGGTTCGGCCGAGACCTTGGTGCAGGGGAGTTCGGCCTCTAAGCAGTTCGGCCGTCTTAGGGGCTCGGCCTGGCGCCTGGCGCTGAAGCTCTTCAGCAGGCTACTGGTTACATTGGGCTGAGCGTCGGGCCGGGCTTCGGCAGGAGCGGGATTTATCCCCAACAGTAGCCCCCCCACTCCCGAGTTCAAAAATTGAAGGAAGGGAGTACCAAAACAGGCGACTGCCGAAGTCTTCTTCCAGGCTCCGCATTGGTTGCAGCTGAAGCTCGCTCAAGCCAATATTGGGGGGGAGGCTTGGGGGAGGTCATCCCCAGTCGATGTTTGGAGTTGAAGTGGGACTCATTTCCAGCCAAAATTGGTGAAGTCCGACGTTGAGGCCGGAGTCAATGTCGCCCCCCGTGGTCAGGGTCGGAGTTGACATCGCCTTCATCAACCGAAGTCGATTCGGGGGAGACCTCCTCTTTCGCAGTCAAGGTTATGATCGCTTGGGGGAGATCCCGTCTCCCGCTGATGCTGACACCGAAGTTGAAGCTGAGGTCCGAAGGAGACCTCGTCTTCTGTAGTGAAGCTTGCCGTAGACTCTGTGGGCTCGGCCTTGGACCTTGCTCACGTTAGGACGAGGTTCTCCTCTTGTTCC
This sequence comes from Cocos nucifera, assembly GCA_006176705.1. Lineage (NCBI taxonomy): Eukaryota > Viridiplantae > Streptophyta > Magnoliopsida > Arecales > Arecaceae > Cocos > Cocos nucifera. The sequence goes on from QRFJ01000122.1 coordinate 1,936,548, forward strand.
TAACGGGCTGTGGGGGCACATCCGGACCGTCGTCCGAGCTTCTCCCCCCATCCCGTCCTTCGTGAACGGGGTCTTCGACTTTGCTCACGCTAGGACGAGGTTCTCCTCCTGTTCCTAGCCGGCTGTGGGGGCACATGAGGACCGTCGTCCTCGCTTCTCCCCCCATCCCGTCCTTTGTGGACGGGGCCTTCGACTTTGCTCACGCTAGGACGAGGTTCTCCTCCTGTTCCTAGCCGGCTGTGGGGGCACATGAGGACCGTCGTCCTCGCTTCTCCCCCCATCCCGTCCTTTGTGGACGGGGCCTTCGACTTTGCTCACGCTAGGACGAGGTTCTCCTCCTGTTCCTAGCCGGCTGTGGGGGCACATGAGGACCGTCGTCCTCGCTTCTCCCCCCATCCCGTCCTTTGTGGAACGGGGCCTTCGACTTTGCTCACGCTAGGACGAGGTTCTCCTCCTGTTCCTAGCCGGCTGTGGGGGCACATGAGGACCGTCGTCCTCGCTTCTCCCCCCATCCCGTCCTTTGTGGAACGGGGCCTTCGACTTTGCTCGTGCTTAGGACGAGGTTCTCCTCCTGTTCCTAGCCGGCTGTGGGGGCATTTCCGCTCGCTTTTTTCCCAGTGACCCTGAAACGATAGTGTCGAGCAACAAGGTTTTATTGAGGGAAACTACTGGTAGTACATTCTCAGGTTTTCTGAGTTCCAAGGTCGGGGAAGCGCTAGTCCTCCGAGCTCCTTTAGGCGATAGGTTCCAGGTCGGATGACCTCTACCACTTCGTACGGACCTTCCCAATTTGGGACGAGCTTCCCTTGACTCTGGGGCTGGGAGACTGGCTGCTCGTCGGAGCACTAAGTCCCCAACTCTGAACGCCTTGCTTTTGACTCTGGAATTGTAATACCGAGCCACCTTCCGCTGGTAGGCGGCCATTCCGGATGCGGGCTTCCTCCCTCTTTTCTTCCAGAAGGTCGAGGTTGGTTCTGAGGTCCTGGGAGTTGAGTTGCTCGTTGAAGCCCACGATTCGAGCAGACGGGAGTTTGAAGCTCGATCGGGATGACTGCCTCGGTGCCGAAGGCCAAGGCGAAGGGTGTCTTCTCCAGTCGGTACCCTCTGAGTAGTTCGGTATGCCCAGAGGACGTGGTAGAGTTCGTCTACCCAGGCCCCTTTTGCCCTGTCGAGCCTCGTCTTTGAGGCCTTGCAGCAGGGTCCGATTGGTCACTTCGGCTTCCCCATTGGCTTGCGGATGAGCCACCGATGTGAAGTGGTGGGAGACGTTTAGTCCTTCGCAGAACTCGGCAAACCGGGCTCCAGCGAACTGTCGCCCATTATCGGTTATGAGAGCTTCGGGGCAGACCGAACCGGCAGATCAGCGTCTTCCAGACGAAGTCCTGCACCTTGGCCTCGGTGATCTTCGCTAGTGGTTCCGCCTTCGACCCACTTGGTAAAGTAGTCGATCGCGACCAGGAGGAACTTCCGTTGTCCGGACGCTGTTGGGAAGGGGCCGAGGATGTCCATCCCCCACTTGCGCGAAGGGCCAGGGTGCAGTGAGCGGAGTGAGTTCGGATGCCGGCTGCCTTTGCACGCTGGCATTCTTCTGGCAGCGGTCACACCTCTTCACGTATTCCATGGAATCACGAAGTAGGGTCGGCCAGTAATACCCTTGCCGAAGTAGTCTTTGCGATAGGGATCTGGCTCCCGCGTGACTTCCGCAGAGCCCTTCGTGGACATCCTGTAGCGCGATGCAGGCTTCAGAGGGTCGGAGGCACCTCAGCAACGGGAGGGAGTACGACCTTTTATATAACTTGCCCTCGTACAAGACGTAGCGGGAGGCTTGACTCCTGAGCTTCCGAGCTTCTCTCCGATCGCGGGGGAGAACCCCTTCTTCGAGGTAGGCGATTAGCGGATCAATCCAGCTGGGCTCGAAGTCCGTCCGCAGGACGGCCGGAGGTTCTTCGGTGGTCGGGCGCTTCAGAGTTTCCAGAAACACCTCTTTTGGTAGTTCGGCCGGGGCAGAGGTGGCCAACTTGGAGAGGAGGTCGGCCCTTGTATTCCCGGTCCTTGGGATGTGCCGAATGTCGAAGCTGTCGAAGGCTGGTATTAAGTTCTTCACCTTCCCGAGGTACATCACCATGCTTTCCTCCCGCGCCTCGTAGCTGCCGCCGACCTGACCGACCACCAACTGGGAGTCGCTATAGACTTGAAGCCGACCCACCTTCAATTCCCTGGCTATCTGCAGCCCGGCTATCAGCGCTTCATACTCGGCCCCATTGTTGGTTGTGGGAAACTCGAAGCGCAATGCGTACTCGGTGACGATCCCCTCGGGGCTAACCAGGACCAGCCCAGCGCCGGCCCCGCTAGAGTTGGATGAGCCATCCACATGCAGAACCCAGGCGCCTTCAAGGAGGTCGGCCCTTTCCTTCAGGGAAGCTCGACCGCCACAGCTCGGCTTCGTCGGGGCCTGGTCTCCCACTGATGATAGTCTCGCTTGATTCAAGCTCGGCTTCAACTGGTGCGGTGCATTCCAGCACGAAGTCCGCCAGTATCTGAGCCTTGATCGATGGCCTGGGCCGGTAATTGATGTCGAACTCCGTGAGCTCGATCGCCCATTTGGCGATTCTTCCTGAAGCGTCTGCGCGGTGGAGGACGGCTCTTAATGGTTGGTCCGTGAGGACCGTGATGGTATGCCCCTGAAAGTAAGGTCGGAGCTTCCTGGCTGCGATCAGAAGACAGTAAATTAGTTTTTCTAACTTGGAGTACCTGGTTTCCGCGTCCCTCAAGGCTCGGCTCACGTAATAGACTGGTTGTTGCGCCTTCGCATCTTCCCTGACCAGGACAGCCGCCAGGGCCATTGGAGAGACAGCTAGGTATAGGAGCAGCCCTTCTCCAGGTTCGGGCTTTGCCAGCAGTGGAGGCGCGCCGAGGTAGTTTTTAAGCTCTTCGAATGCCTGTTTGCACTCCGCTGTCCAGCAAAAATCTTTCGATCGCCTGAGGACCTGGAAGAAAGGCAGGCACCGCTCGGCCGACCTTGAGACAAAGCGGTTCAAGGACGCCACCTTCCCAGCCAGGCGCTGAACCTTCCTTAATTGTCTTCGGGGCAGTCATCTCCTGGATGGCTCGGATTTTCTCGGGGTTTGCCTCGATTCCGCGTTTCGACACCAGGAATCCTAAAAATTTTCCGGAGGTCACGCCGAAGGCGCATTTGGTCGGGTTCAACTTCATCTTGTGCCTCCTAAGTGCACCGAAAGTTTCTTCAAGGTCGGCGAGGTGGTCCGTCGAGGCTCGGCTCTTTGACCAGCATGTCGTCCACGTACACCTCCATGTTGCGGCCGATCTGCCCCTTGAAGACCTTGTTGACCAAGCGCTGGTAAGTGGCTCCTGCATTCTTGAGTCCGAAAGGCATGACCCTGTAACAATAAAGACCTCGGTCAGTAATAAAGGTGGTCTTTTCTTCATCCTCGGGCGCCATGCGTATCTGGTTATAACCAGAAAACGCGTCCATAAAAGTAAGGAGCTCGTGGCCCGAGGTTGCGTCCACCAGTTGATCGATCCTCGGCAGGGGGTAGCTGTCCTTTGGGCAGGCTTTGTTCAGCTTCTTGAAGTCGACGCACATCCTCCATTTGTTGTTTGCTTTTTTGACGAGGACCACGTTCGAGACCCAGGTCGGGTAGTTGACCTCCCGGATGAGTCCAGCTTCAAGGAGCTTATCCACTTCTTCGGCTACCGCCTTCTGTCTTTCTGGGGCTTGGCGGCGTAATTTTTCTCTGACGGGTCGGTGCCTTGGGTCGATGGCCAGCCGATGTTCTATGACATCGGCGTCGATCCCCGGTACATCCGCCGGGGCCCAGGCGAAGACGTCCGCATTCCTTCTGAGGAAGGCGACGAGCTGTCCCTCGACCTCGGCCGCTAGGTTGGAGCCGATCCGCACCTCATGCCCCGGGTCTCCATCGCGTAAGGACACAGGGACGAGGTCTTCCGCAGGTTTGCCCCGTTCTTCAGTGAGGTCGTCGCGGACGTCCAGTCTGTCAACAAGGCAAGGGTCGGGCCGGTCTCCCTCGCGCAGGGCGATTGAGTAGCAGTACTTTGCCAGGGCTTGGTCTCCTCTGACTTCGCCGACTCCATGGCTCGTCGGGAATTTTACCTTTAAGTAGTAGGTTGATACTACCGCCCGTAGCGCGTTAAGGCCTGGTCGCCCAAGGATTGCATTATAGGCGGACGGGGTCCTTACGACAAAAAAGTCGATCCGCGCCTTGGCCGATTTTGGGGATCGGCCCGCCGTCACTGCCAAAGTCACCATGCCTTCGACCGGAACGGCGTGTCCAGCAAATCCCACCAGGGGGGAATTTACAGGTCCTAAGCGGGTGTCAGGTAGGGACATTTTCAAGAAGGCATCGTAAAACAATATGTCCGCCGAACTTCCATTATCCACCAAGACGCGGCGTACATCATAATCAGCGACGTTTAAAGAGATTACAACCGCGTCGTTGTGCGGAAATCTGATCCCCTGGGCGTCTGCCTCGGTGAAGGTCACGGGCTCCGAGGTCCTCTGCCTCTTTGCCGATCCCTCGGGTTCGTCGGTCTTTCCCTGCTGCGGTCCTCCCGAGATGGTGTTAATGACGCCAAGAGACGGCCGGTCCTCCTGCCGATCTTCCCCAATCGGTGGCAACATTCTCGGCCGATCTTCCTGCTCTTTGGATCGTCTTCGCAGGAATCGGCCAAGCCTGCCCCGCCGGACCAGCTCCTCGATTTCGTCCTGGAGCTGGATGCACTCCTCGGTATCGTGACCGTGGTCACGGTGGTAAAGGCAGAACTTGTTGGGGTTGCGTTTTCTGGGATGGGAACGCATCCTCTCCGGCTCCGGAAGTCGTCCCTTGATCTCCAGCAGCACTTGAGCCTTCGGGGCGTTGAGGGGGGCGTAGCTGTGAAAACGCCGTCGGAGGGGAGAACCTTGGCGCGGGGAGGGACCTCGTCGCGAGGGAGAACCTCGGCGCCGGGGGGAACCTCGGCGTCGGGTGGGACTTCGGTGCCGAGGAGGACTTCGGCGCGCCTTTCCGTCGGTGGCTTCCCGCCCCCGAGCCTGAGGTGGAGTCCGGGCACGCCCGCGACCAGGGGGAGTTCGGGAACGCGGCCAGGCTTCGGTGCGCTTTCTTTCCTCGGCAGGCCTTCCCGCTCTGCCTACTCGTCGCTTGTCGCGAGCTTCACCATCCTTGGCCTCGAAAGCCTCTTCTGCCCGGGCATAGCTTTCGGCCCGAGCTAGCATGTCAGCGAAGTCCCTGGGATATTTCTTCTCCAGGGAAAACAGCAGGTCGTTCTTCTGAAGGCCGCCCTTGAGGGCGGCCATAGCAACTGATTGGTCCAGGTTCCGGACTTCCAGCGCGGCAGTGTTGAACCGGGTGACGTAAGCCCGGATGGGTTCCCCCTCTTTTTGCCTGATGGCCAACAGGGAATCCGAGCCTCTGCGCGGCCGTTTGCTGCTGACGAAGTGGGCCGCGAATTGTTGACTCATTTGGTCAAACGACAGGATGGTGCCCGGCTTAAGCGCCGAGTACCAATTCCTAGCGGCTCCCTTGAGGGTAGAAGGGAAAGCCCGACACAAAATGGCATCAGGCGCGCCATGAAGTAACATCGTCGTCCTGAAGGCCTCCAAATGGTCGACCGGGTCAGTGGTCCCATCGTAGCTCTCGAAATGCGGGAACTTGAAGTTCGGTGGTACCTGTTCCTGCATAATTTTCTGTGAGAAGGGAGGATCAGTGCAAATATCGTTACCGCGGGGAGGAAGGAGTACGACGAAGTTCTTCTATGCGCCGTCCCATCTCCATGAGCCTTTGGTCCAGGAAATCTTCGCGATCCTTAATCCCCAAGGTCTTCTCGCGGAAGGGGTGCGAAGCTTCTCCCTGGGTTGAGCCGCGGTCCGAGCAGGGGCTCTTTGCCGGCTGCCCCTCTCTCCCGAGGGCCGGAGGTTGGGTAGCCCACATCGATCGCTCCTGGACTGGATTCCCGGGCTCCGGGGAACCCCGCGCCGGTCGAGTGGGCGCTGGACCTCGCGAATGCGTGGCTTGCACTGCCTGCACCGCCTCCGTAAGATCGCGGACCTGCTGGGCAAGCAGGTCGAACCGCTCCGCATCTACCGCGAGTACGGAGCGGGCCCGCGTCGCCGGGGCCGGAGTGGGAGTGGATGGACCCGAATGGGATCGGGCCGCGGAGGCTGCCGACCTCCGGGTCGAGGTTCTTCTGGGAGGCATTTTTCTTTTCAGAAAAGGAATACTGAAGAGGGAGGAGAGAGATCCGGAGCAGGGGAGGGAAATCGTCGCCGAGCACTCCTTTAAGAACAAGGGAACCTCGAAGGTTCAGTCCCTTGTTCCCACAGACGGCGCCAATCTGTTGGTGCAGAAATCCGTCGCCGCCGGAGGTCGCCGGAGTCGAAGCCGCTGGGCGCCGCCGGGGACCTGCAAAACGAAGTCCCGTCCGGAACCGGTGGGGTGGTGGCTCCGGCAGGACCCTCCGACGGTCAAGTTAGCTTCCGGCCAACAGTAATGGAGTGCTCGGAATGAGTTCCGGAGCTTAGAGATGTGGAGGAAAGCTTAGAGAGTCGAGAGTTCAGAGAGCTTAGCCTTAGTATGTCGGGAGGGGTCCTTTTATAGCGGAGCTTAGTTGATGGTGACGGCTGTGCCGCCTGGCGGAGAGTCGTCGGGCAGCATGGAGCTTGGTACGGGGAGGAAGGCGTCGTCCGGTAGATCGTGGGAGCCGTACTGGCGAGCCGTGGGCCGCATGGAGTCCGGTACGGAGAGGAAGGCGTCGTCCGGTAGATCGTGGGAGTCATACCGGCGAGCCTTGGGCCGCATGGAGTCCGGTACGGAGAGGAAGGCGTCGTCCGGTAGGTCGTGGGAGCCATACCGGCGAGCAGTCGGCCGCACGGAGTCCGGTACGGAGAGGAAGGCGTCGTCCGGTAGATCGTGGGAGCCATACCGGCGAGCCGTCGGCCGCACGGAGTCCGGTACGGAAAGGAAGGCGCCGTCCGGTCTTGCTGCAGGCGACGGTTCATCCAACGGAGTTCGGACTTGTAACAGAGTTCGGCCGAAGGGGAAGCTGGGGGAGTTCGTCTGACTGAAGGGTCGGCCATCTGTAGAGTTCGGCCGCTGAGAGGCCCGGAGAAGCCCGGCTGGACAATTGAAGGACTTCGGTTGCTAGTTGGTTCGGCCAGGGCTCGCTGAGGAGTTCGGTCGCCTAGGGTCGGTCCGGAGGAGTTCGGCTGCGCGGGCTTGCCTGGGATCGGCCCGAAGGAGTTCGGCTGCACGGACCCGCCTGGAGTCGGTCCGAAGGAGTTCGGCCGTGGAAAGTCCAAAGGAGTTCGGCCGTGGGGTTCGAAGGAGTTCGGCTGCATGGGCTCGTAGGAGAGTTCAGCTGAAGGGAAAACCCGGGAGGAGCTCGGATGGCCGAACGGGCGTCTGGGAGGAGTCCGTCTCCTGAAGAAGTCCAGCCGCTTGGAGTCCAAGGAGCTCGGCCGTCAGGAAGTTCGGCTGGCGGTGGGAGTTCGCCCTCTAAGCAGTTCGGCCGAGACCTTGGTGCAGGGGAGTTCGGCCTCTAAGCGGTTCGGCCGAGACCTTGGTGCAGGGGAGTTCGGCCTCTAAGCAGTTCGGCCGTCTTAGGGGCTCGGCCTGGCGCCTGGCGTTGAAGCTCTTCAGCAGCTACTGGTTACATTGGGCTGAGCGTCGGGCCGGGCTTCAGCAGGAGCGGGATTTATCCCCAACAATACCTTTTATTCTATCACCAAATTTCATTCTCGGTTTACATGGATACATGTTTCATTTTCTAACTATAACTTGATCATTCATTCTTGGATTGATGCGATTCAATTTAAATTAGAAAGCTTACTCGAGCACAAATATATTGGAAGTCCTTAATCTCAAAATTCCTTCAATTACTATTTATGGTGAACTTTTGAAATTGCTAGTTCTTTGATTTATTTTATATTTACTCCCTAGCCACTTGTGAGTTAAGTGCTAATATATGATCGTTCCTAGCTATCAATTTAGGCACCGGAGGAGGCTTTGTTACCTTCGATATTGGCATGATTTTTGGGGTGGAGCCTTTTTTAAATTACGTGAACGGTGGTACCTCTCTAGGGCTAGAAACGAGATGAGTTGAATGGGGCCACACCTCTAATCGAGTCTGGCCCGAAATATTTTTTTCGAGCTTCGGGCTGGGCTTAAGCTCGAAAATTTTATAAAACTTAAAGCCTGAGCCCAAGCTCAATCCCGACCCAAACCCCATCGGACTGACCCAAGCCCAAGCCCAAGGCCACGAGCCAGCCCAAACCTCCTCAGTCTCCCACTGTTTCTCTCTCTCATTTGCCTCTATTCGGCCCTCACAGTAGCCACCGATGGTGGCAGCTTGATCCATAAGCTCTTGCACGAGCATGGCCTCCCAATCGGGATCCTCCCCAAGATGGTCGAGTTCTTCGACCTCGATCGAAGAACTCGACGGCCCTATTACATGATGTACGGCAAGCTCATCTACTTCAATCAGGTGGTTTGTGGCAACCTCAGCTACAACACGCTCTAGAGAGTGGAGGGCTTCTCCCAGGAGGAGCTCCTCCTCTGACTCCCCATGAAGGTGATTCTCATCTCTAATTTGGCATCCGACGTCATCTTGTTCGACATCGATCTTGCCCACAAGCAGCTGTCCCTCTCACTCTTTAAGGAGTCATTAGACTGTTGGCTATAAGTGTGACAGATCATTGGTGAAAATGAGAGCTTGCGAGAGATGCAATTTTGATGGGGTTTTTCATTTCAAAACCAACTCAATTGTGTTTTGACGAGGATTTCTACGATATGGAAGACCATGATGGTGGGTCGGATAAGAACCAGGTCACCAGGGCTAGGGCTGGCAACTAGGATTTTTCAATGGAAAAGTCAGAAAGACCGATGTCATCGAAGAGAAGATGGAACAATAAACATAGAACATCCGAAGTCCCTTAAAATCGTGCTATTTGATGAAACCAATTAGCTAATACTAATTGGCTAATAGATAAAATTGGACTAATTCAGGCTAGCTATTTGGGCTAAACCTAATTTGAGTAGGAAACTAGGCTCGGGCCAAATATTCAAGCTTTTGATCAGGCTCGGACCTGAGTTAGGCCTGACTCAGGCCAAAGCTAAGCCCGAGCTCAGCTCAAAAGAAAAACGGGCCCTATAGATCCAAACCTGGCCTAAATTGCTTCGGGCTGAAGCCCAACCCGAAGTTAGTCCAACCCAATGGGCCTCGAGCTGGCTTGAGTCAGCCTAGTTCCAATCCTATATCTCAATGAAAAAAAATTTTCTACACCACGGATGGTGTAGCTTTACGGACACCGTCCGTAGTGATTCGTTTTCATATAGGGCCCGCATGCGGTGCCTAAAAAATTTTTTTTTTTGCTCTAGCTCCATGTAAGAGTGAATCGGGCGGTGTCCGTGGATCTACACCATGGTGTAGAAAGTATTTTTCTATCTGACTATTTTGACCAGTGGTTGTCCCGAATATGGTATGCCCGTGTGATTTACTAAATAATTTTATCATGGCAAGTAATTATTCTAGGAATTAGAATTTTAGCACTGCGGTATACCATATACCAACTAATTTAACCCGGCACATCTTATTTCACCCCCCATAAACACCGGCCCCTTGCTTTTCTTTTCTCCAGCTCCTCGTCCTCCCCTCCCTCTCCGTCCTACCACTCCCTGGCCGATAGCTTCGTCGAAGGGAGATCGAATCCCACCATTTCCTGATCTCAACGAAACTCGTACGCTCAGTGGACCTTCGCCGCACGCCGAGATCGCCGGTAACTATCGATTCCTGTGATCCCCCTTCCAATCCCCATCTTTTTCCCTTTGTTCTTCAAGCACGGGCTGATGTTCATTTGATTCACCATCGGCTTTGGATTTCCTAGATCTCTCGATTCCGACTGTGTAGCTTCTGATGATCGGTTGATATTTTGATCTGGGGTCGTCTGTTGTTTCTTTATAGATTCATATTTCATCTGGGCGAGGTTATTAGATCTAGGGTTTGTTGATTTCGTTTCTTTATGTTTCTTTGCTTTATTTATCGAAGAAGGAAGCGTTATAAGATTTTAATTTGGACACATGATGGTAAGTCGTTAGCAGTTCGATTTATTCTTATTCTTTAGAAAATTTGGTATTCTCTTGTTTCGATTTGGTTGCTTGACCCAAATTCTTTTCTTTGATTGTTTTCTTTTCCTGTAACTGTTATCTAGGGTATGTGGATGAATGGGAAAACCAAATGATGCTCGAAGTTATTTATTTTTGAATGAGGATTGAGGGTTCATAGGGCTTTCAATGATCTGGACTGTAATCTATAAACGAGGATTGAGAAATTCATATCTGTAACTGCAATGGAGTGCGATAGAAATAGATTTGCTCTTTCTTTTCTTCCCCTCCGTATGCGATCATCTTTTCCAAGAGTGGCAGATGATCGTAATTATGATTATGAAAACTGTAGTCAAGGCTGGCATATGTTACCCAACTGATTTGTGAAGGCAAGCATAAGCATTGCTATCCTGAGTATTTCCTGATGCTTTTGGGATGATATATGATGGGGAGTGATTGAGACATATATTTTGCTTGACCGGAAACCATGCAACTCTAATTGCATAATTTATCAGTAATTTTTATTGTGTCTCGTTACTTTCTCTCATCTTTCCCCCCTTGTTACGGAAGAGTACCTTTGCCATCACCTCTGTACCCATTTGTACTTTTGGAGCTAATAAAAAATAGACGATGCAAAGAAAGCAATGAAAACATAATATGTAAAAGTTGAAGGTAATGTGCAAAGTCTCCCCCAAAAGAAATAGAAGTTAATTTAGCTTTTATCAATTTCCTATCTATATCAACAAGTTATGTTAAATTCTGTTTATAACCATTAAATTGTGGGTCGATACCTTTTACAAGATTATTTTTTAGTGAGTATTAAGTTGATTTTGAAAACCTTTATTAGGAGTAAAGGAATAAACATGCGTATTATTCGACTTGCAATGTGGCAATAAATTTGGAAAGTTAGTAACCTTAGAATTTTTTTTCTCTGTTGGGGCATGGAGGATATCATATGGTTACCTTTAAAAAGTTATTTCTTTAAAAATCTGTAAAGTAGGCAGGTCACTAACTAGAATGCTTTAAAGATAAATATGACTAGCATCAGGATGGTGGATAACATGCACATCAACAATTAGTTGTCTACCTTTTCTCTAATAGTCCTTTTGCTTAAAAGATCCAAGACTAGGCCTCCAAAATTATTTTTTTTAAAAAAAATTGAATGGTTGAACTTGGAAGTTTTTGAAATCAAGTTTTACCAGTATCGATACCTTTATTGGTACCTAACTAGTATAGTATTGATACGGTCTTGTTCTGGGTACCGACACTCTATATTGGGGCCATATTTAGTATCAGTTCCCCATTAGTATGGCTCAATATGCGCAATGCAGACTGGTAAACTCTGGTACTGAAAACCATCTTTTTTATAGACATTCATGAGATCATAACGTAAAATCTGGTATGGAAACTTGGTCAGAAATCAAACCTTGCAAGCATCATTCGAGTGACATCTTTTTCTTCACCATCAGAGAAATTTTAATCAACCTGGTGCAAGTGTTTTAATCCCCTTCACATTATGGGATAAGATATTCTAGTTGAACCTGCCAATTTTTTGTGTGAGGATCTAACCTAGTATAGCGTAATCATTAACAATATAGCAGGTCAGAATTCTTGGGATTTCATGCTAAAGCTCCTTGCACTGAAGTTCAGCCCACCTAGTTGAAGATTGGTCTATGATCTGAGCGTAATCCTAGATTTTACATCTTTTGTTCAGCTCCTTATTCAACTATCTTGCGTTACCTTCTCTGCTTCATTTTTCAGATCTAACTATGTGTAGTGAAAGTGGTGTGGCTGAAACCATTTGGCAATCCTGATCAAAGAATGCCACTCTGAGGGAGTAAAACTTGTGAATGCTGAGACAGGATGTCAAATTAATTGGTTGGTACTATTGTTTACTGATGATGGAGCCTCAAGTTAAATAATTTAAGGGCCCCAAAACTTGTAATTTGTAAATCAACTTCTTTTTGATAAATATTGAAACAAATCCTTCATAATTGATAGACATTGTGGGTATCTTCTGTGTTTTACTGTTGTAGAGTGTCATGCAATATCTATCAAAGTTGGATTGAACAGCATGTTTTTGGGATATTATAGGGTTGACTAAAACCTGCAATATTGATCGAAGTTGGATAGGATAGCTTGTTTTTGGGATATGATATGGTTCACTAAGACCACATTGTGTGGATTTGGGTGCTTGAATATTGCATACCAAATATTTAAGCACAACAATAGGTGGGAATATATTAAGGTCACCACAGGCCACTACCAAGGTGCTTACATTGGATTGCCCATGCGGGTGCCTAAGGGGTGCCTCTGTCTTCAGTAGGTGCCTCATTCACTATTATCACCCCTGTTTGGGTGGGGACATACAATGCCATGTTACTTGGTTTATTGGGTGCATGAATTTTTTGGCCATTTATCAAGTAAAAAGAACTTATTCCAATAGAGAAAGAAGTTGAGCCCATTTGTATACTCTAAATCAGTTAACAGGAAAATTGTTAAGTAAAGCTAAAGTAATTAAATAAAAAAATTATAATTCCATAACTTTAGGTAGTTGATGATCTTGTGAATTGGGGCTTGCCCCAGAGGTCACACCCCTCTGCTTAGCAACTACAAGTTCTAGGCTGAGGTCTTGGGGTTGTGCATCCCTAAGCATGTGGACCTAGGTAATTATAGTGCAAATGAGTCTTTCACCTTTCTTTTTCAGAAAAGAAAAAGACAACCTTACATTTAATCAATACGTTGTTCTTTGTAAGCATTTTATGAACTATATATGACTATATAAGAAACCATAACTTTTATTAATTTTTAAGATTTTTACTCGAACACTCATCTAGCCACCTAAGCTTCCTTCTTAGGCATTTGAAGGGGTCATACCAAAGATTGCCTAAGTGATTTGACAACATTGGAATACATTAGGTTGTGTTTGGATGCAAAATAAAATTTGGATGGATAAAGGAAAATTATATTGTATTATCATATATCATAGAGGGATAGGGCATATTCCATGGCATGGGGGATTTTGGTGTTTGGTTGAAGGCATAAGTTGAGAGGGAACAAAATGCATTCAAGATTTGGATTTTATTGCAAACACAGGAGTGAATAAGGGTAAAAGGGTAATTAGGGGGAATAAGATTTCCCTATTCAGGTGAAATAGCAATTCCATCCCTACCCATGTAATTGCTGCATATGGTCTGACCAACATCTGTTGAATTGATGCTTGGGCTCATATCGGTTTGGCGACTGGTTTGGTATGGTACAGGTTTATGTCGTGCTGTTTCGAGATGTATTGAATTAAGGAGGAAGGGGGAGAGGGAGATGTAGAGAGTGGGAGGGAGAGATGTAGAGAGGCGGGAGGATCTAACCAATGAGGACTTCATGGCGTTGAAGCAGTAGAGGAAGAAGGGGGGGTTGGAATCGGATAGGGAGGAGGCTTGCTGGGTGTGGCCTTGGGAGAAGTAGCAGATGAGGGATCCAACTGCAGGGATTTTGCAGTGGGGCTGGTGCAAGTGTCAATGTGGAAGATGAAGAGGATTAGGGTTTCCATCTGAGGCTCGGGTTCTTGGAGGGGATTACATGTTCTATGGCATGCCGATTGTGCAAAAGGAGGAGACGTCAATGCAGAAGAGGAAGGTGATCATCGATGCCAAGCAGCTGTGGACCTTGAGCGAGGGAAGAGAGAGAGAGGTCAGATTCTCGAAGGCACTTGAATCATTGAACATGAAAGGGGGGGGGAGTGTTTTCATAACCAAACTGCAGGCACCTTTTGAACCGTTCCGACTTGCATTGGTTCGGTTCATTAGAGGATGAACCACCTGGTTAGGCAATCACTGCTATCTAACAAGGTGTTTATTCCTTGTCAGAGGATAAGCAATTGCTCCCACTCTCACCCCCACCCCCCCCCCCCCCCCCCCCCAAACCCCCACCCGCAAAAAAAAATTGGCCGTTTGGTTGGATAGGGCTCACTAACTTCCTTATTCCATCCCTATTCCACCTTCCAAACAGGGCCTTAATGTGTTTGACAAAGAAATATACTAAACCTTCATTATTGGTATGATGCAACAAATCAGCATGTTCAAGTATATTATAATGCCCAAGAATACTGAGGTTAATATGATCACAATGATTGCCATAAACCTGTTGTTATTAACCCAAGCACATGAAATTTGACAGTATGAGCTGTTCATACATTTTTGATTACTTAGTTTCAATAATTTTGTCATTTCTCATTAACAGTGACATCCCCTCAATAGCAAGCTTAGAACTGCTTCTGCATTTTGCAATTCGCACATGGAAATCATTGTCTTGTTTTTAAGGCCCTTGGGCACTAACACACAGGAATGCAAATCAGAATTTCTACGCCCCAAGAACTCATGAGGCTATCTTAGATTACTGTTCCTGCAACAAGTAAATGAATTGGTGTTATCAAATTAACATGTCTTATTTGCTTAATTTTGCCTAGATTTGTGCCAAGACAGCAAATAAACTATTTATTAAAGAATTTTTCAGTGCTAATCATGATAACTGTCTGATTGTGGTTTTAACGATGTTGAGAATAGGTATTTATGATAAAAAGCTGATTGTTAGCTGCCTACATCTAATAGCAAGCAGCTGAATTAAGAATCTCTTGTTTTGACACCTTTATATCAGTTCCAGTGCAGCATTATTAATCAACTGCTACATCAAGATTCTAAACTTGTCAATGTCTGCTCCCATTTATCCAGGTGGTTTTGAAAGATTAGTTTCTTCAATTCTTGATCAATTCTTAGTTTAAGATAAGATGGTGAAGCTGACAATGATAGCACGCGTTACTGATGGGCTTCCATTAGCAGAAGGGTTGGATGATGGCCGTGATCAGAAAGATATTGAATTCTACAAGCAGCAAGCTAAGCTTTTATTTAAGAACCTGTCTAAAGGGCAACATGAGGCTTCAAGAATGTCAATTGAGACTGGTCCTTACTTTTTCCAGTATCCTCTGATACGTGCATTTATGGATGATAGTACTAAATTTTCTATTTGTGTGATTGGATCTTGTTGATTCAAGACTAGTGTAAAATTGAAGCCATTTTCTTTTGGAATGTTGCTATGGTTGAACTTATGCTTTCTGTTATCCTAAGAAACATGTTTCCATTGTAATTTTAGTTTCTTTCTATTTTCTAAATATTCTACAAAAATGTAACTTCTTCCTGAGTTCTGAGTTTTGAGTTTTCTACCCTAAATACATTTGTGAGTTGGGAATCGGACACTCTTCATATATATATATATATATATATATATATATATATTGAATTAGCAAAAAAGCTTTACCACAAGAAGTGCTGGACCTTTAGTATATTCCTCATGAATGGTACTGCAAACTTCTGTTTTCTATTTGAACTGCTGAGCAGCCTGACTGGTACATGCTCGATATGATGGTTATAGATCACTTGTTTTTGCCACATAATGTTATGCCATATTTCACTGTTACCTTGACTACCTGTGCAGCTATATCATTGAAGGTCGTGTTTGTTATTTGACAATGTGTGATCGTTCTTATCCCAAAAAACTTGCTTTTCAATACCTAGAAGACCTCAAAAATGAGTTTGAGAGAGTCAATGGGAACCAAATTGAAACAGCAGCAAGGCCGTATGCTTTTATCAAGTTTGGTATGTTCCGTTCATTTTCACTCACTCTTTGTTTCTTCACATGTTTGATTTCTCATTATGTCAGCTGCTTTATTGTTTTTTTTATATTTTTGTTATGAAGATACATTCATACAGAAGACCAAGAAATTGTACTTGGATACTCGTACCCAGCGTAACCTTGCAAAGCTGAATGATGAACTTTATGAGGTTCACCAAATAATGACTCGCAATGTTCAAGAAGTACTTGGTGTTGGTGAAAAACTTGATCGTGAGTTTGAAATCCTTTTGTTTCTTTATTGCTCTACATATGGTCATTTTGTTAAGTTAGTTGGTCATTAGCAAATGCGCAAGATGTGGCATTGCATTCATAACATCCCATACATGTATTCTTTAGAAATTGATTTGTTTCTTGACAATTTCTGCTTCTATACAATATATCTATTAGCAATCTCACGGTAAGGCAATTTATCTAAGATAAGCAATTTATGTAAGCCATCTACTGTATTGTTTTTCAAGAGAAGTAAAAGTTTTAACTAGCATTCTAGATCTATGAGCATACTTTTTTGGTTGCTTGATCACAAGAAAAACCTAATATTATTAATCTTTCAAAGAAAATCAAAGCATAACAGCCCGCAAGAAAAGGTTCATAAGAAAATAAATTGCCTAGTTCTTTTATTTCTTACCACTTTTTACATTGTAAGTTTTCTCAACTCTTTATATGGGATATCCTGACAACTCATTTTGGTTCATATGAAAATAAATCACCTTTTTTTCCTACCCCTCTTGACAATGTAAGATTTGTCAGCTATATATTTAGGATATCCTAACAACTTGCTTTACACAAATTGAAATAGTTTTTTGTAGACCTTACAGAAATACCTTTTAGGGGCGTATTTGGTGTTACTTTGCTGGTGTAACAAACTAATTCGACATACATATCCATGGAATTATTTAAGAGACCACCTCATAGAAATATACATGTTGTAGTAACACTTTTTTTTACCTCTGGGTCATGTTTATTGGATCTTTTTTTTTTTTTTTTTTTTTGTGTGTGTGTGTGTTGGGGGGGGGGGGGTTTAGTGGGAGGGTTCAGGGTTGCTCTAGACCTGCTTTATATGATATTTATGGGGTTCAAATTTGAATCAGAACTCAATCCATGCACTTGATCATGATTTGGCTGGTTCAACTGTACTTGTGTTGGTTAAGTTTGTATTTTATGTATCTTACTTAGACTTTGGAGCAATTTTGATTAGGTATAGTTGGTTTTGATAGGGTTAATTCCTATTTTAGTAAACCTAAATGTAGTTCCTTTTGTTTTGAGTTGATTTTGAGTCAGTCAGGGCCTCTTGCACCCTTGCACCTCATCTTATTAACAATAAAAATGATGGCTTTTGTGGCTTCTTCCAATTAATTAATTGCTTAATTTCTTATATATCCTTACCTTTTGCTTTGAAATTTATGAAAATTGACAGTTCTAATTATGCCAAACACACCTGACATACATGTGTACCCCTTTAATTTGGATTATAAAGTAAACATGAACAAGGTCTACTTTGTCATGACACCAAACTCGAACTTGAGCTTTTAATACTCCAAAATAGAGATCGATAACATTGTGCAAATATGAGTGTCTGTAGTTAAATAGCTCCTCCCTTTTAGTAGGATATTCTGATGGTCTCCTATATTATTTTAGATGATATTTATCTCCATGATATGGTGAGGAAATCGGACATGTTAGTGTACCCTGAATCAGGATAATAGTTTCCTATTTCAAGTACATAGTTCACCTATTTACATTGTTTATTCAAGTCATTAAGCTAGAAAAAATATAAGATAATATTGAATTGCCTTTAGGGGGTTAAGGAAATTTACCCATGCATTTTTCATTTTAGAATACCCTCAGCATATTATTGTTATTTTCTCAGAAAGCAGAAACTCTTTATTTATCAAGTTTCATAGAGTGTTGACTTAATGTATAGTAAACAATAAGCATTTTTTGTTGATATCTGTTGATGATTTGTCCATGCAGAGGTTAGTGAACTGTCAAGCCGGCTAACATCTGAATCTCGCATCTATGCAGACAAGGCGAGAGATCTAAATCGGCAGGTAAAAATAACATGATTATACATCTACATCTCTATCTACTGTGAAATTTATACATATTCTAGAATTTTGTATGGAGTACTTGGGCTACATCATTGTGTTTAAGGTTTATCAAACTAAATTAGTTTGAAATATCATTATGACAACCTTCACATATTCACGCTGAACAACAACCATCCTCCCCTCATCCACCCAAAAAATTTAAAAAAAGGATGCTCCCTCAACCAAATGATGACACTTCTCGTATATCTCATTAAACTCAGATACCTTTCCACTCCAAAAGGGAGCCAAGACTCACCATAAGCCATTACCAACCCTTCACTGACATGATTGATTTTCAGTTTTCCAATCCACAAAGCAGACCACCACTATTGGAAAAGCTAGAATTTGAGAAGATTTCACCACTAGCTAATTGATCCTCTCTGTAAAACAAACTCAACTTATTTTAACAACAATGAGCAAGAAGTAATAATTGGTTAATTTGAAGGAACATCTTTGGGGAAATTACATATGCACCTAAAAATATTTAATGTTAATAAGCATGAAGTTTCTTCATACATTCTTGAGCAAAGAAGTTGTATTAAATATGTGTTACATGAATTAAAGTCGAGACTGGAGTTAGAAAATTCTCTAAGTCATAAATTTTGTGTTCATTAATAAATCTTTATGCCTGGGATGTGGCATATTAAGTCTGGAATCATACTCCCCAACAATTCAAAAGAATACTTGGAATTATTGGTGATCACATTAGCTTTTAGATTTGCAAACATTGATTCTCCCAAATAACTCTATACCAAAATGATTGATGGATGCTCTGAATAACTGCAAAACAGTCTTATTGTAATTCAACAAAATTCTTCCTTCGAGTTATAGAAGCAAATATATGCTTCCTTATGTTTTAATCAAAACTTTTGATGAACACATGCAAAATTTCTTCCTTTGAGACTTTGGACTATATCACCGAAAAAAGAAAAGACTCTAATCTGAGCTGGAAACATAGAACATTGTTTTCTGTAAAATGCAGTCAGATCATGAGCGATTAAATTGTATTATGGTAATATTTGTGAATTCAGATCAAGTTTGTCTATTTGGAACAGCATCTTAGTTCTGAGAGTGAATTGTACCTCTGGCAAATCTGTCTGTTTTCCTTTTCGGTAGTTCTATAATATGTTTAACTTTTGAGAATTTCTAGAAGAAAACAATGTAACAATTATTGCTTGCTATGTTTCAATGTTTGAATGTACTCTTGGTATTTGTAGATTGAACTAAACATCCTGTTAATGGTTTGCCTTTAATTATTTTATGGTTTACATTGCTCCCCCATGTCATTAGTGTATGAATGAGTTTGCTATTTAGTCACTTAGGCATTCTAAAGTTCTTAATTAAGCAGAACTCCTTCAGTTCAAATAAAGTCTGTATTACAACCCAAGGACCCCCAAATAAAATATGATTTACATAGTATATGCTGTGCATACAAGTCTTGACTGCCTAAATGATGAGGTCCTTTGCGCACTAATCAAGATGTTCAAAATTGAGTATATGGGAAATTTGGTGGAAGAACCCATTTCACTTCTAAGATAGAGAGGTGGACATTTTGATGCTGATCTACAAGATTATCCTTGCCAACCAACAAGTCTTGTCCTAGCATTATGGGGTTAGGTTTGAGGATAGATGTGGACAGATGAAGTTTAGGGATGCAAATCATGTCATACATAATCAATCATTCCGTGTGTCAGGGACAAACAGAACTTAGGCAAGAATGAGGGTGAGAACAAGATGTTTAATTTTACTCTTTTCTCTATTCAAAGTGCATGGAGAATGAGAACCTGCAAGGGAGTTAGAGTATGATCTGGAAAATATTTGTTACCTTAATTTAGTGGTTTGTGATTCAAAGATGTAGCAGGCTTATGCCATTTCTACTTATCAGTGGCTTTCATTGACCAAACTGTAGCATGATCCTGTGGCAATTTATTTAATGAGGTTTTCCAAGTTTTTTCTTTGCTTGTCCATCTTATTAATGCCCCTTAGTTTTGGAAGTTCCTATGATGTGAGGAATCAGGAACTTAAGTGTCAGAAGTTACATACTTCAGTGTATCTGCAGTCTCTTTTTTGGCCTGATAAAAAGTATTTTGAACATTAATTACTGCTGTAAGTAATCAGATTGAATATAATATCTATGGTTGAAGGATATTTGGTTGGTCCTCAAAAGCTTGAGTAGCTTATATTATGTGGTGATCCTGAGGATTTTTTGCATAGAAAGATCTTCTTCATAAGTGGACTCTGAGAGACTATAGCTTTATGTCACAGTAGATTATGAAACAGCCGATAGAGAGTTCTTATACAAATGGAACTAAGTTGTAATTATTGTAGTTCAGCTTTTGATGCCAAGTTCATTGTGATTTTGCCTCCAGTTATTTGTTAGCTCTTATTTGAAAGAATGGAAGTGAAAAATTTGTAGGGTTACAAGTTCAATCAGACAACAATGTACCAATTAGTGACCTAGAACCTAGACAAGAGATTGCAAATTGATGTTACTGTAAGTTTGCTGCTATGTATCATGCAAGTATATAGATGACATAAAAAGCTTCCAAGTCAAAGTCATACGTGGAGTAACAGATAATTAGTAAAAATGTTAGACACTGAAATCAGTTATTAACAAATAGGGTAAATTACAAAAACCCCCCTGACGTTTGCATTTATTACAGTTATACCCATTAATTTTCAAAACCTACACTTGCACCCCTTAAATGTATTGGTGTTACTTAAGCCATTTCAGAAATGTGAAATGACACAAAATTGCCATCCTTTATAAATCAGTTAAAAGAATCTATCCCAACTCATTTTCACTATCTTCTTCCCCCTTTCCCAACTCATCTTTCTCTTTTTCTCCAAGAATAAGGTTTGTCCTTACCAAATCCACCCTCCTTGTGCGACTAATCCTGCAGAATTGTAGAAGCACATTCGATTAAGGCCTTGGAAGTGGCAAAGAGCCGGCTCCTTGAGAAGCAACTGAAAGCTTGTTTTATATTCCACTCTACAACCTTCACAGAAAAATATGATGGCAGATTAAAGATCAAACAACAATTAAAAACATAATCACTTCTCATTCCTTGGAACTTAGGTGGGAAATAGGCTTCCCATGTGCTGCTTTAACATTTGAGGGAGAAGAAGGTAGTGGAATTACCTGGGAGGAGCTTGAATGGTGGAGCTGCCCTTCTCTCTGTTCTTTGCAATGACCATACTGATGAAAGAACCATTCTCCCCTTCTGCTGGGCCTGTGGAAGATGAGGTAGCAACTGCAGGATGGTGAGAAGGAAGAGAAGCTTGTTGCTTGGCCACATCCTCAACAACTCCCCCACTTCTGTGAGCCTTCAGGGCTTCTTCCATCAGTGTCTTCCTTAAGAGCTCCTCCTCAGCATCCTTCAGAAACTTGAACTTTGGAGGGGGTGAGGACCTGACCCTATTCAAATCATCTTCTTTTGAGGATTCAAAGAGGGGGTTCAATCCATGTCGACTGTAGCAATCCAAGTGGGTCAGAGGTGGGGTGAAGAAAGGAGGGGAAGAGAGAGGAGTTAAAAATGGGGTCATGGGGTCTCAACAGAGACAAGCAAATCACTCAAGCTCCTTCCTCTTGAACTTTTCCTGCTCCTCCCTCCTCTGGATCTCCCATCCTCTGACTCCAAGTCCTCCTTTGTCTCTTCTTTGATGGTGAAGGGAAGTCTTGGAGCCCCGAGAGGCTGTGTAGCCTCATAAGCTTTGCCTCCATACTGTCTTCTCCTCCTCCAAATAGACTCAAAAGATGATCTTTTCCTGAGTTCAAGTGGAGGTAAAGCTGAACATCATCAGAGTGATCCGTGGCATTAGCTGAAGTGGAGATTTCCTGGGGGTTCGGAGTTGTGGGGCTTAGAGAAGATGGCTTCTTCAAGCAGAAGAGATAGAGGACCTCTCTCCCTGGGTTGGTGTAGTTGTCCTCTATATATTCATTAGCTCCTTTCTTTTTCCACCAGAACAAGTAGTAAAGTTCTGCTACCAACGCCAAGAACAAGTAGTAAAGTTCTATTGGCCTTTTTGAGCTTGCAAGCTAGTGGTGGTTTTCTTGCACTCCATGAACGATTCCCGAGTCCAAGCTGGGATTTTTGGGAGCAAAAGCTGGGAAATTAGGGCTTGGAAAACCACCACTAGCTGGTGACCCTAACTTGTTGAAGGCCATTTTGATCATTTCATAAAAAAATTTATTACATGGCACTTGAGTCCCATTTTGGATTAACAGGCTGCCTAATGGTCTGGGTTAAATTGTAGGGTTAAAACAAATGTAAAGGGTGTATGTGTAGGTTTTTAAAATTTACTGGATTTAAAGTGTAATTTCGACGTAACCTCAGAAGGGTTTTTGTAATTTATCCTAACAAATATTATTGTTATAATCAATATTTTTCTGCTCCATCTGTCTAAAGCAAACCAATTCAGAATTATTTGAATATTGCCCACAAGCCTACTAGC
This sequence comes from Cocos nucifera, assembly GCA_006176705.1. Classification (NCBI taxonomy): domain Eukaryota; kingdom Viridiplantae; phylum Streptophyta; class Magnoliopsida; order Arecales; family Arecaceae; genus Cocos; species Cocos nucifera. The sequence goes on from QRFJ01000122.1 coordinate 1,958,905, forward strand.
ATATTAGAAGATTCTTAGAGGGTCCAAGGAGTGCTCAGGAGAAACCTTATGCTTGTAACCTTTTGGCATCCCTTCCTTGATTCTAAAATGCTTCAAATTCATGGTACTCATTAGGAACCGTATGGCTTCTTATGTAGCAACCCCAGCTTTACCTAGTTGTATGCATGCCAGTGTAGGTGATAGGATTCTCTTTTTTCTTTTCTTTTCCTTTTTAGGTAAGTTTTGGGTGGAAACTTGATTCTCCTCATGCACATGCAGAACATTGTTATCCATTGAATATCGTTATTGTTATTGGTGGTAATAGAATGGTGGCATTGCGTCAAATACATAATGGGTTGTTGGCACGTCCATTGATTGCCATGCATACAGTTCTCCAATTTGTTTCTTCCCCCAATAGGCATCATGTCTTCTCTTTTGTAAGTTATCTTCTGAATGAATTATTTATAGTTATCTTATTATCTATATTATCATTTATTTAACGTGCATTATGTAGAATAGCAGGGTACATGGGTTGCTAGCATGGGACTAGATACCATAAGCATGCTATGTGCTTATATCTTCTCCTTTTTTTCTATGTTATATCTTTCTCACTAGTGGTAAATCTATAGCTGATCTGGGGTCGTCATTGATGCACCAGGCTTTGATTCGGAAGTGGGCTCCGGTTGCTGTTGTGCTTGGAGTCGTCATGCTTCTTTTTTGGGTCAAAAAGAAGATATGGTGATTCCATGTATTGAAAGAGGCAATTGCGATTTTTGTTCGTCATATACAAATGTATACATTTCCAGCTCGGTAATACCAATGTTTAGATGTTGTTTTGCAAGAGACAAGAAACACGCCTGGGTGCTATTCTTCTTTTCGCCTGCCATTAGAGTACATTGGAGACAAATCGGATGATGTGATTAAATTCTGCAAATATTAGTTGAGATAGTACTAGATATTCAAATGTCATTTTTTTCCCAGAAAAATTAAAAATAATTACTTATGTGGTCTGACTTTATGAAGGCAGCTTACTCTATATAAACTGATGAGGGCAGGCTAAACTTTATGACTAGCATCACGATTTAATCGGCCTGGTTATATGATTGAAGAACCTCGACGGATGTAAAGCTATCATGAAGCACGGGCCGAAGGGCGTCCGTGTGAACTCTAAGCTCATGTAATTGTGAAATACGAGTCTGCATTTGTCTAGAATATCTATCAATGATAATCGGTTTTAATGACGGATTTGTCTATGTTATCAAATATTAATTTTTATTAAACTATCAATGATTTTTATCATCATGAATAGGCCTTTCTATTGTAGCTAGTTATGCATTGATGAAATCTTTCACTTAATTACTTTAGTTTTACTTGATAATTTTCTATTAAATGATTTAAAGTATTTGAAGTTTCTTAAGAAATAACAGGTCAAAGCATTAATTATTATCTGCTAGAACATATGATAAATGGACTCCGCTTCTTTCGCTTTGGGAATAAATGCTTTTACTTAAAAAATGGTTAATGTTCAATAAATCAATGAGCGCGACAAGAGAGAGAGAGACGGGGAGGGAATAAAGCTGCGGGTTGGCCCTCCTTTCTCGAGGAGTCAATCATGATAAGAACATTGGATGAGAGATTGTCGTGGTAGTGGAAAGGATGCTATATGGGTTTATTAACTTCGGCCCGTTCTTCTTCTAATGCCCTAAAACTTTTTGAGTTGTGTGTTTGGAACACTATGAGGCATTCCTTAAAACTTTTGGGTTGTGTTCGGAACGCTAGGAGGCCTTGGTGTGCTTGATCGGGAGAAATCCAGAGATCTGGACGGATGCAGATTTGGCTGGAGAAGAGCCGTGGGGTGCGAATCTAGCTAGCGAGCATTTGGGGGGCGGTAGGCGAGAGAGAGAGAGCAGAGTTCTGGGTTACGGATAGAAACTATCCGCATGGACTTAACAGGTATTAGGTTTAGCATTTGGACGGAGCCATAGAAATGCAAATGAATCTAGGCAGATTTCTCTGATCAATGTTCATCTTAGTCATGTTAAGTGGGTAAAGGTATTGAGTCATGATCCATTGGTTTGACCTTGGTTCTAGCATTAATTAGACATGAAGGCCCAACTAATTTTGGCCACACCTAGAAAAGTAATGATGAAATGCCAGGTTATCTCGGGTAATGAAGTGTGGATAGGGTGGACTTCAGGCCAATTTCAGTTGATCTGACGTATATATACTCATGTCTTGTATTTGGGATGATCCTAATCAACCAAAACATAATTCTGTATATAGCCCCGGGTCCAAGAGTATTTCCTGATCAAACAAGACCTAAAGGTATTGGGGTTGTCAAATATGTGTCGTAACAGTAGAGATATAGCAAGAGTTACAGCGAAAATTTTCCAACAAGTTGATTTCAATTTTCTGAAGCTTGCTTTTTTTTTTTTTACAAGGTCAATCTTTTGAGGAAATAGATGGAACGGTTTGGTAGGCCTTCTCGTTTGGATGCCCGTGGTTGGCTTACATGGCAATCTTTTATTAGGTGGACTCGGTCGACTGCATGCCGCTTGGTCCAGCGAATCCGCTTTCACCCAAGTGTTTAAAAATTGTTCCTTCCGAGGACTTATGGTAACGAGGTAAATTGCTGCTTATACCATGCATGCCAGTCTACCACACGGTAGCATCGTGTATGCACATCAACCCGTTCTTTCTCCTGCATTATATAGCACATGACTTTTCCATGTGGTCGAAGCACATTGATCCTTCGTGCCAACTTCGTCATGCATGTTACTCTACTACACGATAACTTCTCGTGTCTGTTGATGTGCATATCACCACGTGAGTCCAGCGCAAGAATACCAAACGCTCTGCATGACTTGTTTCAATCTGGCGCGTCTATTGATGCGTGGTCTCCGCCAGTATCAGAAGCCGTTGAAATCGTCCAAGTGTTTAAAGATTGCCTGTTCTCGAGAACTTCTTAGGGCAACGAGGTGTGTTTTTTTGTCGTTGTCTGCTAGGCTTTATAATTCGGGCTTCCACCTCTCGTCTCCCACTAGCTTTTCGGGGCTCCTAGCGCGCGCATCTCACCTCCTGCTCCGCCGTTGCCATCGACGCGCCGCCGACTTCGGCCAGGTATGGTCGGACGCCACCACCTCCTCTCTTTCTACACCCCCTCCCTTCCCTCCCCACAATGGCCGATCCCCACCACTACCATCCCCTCTTCCTCTCCCACCTCCGGCAGTACTGCCGGACTGCCACAATCACTCTTCTCCTGTCATTTTCTTCCCCTACTTCCTCTCATCAAGTCCTTTGTTCTATTTCCCTCTCTACCTTTCGCAACACTAGCTTCATACAAAGATGGCTAATGGTGTTGTTTGCTACATGAAAGTACGTAGTTTGCTTAATGAGTCTAAATCCAAACGGGTTAAATTTTGTTCCCTTCACGTACAGAAAGCAATTTTTTTTTCCCTTAGTTGTTTCCATCAGGAAGTAAAATGCAAGTCCTGTAGGGAGCTTAGTTTCAATATGGTTAGTTATGTTCTAAGTTTGAACCATCCCCGGCAATTGAAGCGCCGCGACCAGTCGAAACTAAAGTATATTTGATGTTTACCCACGGCGGGGGTTTATATGTAATATATCATTAATTTCTGAATTTGACAAAGTCCTGGCACGGAGAGTGTGGGGTTAGCTCAGCCTTGATGTAAAAGTTAGAATGCAATATCTCACTTTAAGTGGGTTGATATGCCATAAAATCTCGGTCGACTTTGAACCAGTTTCGGCAAGTCATGCGCCGGAAATAGTTCAAAATTGCTGGTCGCTTGGAAGGCCCTAGCTATAAAGTGACTATATTATTATACATTTCAATGAGAAACGGATTCCCTGTTCTCCCCCTCGCTGTCTCACGGCTCCAAGTTCAGTTTCTGTGCTATATGATCTCTTGTTATTTCTTTTACAGTAACTACCGGTAATAATCGAACTAAAATGGCTGGCTCGGGTACCGGCGGAGAGCACGCAAACTATGGTGGCTCAACTAATGGGAACCCGGGCGCGGGCGCGGGCGGGGGCGGCGGGCAGTGTGCAGTACGGGAGCAGGACAGATTCATGCCAATTGCCAACGTGATCCGTATCATGCGGAAGGTGCTGCCAACCCATGCGAAGATCTCTGATGACGCCAAGGAGACGATCCAGGAATGCGTGTCGGAGTACATCAGCTTCATCACCAGCGAGGCCAACGAGCGGTGCCAGCGAGAGCAGCGCAAGACCATCACCGCGGAGGATGTCCTGTGGGCCATGAGCAAGCTTGGCTTCGACGACTACATCGAGCCGCTCAGCCTGTACCTCCAGCGCTACCGTGAGCTCGAGGGCGACCACCGCGGCTCCATCCGTGGCGAGCCCTTGTCTATCATCAGACACCGCAGCCCCAACCCATCCACCGATGTCGTCCCACTCTTTCCACAGCCACCACCACCACCTCCGAGCTTTGTTGTCCCACCACCTTCTGGTCCCCCTCCTCATCTCTACGGTGACGCTGCAGCTGGAGGCTATTATTATGGGATGTATGGTGGTGGAGATGGGTCTGGGGCAAGCACATCCCAGGATCCACCCGTGCCTGGCTTTGACCATTCCTATGCTCCCTACAAGCAGTAAAACTCGGGTGGCATCCAGGATGCATGCTAGTCTCTAAGTGGAGAGAGGGATGAATATATATTATTGGTCTTCCTATTATGTAACTGGTCGCAGAGAAGAGAAGGTGGATGGGGAGCGTAGTTGGGAGTTGCATTGTTGATCTTTTGTCAAGGGTTATGAGTCGAGACTTCTAAGTAATTATTCGACTTCGGTAATAAAACAGCACCTCCAAGTACTTGTACTTGTAGCATAAGTTGTTAGAAGAATCAATCTCTTCTTTAATCGGCTACCTATTTTAATTTTGTCAGTGAAAGTGGGTATTTTGCTTGTTAGGCGCTGCAAATATACAAAACTTGATACGTGTTTTGCATTGGCCATGATCCCCATATCTTGTTTTTTATTTTTTATTATTATTATTTTTCTAAAGAAAAATTCAGCAAGTCAAGAAATTGAGTTGAAGGAGATGCCTGCGTTTCCTGTGATCCCGTCTATACTTTTTTTACTTCATTTCATCTTGGCAGTCTTTCTCATGTTATCGCACATTCTCAGTTTATCACACTTGATGATCAAACTAATTTGCATCTTATCACAAGTGTCATAATTGAATGTAAGCTTACCCAAAAAAAAGTTACGGAAAAAAAAAAAAAAATCCTATACTGAATTTTCTCACTGGCCGTCAACGGGATGATGTCTGAATTTTTCTGGAAGATGCAACCAACAAACAAAATCATAATCCACAGCTAGCCTAACATAATATTTATTTACATAAGTTTTAAATTTATATACATCACATGCTTTGCATGAGACTGATCTTTTGCTTAAGATCATGAATCTGTTTTATTGAAATATAGGAAACCAAACATTGAGTTTATTGCCATTAGATTGTGCTTAAAAGAGGCCTGAGAGGTTCGGATCAATCAGAGTTCGTTTCAACCATTAGATTGCATATTAGATTTGCTTTCAGTCATCCGATGGTGCATCAGCAGTGGGCCGTCATCAAACTATATTGGAAGAAGGTCCTCAACCATCCGATTGGATGTAAAAATAACTCTCAACTGTCCAACGACGGTGCATCAGCCTTCCGCTCCTATTCAATCTTGTGAGTTTTTTTTTTTTTTTTTCAAAATATTTGTTTCGAATGACACATACATCCTGTAAAATTTTCTAAATAGTATTTTTATTTTTTATAATGATGCATATATTTTTTTTATTTTAAATTTATTTTGAATCCAACTTACTTCAATTTGAATTCTTTTAATCTACGAATCGAGTTTTTTTATATTGATGATCATCTTTCCTACAAAATATAAGAAGAAGCATCAATCTCCAATTTTAGTTTTACTTATCCTCAAGTAAAAGAAAAAATTAGAACCAACATGCTAAAGAAGAAAGCAAGTAATCGATGGAAAAAGTAAGTAGAGTTGCAAAATAAGAACAGGAAGAAATTCGAATTTAAAACAAATTTAGTAGAAACTAGCTTTTTATTCTTATTTTGTTTATTTTAATGCATAATTATTTTTAAGTAAATAAAAATTTGTTGAGATATATTTTTACATTAAATTTAATAAACATAAGCAAAAATACAAGTGGGCACCGACCACTAGGATGCTATCACACAAGCAAATATGAAAACCAAGAACAATGCTTATAGAATATGCACTAAGCAAGATTTCGCATAAGGATTTCAGTGCACTACTTAACTCCAAATTTAACTAAATCGCTCTTTATTAAAATTAAAATTCCAAATCTAACTCTTATGTTACTATGCCTCTCTATCAAAATAAAAATTGGATTTGCCTACAAAGTTGCAATACCTCTTCTTGCTTTCCCTCCAACTCCAGTATTTGTCATTGAGCCTGTTGCTTAACTTAAGATCATACTACTTAAGAAAACTAATATTTATAAATCTAGAAAAGTAATTAACTATTATCCTTTACAGTTATTAGCTACCATTACATTATGATATTAGTTTTGTTTCCTCCACTATCTCAAACAAATTCCTATCATTTTTCTAAAAAATATGACATAACTATTAAATACTATAAAAAGAGATAGAAAAAGATAATAATACATTTTTGAGAAAAAAAGTAAGTTAATATTTTTGATATATTGAATTTATTAATGCACATTATTATGACCATAAATAGAGAGAACTTACGAACTATCATGAAATCAACATGTATAATGATCGTATGTTTCACATGATATTCTTAGAAGGGCATTCTTAAAGTATGAAGTTAGAAAATTTTCATGATATAATAATTTCTGACTACGAGACTTCAGCATTACTCCAAAATAATCAATAAACATACTTCAGATAATCTTAGGAAAGGATATTTGTCTACACTCAATTTGCGCACACGTGTTCACGCATGCGGGGATACGTCCACGCATGTGCACGTGGGCAGGAGAGAAACAGAGGTTTTCATGGTGCAAAAACAGGATTTGGGTATACGTCCATACATGTGCATGTGTGTGGGAGAGAGAAGGTTTTCATGATGGATTTGGCATATCAAGTTGCATGTGAAAGGAAGTCGCAATGCCCATGATTTACTTAGAAAATGATGTGAAGTATGGAGGGCCAACGCATGAACAAAGTATATTCTTTCTTTTTGTTTAAACTAGCGTTTGATATGCATATTGCACGTGAGAGCTATCACGGATACAGATAATGTATATTACATAAAATATCATCTTATTCAATAGATAACACTATTACATTATGTTTTTAGTACATAATTTATGTGGGAACTAATCGAAGACTCGTGCATTGTACGGGATGGATAATTACGGTCTATAATTATTAATTTTTTTAATAATATATATTTATAATAAATATTTTTTTTTAAATTTTTAATATTTTATTTTATTTATTATATATATATATATTATTTTTTATTTTAGAAAATAATATTTTTTTCTTTTTTTAAAATTTTTATATCTTCTATGCATCTGTCGATGCTGCCGCATCCTTCTGTCATCCCACCATGGCTCCATTTCTTTTTCGATAAATATCGATCTTAATCGCACCCCCATCCCCTTTCTTCTTCTCATATCTTTTTTGCGTCCGTCGGTGCCGTCCCACCACTACTCTCATTCTCTTTCGGCAAATGCCGATCCCGATAGCACCTCACGACGCTTTTATCGGTATTGCCGTCTTCGATGCTACCACTGAAGGAAGAGAGAAACTTTCTCTCTCTTTTTTTTATAAAATAATATTTTATTATTATTATTTTTTCTTTCTTTCAGTTCTCATACCTTCTCCGCACCCGTCGATACCGCCTCATCCCCTATTGCCCCACCATGGCTCCTTTTTCCTTTCTGCAAAATAATATTTTATTTTTTTAAAAAATTATTATTTTCGTCTATTATCTCTACCCTATTTTTATTTTTATAATATTATTTTTTTTTATAATTTTTAAAATACTACATTATTATTATTTAAAAATAATATTTTAAATTATTATTAATAATAAAATAATAATATTTTTTTCTTTTTTTTTCTTTCTTCTTTTCAAATTATATATATATATATATATTATTTATTTATTTATTTATTTTTGCCCCTCCTTCCTTCCCTTTCCTTCCTCCCACCGCCTCCCAATACGCCATCCCCACCGTGTGAGGCCCAGATCTTGACTGTTCGTGCCGCCCCATTGTCGTTCATGCCGCACCCGCCATCTACACAACCATCAAACCACCTCTCCTCCCCTCCCTTGGCTCCGACACCACTAACCACCCTCTCATCCCCTCCCCCGACTCCGATGCCACCAACCCTGCTCCCCCTCCCCCTCCTCCTCCGACGGCAATTTCTGCACGCTCTCGAATAGGGAAGCTTAGGCGATAAGTCGAATCGTCGAAAGACAGTCTAAACGGATGGAAGGCTTATTGGAGCTGAGTTGGTATTACTTTATATATATATATATATATATATATATATATATATATATATATATATATATATATATATATTTATTATATATGATATGATGTTTTTTTTTTCATCATTAGTCAAGCACGTAGTCAACTTTAGTGGTGATCATGTGAAACAAGCGAAGTAAATCTTTCAAAATTAAAGTGCATATATCAAAATTCATTAGAAGAACCATATATATATATATATATATATATATATATATATATATATATATATATATGTATGTATGTATGTATGTATTAAAGGATTAGGACCATCCATACTCTCTCTCTCTCACACATGAAAGACACAATATTTGTGACTATAATCATGTCCCTTGGATTTATAGGATTCCGATTTATGTGATTCAGAATAAATGGAGGATTAATAACACTACATACCTTTGGCCACACGATGATAAGTGGCAAAAAGTGAATGGGATGGGTCGGGTAGGTCTAACATAGGCATAAAGCAAACTCCAAGTCTAAACCTCGGGCTTGAGCTCGGCCGAGACTGTACCATTCCCAGAGTGTCAAAGAAGGGGGAGAAATTAGCCCTGGTTTTCTCTCGCCATTAGCACCACCCATAACCTATCATCACCTGCGACCCCACCGCCCTCCAGTGCTAGCAATCCTCATCATCATCTATCACCCCGTTGATGTCCACCATCACTCACCACTGCCACCATCATCGAAAATCTCCAGCACCAACTCCAACCATCTCTATCACAACCTATCACCATCAATAACCTCTGCCATGATCCATCATTATCAATAATGTCCACCATCAGCCACCGCGACCAACAATCTCTACCATGGCCCATCATCATACATGATCTCCACCACTCATCTATATATGGAGCCAACTAGAGCTTGGCTCACATATGTTCGGAAAAACGAACAAGAAATACGTGAAAGAGAGAGGAAGATTCTTCAGATCCATAATTAAACATGGAGAAAGCTCAAGTCAAACAAATCAAACAGAAAAATCTGCTTGTTAAGACGACCATCAATATCCAAAAACACAAGGCTTTTTTGTCAGCATTTAGCCTGCAAATCTCAAGTGCATTATTAATTAACAAACACGCAACCAAAGGCCGATGTTAAGTACTTTGAGCACAAGTTGCACCTAAAACAAGTTAATACGAGCTATAAGGTCGTTTTGTTTGATCCCACAATAATTTTTGATGCAACAGTGTCTACCCCACTAGCACCTTTGGTCCATCAGGGAGCCAGCTCACACGGTCTCAAAAATCCTAGGAGTTGGCCAACTGATGATCCGACATCACTTCCCAAAGTTAGAGAAAAATGCTTCCAAGCAACAACAATCCAATTTATTGGTGCAATACAATACCTCTCATTCCCATCACGAAACAACAGTAACAAGCAACAACATGACAATCTATAAGCACCTGTTACGGTCATCCAGCATGATATTAAATAATAAGGCTGTGATTTTCCTTATTCATAAGAATAATTCCTAAGAGCCATATTACACCATGATCTCCACCTTTTGTTGGCCAAAGTTGGTACAAGTTTAATAACTCAACCAGCATGGTCAAGCCACCAAGTTATCTGCTGTATGCGTTCACTCACCTATAACTTGACTTCCGCAGATGCCAAAAGCCAAAGTCCTCTTTTTTCCTGTATGGAAGGCCATTATAAAACATAGTTATCAATCAAGCTGTAATTGTTACAGATAGTGCCAAACCACAGATCCAACAGTCCTCAAAAACAATATTCAGCAGATTTGACTTCATCTTTAGCAGTGTATGTTTGGCTTTTGTGCTCCATAATTTGCGTTTAGATGTTGAAGTACAATGCACAAGATAATTGATGGCGGTCAGCCTCAATATATAGAATACAATGACAACCTCAACAACCTGGCATGGGCAGCCAACAAACATGGCTTTCTCACTGCTGTTAAAGTGCCATCAGGAGCCATTGGAACCCTACTGGAGCCTCGGTAAATGACCGGAGTCGGGCAGAATGATAAGCATGATCGTTTTCCTCTGCATCAACATCTGAAATACATTTACCTGAACAATAGGACGAACGAGCAGCTATGATATTTATCCTCTCTCTTTTCTGATCAGCCTCATGGACGTCTCTCAAAGTGAAACCATATCAAAACCTTTGAGTGTTCATCACATGCTCAAAAGTATTTCTAACATGTGGGAACCGATCAGCCCACTGTTGGTACCCTGCGGGCGAACAACGAAAATTAAAATAAAATAACTAAAATACAAATATATTATTTGAACCAAAATCTCGATGGACTACAAGCAAAACCCATTCAATGCCATATCATCCATCACACCCAGTCTGCACCAAGATCAACATTTTGAGTCATATAATGAAAGGCTATGTTAGTGAAGGAATGAACAAAATTTTCCATCAGCCACATGCGCTCCTCTTGAGTCCTATACATCCTTCTAAGATCATAACACTGGTTGTCCAATACAAAATAGATGGCAGGATGGGCAAAGCTCAGACGGTTATTTCCAGTGTTGATGTTAGGTATGCAGGGCAGTAATGCAAACATGCAAAAAGTCAAGAGGTATTTAACTGTTAGGAGAGATCCATGTTCGTCTCCATCTCACAACCTGTGTCCAGTGGAGAAGGGTGGATCATAATGTGTTCGCAACCGCACAAGCGCGCGCACATGCAGGCAGGATCCTTGCTGAAGGATAGTTGCTGCTGTCCAGATATAGTGGCAGAGGAGAGGGTTTAGGTGTTGAATGAGAGGACAGGATAGAGAGAGAGACATGGAGTGGGATCCAACACCTTCCATTCCTCATCCCTGCCGGTGCTACCAAACAGTTTGGAGAGTATGAGATCAGAAAGGCCAACCTTAGCAGAAGGTTCTGCCACAGGCAGAGGGAGGAGAGGTGAGAGAGGAGGCTGATTTTAGGGAAAGAAAAATTCATACCGACAGGAGCTTGCTGGTGAGGTCGATATGCAATACAAGAAAGAATAACACTGTGATGGAGGACCAGAACATCGGTGGTGCAGCAACAACGGATCAGTGGAGTACAATGGCACCTATACAATGGTAGTTTAAACTTTCACATGGTGGCACAGCAGACTGGCAGCAAATGGTTAAGCAGATCAGCAGAATATCAGTACCCCATCCACGCACATTGGCAGCAATGGCTGACCGATCAAGCAGCAAAATTGCATGAGGTGAAGGGACGAAGCAGGTCAAAGGGAGAGAGAAAGATGGGAGGGATGAAAGAGCAAAAACAAAGTAGCAGTGATCACCATGGGTCAGGTGGCCAGCGGTACATAGATAGTAGGAGCCCGTGTCGTATGGCAACCATCAATTCATACAAGATCGCAGGTTGACTTCAATTAAAATTTATTTAACCAAAAACTGAAAAAACCCAAAAAATGGTTCCAACCAGTTGCCTGCTAATTGCCCAAGATATTTTTTATCTATTTTAACAGTAGTCGGGATTCTTACAATGGAATCGGTAAGTACCACCAAAAAACCCATATCTCATTTGATGACAAGCAAAATCGATAGAAAGTGGCATCCCCCATCAACCCAGTTAGAACCTAGTTCAATGTTTTCTCCGACAATAAAGGCCTCTACAGTGACCAGGGTCAGAGATAGGTGGCCTCCAGGCCCAATTTTATATTGCACCGGGACAAGCTAATTGAAAATATTGGATTCACTCAGTCCTAGATTGGCGGGTTTCCAAGCCTAGATATAACAGAAAATATAGATTTGTAATTTTTAAAAAAGAAATCCAACTAATAGGCAAAGACAACAGTTTCTATGAACCTGCTGTAATTATCTGATGGAGGTCCAATTGGTCCTCTGCATTGTTGCTCGTCTCCCCCTGATTGCATCAAGTAGGATATGTAAGCAGTTCGGAACACTGGCTAAACATCAAGATGTAAAATAAAAAATTCACAAAGGAACAAGGATAACCTCATTCAAACTTCTGACAAGGAGCCGAGATAAAATATCGATGCTACTTCTGTCAAATCCAGGACTGTTTAAAAGAGATTCCTCCGTTGTTAAGTCAAATATCAAAGCACAGATGCTTGAAGCCATCATGTCAATGAATGGATCATTGCTACTCTCTGTGGTTATGTTTAGGAAGGATAGAAAATATTGTTAGTGTACAGTGTGTTGAAGAGGAAAAAATAGAAGAAAGTAAATCCAAGTTCCAAATTTAAGCAAATTTGGAAGTACATGCGTTTTTCAACATCAAAAGCAGAAATCTTCCTAGCAGCTGCTTGTTTAAATATAATGAAGTATTGCACCATTTAAGTGAGGCTACTTGTAACAACTTTAAAGACACAGTTACAGCCATTACATTGATAAACAAATTACTTGAAAAAAGCTAGTCAACATACTAGTGTTGTTAAAATATTCACATAAGCATAAATGGGGCAAGAGTAATTTCTTAATCCTCTAGTAAATACCAACATAGCACACACCAGGGATCAATGGGAGCACATTTTCCTGTCAAGACTTTCTTTGAGAATTACTTCAATAAATCCTCAAGCTGTACAGAAAATTACACTACATTATGGTTGGCAACAGTTTCTGATGAATGAGAGGTTTGTTGGTCACAACTATGGTTATAAATGATGGCCAACAACCTCATAAGCTAGACATTCAAAATCAAAAGACAACAATCTAAGATGTGGCTCAAGGTGATGGTTACAAGCTACATCAGTAAGGAGATGGACATCTCCAGACACATCAGATGTGATAATATAATGGAATGGCAATGTAGAATCACAAAGCTATCGTCATATAGGTGAATGTGGCTTGATACTTCGGTGCACATGCTTCTATTTTTACTTCTGAATCCTCAGCTTCTCTATTCATTATTACTTTCAACAAGTTCAGGGTAAACCTCAAGGATGGATCCCTGGTTGTTTGGGGATTAAAACTGCTTAATTAGTTGGGTAAGTTTCCAGTTCATCAACTAGCCTTCTTAGCTTCATGGAAAGCACTTCTCTGGCCCAAACCTGTATTGAAGTTTCATCACAATTTTAAGCATAGCATTAGCTTCTATTTAAAAGCTGATCTCATGATCTTCATAAGCATTAGGAATCATACTTTGATTTGTAAACCTAACCATATGGATGAAACTTAGTGCTTGTAGATTAAGGTCTTCATCTTTGCTTCTCAAGAATGGTTTGACAAAGCAATGCAGCACTAAAGCAACTTCTCATTTCTAATTAATATTTGGTTCCACTGGTCTTGTGAAGCCAGAAATGATAAATAAGGAGCAGTACCAGTCCACAAGGCTAATGCTTTTAGAAGATGGACAAATTGAGAACCCTCCAGTTTAACTTGAAGTTCATTTCTCTGCATCCAAAAAAAAAAAATCCTTTGTTATAAAATCATAACAGAGAATATGTGGCAGTGGAGTAATTACAAACCGCTGCATACAAATCAGAACCATTAGAAATAGTGATACAACATACATTTAGTAGAAAGTTCAGGATAGTGTCGCATGCTAGGAATATTGGACCATCATCCTCCCCCATCGTTCCATATCTTCCAATCATTTTCACAAGGCAATCCACCACCTGCTAAGCCAGAACCAGTACTTGTTTTCTTCACATATGCTTATGTTAATGAATTATATACTGTGATGCCATGCATTCTCAACGTTTATATTGGTAGGCATATAAATAGATTAGATATTAGTATGAGAATTGGTAAAGCTTTTACTAATAAATCAATATAGAAATATGGCTAGCTTTAAAGAACACATACAATATACTATGCATTACCATTGTATGGGTACATGAAGGTCCAGCAAAATATTTGAATGAAGTATTTAGATTACATACTACACTAAAATATTGGTAGGCATATAATACACCATATATGCATTATTTTTATATGATATTAGGCAACCCTAAGGGAATCCATATACCCAATTCCATGAATCTATAATATCATGCTCGTCTTTTAAGTTCATATTTAGTAACTGATACGATAATCTTTATTCCATAATCAGGCACTTATTCTTGATGGATGCTATGAATGGCACGTGAGTGCAAACATATAATATTTGAAAGACATTTCTGCTTATATAAACTCAATATCGTCTGCACTCTGCAGAAAACTCTGAAAAAGTATACACTTTACAGAGCACAGACCATTGAACATTACATAAAAATAAAACAGAGGGTAGAAATGGTATAACGATTCCTTGCCACCAAATCCCACATTGATAACAACAAGCATTCCTGACAGATAAAAAGGTAAGAACAAGCATTTGCTAAGAAGATAACAATCCTCACACAGAATGATTCATAAATAACCAGAATAACATCTGTACAAACAAAAAACTTTTATCAATAAATTCACAAAGCACAACTGAGCCAGCTTGCAGTAATGACATAACAAAATACAAAAATAACAGAAAAACTAAAGTATAACAAAGTTACTTGCATGTTGTCTTGGCTCATACAAGGTCGCTTTACAGAGAAATATTTAAAAATATATATATATATATATCAATAAAAATATGCATAGAATCATTAAAACTTGTGTATGGTATAGACAAGCTTACAGCAATATGTCCTTCAACTGAAGCCAAGGCCTTGCATCCATCAACCTCCAGGGTCATTTGGCACAACATTGGCAGCAAGAAGCAGACAGAGTAAAAGGGGCTGTTATTTAGTAGTAATGCAAAGGACCCATCAGCATTGAATTACTTAATAGGGAAAGAAAAATGTTAGACATTGCTCAACCACATTACAGGCAGAGAGAGTGTGAGAAACCTTGATTCATCTTCACCTTCAATTGAGAGAATATATCCTACGAGATGTCGAGTCTTTTCCTTGCAGGCAAAGGGTGTTTCTGCAAGATAACTGGAATGGATATGATTATCAGGAAACCTACTTCACGATTCTAAAGATCGCCTATTGTGACAGAGATTAATACATAAAGGAACCTAATATCCAATTCCATTGAAGAAACAGTCCACGATATATTAAATGTCTGGTGCAATGTAGGATTAAACATGGCCACATAAGTACAGATCAGCAAAGGGGAAAAACACCCCAACCAAACTAAGATCAAGACAGGATGATCACAAGATTCACCACATAGAAATCAGTATACACAAATAAAGCAGCTGTAAGCAAATAGCAAAATGGAGCATTTTGAAATAGGGTTTATATTATTGCATGCATTTTCAAGAAAAGGAACCCCACCAGCCTTACCTGGATATTGCTATAAAGCGAAAATGGTATCTTTAACATGCATTCTGCTTATGATTGCTTAGACTATAGCACTCACAGGAAGATAATGATGCCTCTGAACAACAGCAGACTAGATAACTAAACATTTGAACTTTAAGGAGAAAATTTTTGCAATGAATATATTATTCATGCAAAAAGCTGAAACTGAAGGAACTAGATATATGCATGTCTAGTTGAACAGTCCAAATGTTTAAGCTGCAAGATGGAAATAGTGGATCATGTAGCAAGTCTATCGCACCTTCCAATTATTCGTGCTGCAGCTAAAAGATCATCTCCTTTTCTCTGTCCGTGATCCTACCATGAAACAACAAATTTAAGAACTTACACTATAATGTCAAAACTGTCTAGGGTCAAGATGATTACCTTGGAATCTTGTAAAAAATCAAGTACTAAATTTATCGTCTCATTGAGTCCCGCAATCGCCTTCATTAAGGTGCTTTCATTAATAGGGTGATCTGAGAAAAAAAATTATACAACTTCTAAGGATTCTAGGAAGAATATTCCCTAAAGACTTCAACTGATTCAAAAAAAAAGCAAGTTTTAATGCATGTATCATGTGAACATGGCTAAGAGCAAAATGTTCCAGCAAATAAGCACAGAGAGATAGAATGGTTACAGGAACTAATCAGACATATTTTCCAGGCATATCTTTGAAGCTGTTTCTTGTGTTTCCCTCCCAAACAGACACAGTTGTGTATCAGTGGAATGTTCATCATCCATGCTTAACCACATTCACTGTACATATGAAAGCATTATGTTGTGCAACCTCAATATGGCATGAAAGTTTTACAGAATCAAAATCTATCTATCCATTCTCATTTGTATCTCCTATCTGCTTATGAGCTTTCTCGAGAAAGGAGTCCATTGATCTTCTGTATAGCAACTTAGGATATATCATAGTATTTCTATTGTGCCTATCACGTAAATAACACAAATGTTAGGATTATCTAGTATCTACCATACATTTTGGAGCAGTAGTATCTTCTGTCTTTGCAAACCCCTGTGAGAATAGTCATCAAGCTGAGAGAAACATTGCAATGGACCTAACCTACTTTCAGTTGTCTAATTATTTTTTGATTAAACCACTTGATTAATTTTATTAGATTTTTGTACTGTTTCCAAAGATCAACATCTTAATATATGCCTTAACGCATATCCAATGAACATAACCAATCAGAAATGATTTGAAGACATACAGAAGTTTACAAGAATTTTACTGAGATTTCTTAGTCACTTGTCTTGACAAAATCTGGAAACCAGGTCTAGGTTTCCAATGAAAAATGTTTTATAGTCCCTTCTTTAACACTTGAATTTAACCATCTTTCATTAGCATCCATGCATCACATATGATGAAAAACTACAACGATAAACCGTAAAGTTTATACACATTGCGCTCCACATGTGTGTATATATTCATATGCATATACATATTTATGTGTAATAACATGTATACATGTCTTGAATATTTTTCATACTAGGGATGAGCTTTGACGCAACAATAAGGTTGCTCTATTCGAGTTTGAAACATGGAAATAGCCTCTCTGCATGCGGCGTAAGGCTACGTACATCTAACCCTCCCTAGACCCTAGAATGGCAAGAGACACATGCACTGGGCCACCATTTAACATGTCATATGTGTATGTGTAAGCACACATGCACGCATGCACACATACATACACACACACACATACATACTACATAGTTATATATGATCATGTGTTTACATTTGTCAAATACAGATTTAAAATGGATAAGGATCTATATGCCCATATGATCAAGGTTTCCAATCTTGGTATTGGGTATCATAACAATATGTTATTGGTTCGATACAGTACAAGTTGGTATTGTACGATATGCACCCAATACCGAAACACCCTCCAACCATTTTTGTCACTTTTTATCTTAGTACACCTCGATACATGTTGGTACAGGGCCTGTATCATACTGATTCCCACCTGGTACAGTACACTCCATACTGGACGATACAAAGCGGTATGGCAATTCATGCATACGATGATCTAGGTTACAATTACCTAGGCTTCTAAGGACCATCTATCACCCAAGTGGTCAACCTAGTGACCCCTCATAACAATGAGGATATACTTTCTGTTGTTTGTTAAAATCAAATGCTAAAGCATAACTCGCATTGATGCAAGCAACCATTCACCCATAACACATGCACACACAAATGCACTAGATATACTAGTTTTATTTTACCTCTTTATGACTTATAGTCCACTTACCAAAATATGAAAAACAAGCATACCCATGCGATCACTCTATCACCCCCACAACCAACATACCATATATAGTTGGAATCACATTTAATGTTCCAAACTTAAAACTTTGTTCCAGTAAACCTCAACCACACTGAGTTTAGGCATTAGAAGTTTTCGTGATTTACCCTAAAAGAATCCAGAATAAATGAAAAGAAAACAAATGTCAAGAAAAATATGTGAGACATCATTCATAGTATAGTGTATAATTTGGGATCTTTGACTGTTTAGCTTTGGGTTATGCAACAAAACTATCAAGAAGGATTAGATAGAAACAAAGAGATCTTTGAAAATATTTAATAGTCAATATATATAATCATATTTTTTGGTAAAAATATAACAGATGGCAAGCTAATGCCTATGGAAGTATGAGAGTACATTGTATTGTTTTGGAACCTTTGAGTGTTTAGCTCTGGAGTTGCATGCTACAACTATCAGAAAAGATCAAAACAAAAAGCAGATAACTTAAAAAATATAAAAAAGTTATGCATGTATCATCATACTGGTTGGTGAAACTATATCCCATGAGTCATGACACAGTAGTGCTTGTGGAAGTATGTGAGTACAATGCAAGATTTCTATATCATTAGTTTGAGAAATCTAATACAAAAATACCATCTAACAACATGTAAACATCAATGTAAGACTGCAACTGTATTTACCTCACTACTCACAAGTCCAGAAAAGATACACTACATACTTGTCAACACTAATTGTTAGTTAAAGTGTTTTCATGCTGAAGAGAATGCTAGTTAAAATATATCTGGTTTTAAGACAATGGGCATGAATGAAGAATACATGAAAACTATGATCATGTAAATCTTCTTTAATTAAAACATTATTGTGTTAGAGTTACAGTCCTTTAAAGAAACATCAAGAAATTTATGTTTTCATGAAATAAATTGCAATATTTTAACCACAACTGGATAATACATGGCCAAATTAGAATCATTTGTTAGTAGTTACAAGATGAAACGTGACAAATGCTTTGGCTGTTTAACCAGATAACTGGAACCCTTTCAATACAAAGGTGGTTTTATACAAGGACACATATATCTGTCATGAACCTCTACATTAAGAGAAACTAATAATAAGGTACAAGACATGTGGTAAGCCATTAATTGACCAATTGAACTACATGTATTATGTCACCAACAAAGCCCAATTTATTGAACATAATTGTGCTTTTGACAATAACAATAATAATATAAAGCCAGAATATGGTCAACAAGCTTGCTAAAAATTATTTATAAATATACCTTCCGCCCCACTAACATTTGAAATCAGTTTAATGATCTTCTCTATCAATGAAAATGATATAGCAAGATTTCTCTGCTTCTGGGCAATGGTTTCGGCAGTATTTGAAGAACTTTTAGAAGCTTCATATTTCAAGTAGGCAAGTTCATTGAGAAGAACAGCAACTTCAATCCTTGAAGACTCAAGTACGAGTAACAGAAACCTATAAACAAGTCAAAAGAATAAAATATTAAGTAATTAAGTAACTGGTGCAAAAGATCTGCTCAAGAAAAAATAAGCAGTGTTTACTTGTCAACTGGCAAAGTATCCTGGTCATCATTCTCATTCAATTTACTGCATTCCAGCAGCCAGTTTTCACCAACTATAGACATCATGGACTCCGCCAGAAGAAGAGCCTGAAGCTTTTCAGCAGACACTACACATTAGAAAATAATATCCAGTGACCAACAATGCATCCTTCTGCAAAAATGACAATCAATTTCTATTTCATATGTTTTCCTAAAGAAATCATTGCTCTCTTCTATTTTGGATTTTTTTTCTTCTTAAGGTTTTCATCAGAACATTCAAAATGATCCATAAAACTTTCTTTAGATAAGTAATTCTGCACTACTAAAAGATTGATTCTATTAAGTTTTTTGAAAAATATCATATATAAGATTTAAAAATTACATTTCTTTTTTTTTTTTGCATTAAAAAAATCAACACCTCTATTGATGGAAAGAACAGTTTTACATGACAGCATTAAAAAGCATGGACCCCAATAACATGCAATGTCAGATGAATAGTTGTCCCTGTGCTAAAAAAAGAATAGTTTTTCCTCCGCCAACCAAGTTTCATTCCGAACATGGAACTCAGGCTAGGCATGTAACATACCAACCCGGTTTTGAAGGATCGTCATTATGCCAATACGTATTTGAGCTGCCCAAATTTTGCTTGCCTTCGACCTTAGAGCATCATGAAGTAGCTTCATAAACAACAATGCAATGCAACACAATTAGACAGTCCTATGACAGCACTAGATACGGAAGATAATTGAGTTGATACCAGATGGATGACAAAAATATGGCAAAGCAGTCATGTGTTCAAATGAAACATTCAGGCAAGGTGTGCTGGGAACATGTTTCAAGGAGAAAATTATGAACAAGAAAGGAAGTCTCCCTATGTCATAAGATAACTGACAAGGAGCAGCAGCTTGCAGTTAGATTTAGGCTTCTCACCTGATTAAACAACAATAACATTTAAAACAAATACATTTACAGATAGATAGATGGTCCCTTGATCCGGTCAGGTCAAAATCAAATGCACAATATCCAAAATAGAAGTTCACACTCAATGGAGAATATCTTTGATTTTCTCTGATTTTGCCTTCCATTATCTTATAATATAACCAAATTAGCAACATGAATCACCACTGCAATAGCAAATGCCAGAATGACCCAATACATGATCTTCCATTTCTACTTTCCTCAACTTTTTAATTCTTTAAACAGAAACAAAATGAGAAATACAAATCACTAAATGCAACAAAGTGCACTACTCATTGAAACACTCTAAAAAGTTTATCACAGTGGCATGTAACATGCAAAAGTTATCAGATCTGAATAGCGAGATGTTAAATTCCCAAGTAAAAAAGAAAGTGAATTATCATGGATCTAGAAAACAGAAATATGGCTCATTGTACACAACTGAAGCATGAATTCCAAATGCATAATCTATAAATTATATCTGAAAAGATCACTTGTAAATTAACATACAGTGTTATTTGAGGACAAAAGAGTAGTGAGTAGGTGCAAAGCATCAAACTTGAACACATTTTGCAGGACAGCAAACTGTTTGGCAATAGAAGCCACCTGAACCACAAAATGAATAGTCAACTACAGATATAGAAATTTATAAATATTTGATAAGAAACAATAGAATTAAAGATCATTCAAAACATTAATCAGATAAAATGAACTTTTACAGATGATCATGTGTACCATGCATGAGATGCCTGATATGTTTTCAGTATTCATCATGTCCGCAGATAGCTTATTCACAACCAACTGTAGCAGTCGCATGGCAAGCTCCAATGACCGAGAACCTTTGGAAACAGAAATTTTTTTAAGCAATGCAAAGTTATTGTGGATAGTATATAAAGATAAGGATCAGGTCAAGTAGGGGTAGCCACCATTCAATCAACAAGGAAAGCACAAAGAACAGATTCATTTATCTAGCACCCAGTTCTGATGTTACAGACAAATTTCCATGCAACTTAAAACTTAGTATTTGGAACTATCATGGCACCACATGACCAAGGTCAAAACTTAGTAGTATTTGGAACTATGGCACCACATGACCAAGGTCACCCACAGCTGGACCCACAGTTGACTAAAACCAATCATATATAGCATCTTTTCCCTCATTTAACAACTACCTGCAAGTTCTAGAAATAAATATCCATTATGAATGGCAATAGTCAAGTAGTAAAAAGGCCCTTTCATAGAACATGAGCTGACAAATGCATAAGCATTTTATGTTAGAATGGACAATATCACTACATACAACCATTTATACATTTCAATGCTATAAGCAACAAGTTTCTTTAACCATATATACTGCACTAATGTCATAGCAGTTATGCGCAAAAAATGCAACCATTAACAATATTAAACTGAATTGTGCAAGAATGAGCACTGCCAATGGTGAAACAAGTGTGACCTCACTTCATATGGTCCACACTAATGAGTTCACATCTCCAGATTATTGTATTCAATAAGTGATTGATTCAATAACTTCAGTTTGATCTGATGTAACAGATATCACTAAAAGTGTTCCACAATGCGACTTATATGATTTTCATTATTGCCTCGCTTATCTTCCTGAAATCATCCTTTTAAGTGCATAACCAACCAAACAAGAGAAAAATCAGGAACAAGTAAAGCAACAGAAATCCTTTGTTTCCAAATTATAAGAAATGCGCTAAGAAAATTTGGACCACAGATCTTGATAGGAAGGCAACGAAATGGAGCCAAAATTATGCATCACAGTCATAATATCCATGAAATAATGCTAAATGAATCACAAAGCAACATTTGTTACAACAACAACCAAAACAAAATGTTTGACTGCATATATTCTTGCATGTTGACCTTATGGAAAACTTAATGAATCTAATTTCAATTCCCTTTCTATCCAAAACAATGAATTTATGGTCATGATGAGTTTACTATGGGCAAAAATTTGAGATCCAAAAATGAAAAGGAAAATGTTGAAAAATGTTAAAAATTAAAGAACAATATAAAGGGGAAAGAACGGGAAATTTTAAACATCTTGATAGATAAACAACATGCAGCAAAGCTTTAAAGTTGTCATCTGAATATTTGCAGAAAATTATGAGCATGAATCAATCAAAATTCTTAAAATCAAGTTGTCTATCAAGTCACTAAATTTGAGAAAAAATGCAACATATCTAAAAGTAACTAAGAATTTATTAAGCCAACTATTTTCAATGAGATCCTATCCAATATAACAAGTCAAAGTGTTGCAATAAAAAAAAATGGTAAACTATCAGCACATGATTGATACAAGTTGTTTCTCACAAAAAAAAAAAAAGCGAAAAAACCAGATTGCATAATCTCTAATTATGCAGCTTTTTTTAGCCTCTAAAAACCAAGATCACATAGGAATGTCCTAAACCCTCTATCATTGCAACCCTTACTTTAGCATTCTATCAACTATCAAGAACCAAAAAAAAATGAAAAGGTACTGGAAGAAGCAATGAAATACGCCAAAGTTACTAAAGTGAGTTTTATAATAAAGAACTTGAGTTTCATAATGCTTTGCTTTGTAGAAGACAACTAAGACAGAGTCAATGTATAAAGATTTACTTTTAGAGACTATTTCTCTCCAGCGCACACATCTTTATATAAGTTACTTATCACTTTCACTTCACCATGATTATATTTAACTCAGCAGAGAAAACATTATGATATGACCTTCACAAGGCCCTTCCTCCCCAACAAAAAATAAAAAGAAAGGAAAACATAAGTTTTGGTAAATACCATCAGTCAAAGTAGAGATATGTGGAGCTAGCATGTCCATTACTCTAGGCTCATAAAATTTTATGATACTATTTTCTGAAGCTGTTGCAACCAACAATAGATATTCGTAGCATTCTTCAAAAATTGATGGGTCTGACCTGGATAAAAAGCCAAACAAGTTTCCATATAAGTAGTAAGCAGAAAAGGCTTAATTAAATAAAGACTATAATTAGCAAAATATAAATTCAAGTTAAATAGCTAAGGGGAAAAAATTGGGTTTGATACTTTTGACACAACACATTGCGTATGCAATGCCTTCCATCTAAGCTCATATAATCACATTTAGCATGTACCGGTGAACCTTGAAGTGTACAGAGTAGCACAAGTTTGTATCCACTTAATCTCAATGTTTGGAATAGCCTAATTTCTATTTAACATGGTTTTGGATAACTTCTTTATTGATATTTCTTTTTACTGAATGTTGATCAGTCAGGGCACTTGGAAAGCAGGTGCTGTGTTAAAAGTGCCCACAAGCATCAGAAAAAAAGCAGCATCCAAAAATCTAAGCATGCGGGCATAACACACAAAGACATTTACATAAATACACATATATTTACACATGTAAATCCTCAACATATAATGTTGAGGATTCCTTAGGTGTATGTTCCTAAAGTTGTTTAAGTATTCTTCGGGTATATTTTATCTTGCTTGTGCTTAAATTAATAAATAGATGTGAGAACTTTGTGGTAAAAGCATCCTGCCACTTTGCTTTAAGGTCCAACACATGAAATTAAAAATCTTTTGCATGGTACTCCAAAAAAACATGGTGACTAGTGTTCGAACTTTGAACACTTCTGGCTAATGTAAGCAGGATACCTCAAGGCAGAGCGCCTAGACATTTCATGTCATGTACAAGTGTCCAAAAGTGTCGACCCTTTCAAAAACCTAAAAATGAAGTGTCCAGGTAACATAAGTGTGCAGGATTTGATTTATAAATCAGAGGCAGCAGCAACAAAAGAACCATTTTCTGTATTGGACCAGAGGCTAGAAGTAGATTACTTAAGCTTCTTGCAATACTTCCACAGTCCACCATACGAGTTTCATATGATAGTGGCAGAGTGCAGGCAAAAGCATATGATGCATTACAATGTAAAAATATTTGATGCCTCTTTATGGTTTCTATGATGAATTTGAGCTTATTTTCATATGGGTAAATATACCTATGTAATGCTAGCCTGATAAGTTTTTACTACAAATTATGCAATGCACATGTTAAACATCAATCAGCACAGATATCTATGCTGAATTATGGTCCTAGATTTCTAGAGATTAATTGCTAAAAGCACGTTTATTTGTTCAACACATGCCTATACCATAGTACAAAGCATTTAAAGCTAGTCTATGTTAAGAAAAGTGGTCAGGAATATGGATGAGCTAACAGAAGCTCGAGCAAGTTCCTTGCCTGAACAAACTTGTACTTTTCTTTTACAAATTCATTTAAGTTATGCAGCATTTGAAGATAGAGTCAAGCATTCCTTTAACTTCTGAGAAATAGAATAAACATATCTTATAAACCTGCCTTGATGACAATTACTTTTTAAGATGTGCACCTTATAGAATCATACAAATATTTTCTTGCACATTACAGTCAACTAGTCTAGTCATACAAAGAAAAAGTAGAGAAAGATTGATGTGGAACTATGAAAAAGGTTGAAATTTTCTAAACATACCGAATGGAAAGTCCCTACTTACTAGAATGTGGCATAGCTCTAAACGTAATAACAGCCAAGGGTGATTGCATCAGGCCAATCATCTTAACATAAAGTTTAGCACTACGAGTTGTACAGCACAACATTTACGAACTAAATTTAAGCACTCCAGTTAGATAAAAATCCTCAAAGATCAGAACTTTGTATTCCAAAATAATCACTTTTCCGCTGAATAAAGAGGAAATCAAGTAGACTTACGATTTTGATATGATTTCTGCTACAAGAGGAACTTTAGAGATCATTTCCTCTGAAGAAGCAATCTCTGCTACCCGACAAAACCCCGCAAGAACTGTAACAGCGACCCTCAAATAAGCTTCCCGATTCTCGCCACCCTTAACATCCCTGGTTCCTTTGCCCATTCCTTTAATTGAATCCGTAAGCCAACGAATCACTCGAAGAAATCAAAAAAAGTCACCAGAAAAAACAAAAGATTTGAGAAAATTTACCGGTGAGCAAAAGACGGTGGAGGAATCGAGGGGTGACGGCATGATAAACCTTGAGGATGGAGGCGGCGTCGTTCCCCTGACAGAACTTGGTGGCGAGGAGGAGACCGGCCAGCTTCTGCTCATCCCGCTCTCCTCTCAGAAGCTTCAAGCAGTCGTCCAGAGAAGGACCGGCGGACTCCTGAAGAATTGAAAGGGGATGAAACAAAAAAGATCAGAGCTTTTTTTTTCGAGGAAGAATTGAAGAGAGGATAGAAGAATTCACCATGGAATTGGACGAGGACATTACTGTAGCTCTGCGAATAGACGAGGGCTTCGGCGAGTGGCCAAAGACGGGGTTTTTGAGAGCAGGACGGACCACGAACGGATCGGATCTCGTACATCCGAATCCGCATCCGACTCCTCATGGTGAACGGGAGCTCGTATCTGCGCGAGATGGAATTATATCTCCTTTATGATTGAGTTAAAAATAAAACGGACAAACTTTTCTGAATAAAGATCGACGTCTTCAGTCCATTATTTTGTGTTTTGCCCGGTAATTCCTCGCACACATCATTGTATCAGCGATCCATGACTTCTGGACTTTTTTTTAAAAAAAAATATTTTTTAATATTTATTTCTAAATCTATTTTATTTTTTATTTTTTTAAAATATAGTAGTTGAGTTGACAGGACGTGAGATGGTAAAATTCTATATTGAACGTGTGATTTCAGGCATAATAGTGCATGTTCAATATGCCGCTTCACGTTGACATGGTATTTTATAGATTAAAAAAATAAAAATAAAATTATGTATTCAATATATAATTTTTTTTTCGCTGCTTTGTTGATCTCATATATCGCATGGCTGGTCGAACGGCAGGGCACAAGAGGTCGCCCGCGTAGAGCCACGGGGACTCTCGTTCGTCGAGGCCGAAGAAGGGAAGGGGAGGAGGCAGCGAGTGTGACACGGATGATGATAAAAAAAATATTTAAAAGATAAAAAAAATAATAATAATTTTAAATTTAATTTAAAAATTTTATTTATATAATAACATATAATTTAAAAATAATAATAATATATTATTTTTTAAAAAAATATTATTTTTAAATAATATGTTATTATTAATAAAATAATAAAATGAAATGAATTTTTTTAAATATTTTTTTCATCTTTCTTATTTTTGTGCAACGTGTGGCTAGCATGGGGATGGGATGCTCCAGGAGGAAGGGGAGGGAAAGAAAAAAAAAATTAGAAAGAAAAAAAAAATAAAAATATAATATTTTTATTATTAATTTAAAAATATTATTTATATAATAATATTTTATTTTTAAAAAAAATATTTTTAAAAAATTAATAATAAAATATTATTTTAAAAATATAATTTTTAAATAATATATTATTATTATTAAGTAATAACATATTATTTTTCACTATTAATAAAATAATATCATTTTATTATTTTTATTGAAATAATATTTTATTATTTTTTTATCAAAAATATTATTTTATTATTTTTTATTATCAAAAATATTATTTTTCATATTATTTTTTATTATCAAAAATATTATTATTTATTCTTAATAAAATATTATCAATAATAATTTAAATAACAACAAATCATTTATTATTATAAAAAATAATATTTTATTATTAAACAAATAATAATATTTTATAATTAATCAAAAATAATAATATTTTATTATTAATAAAAAATAATTTTTATTATATAAATGATTATTAATAAAAAATAATATTTTATGAAAATAATAAAATATTATTTAGCAAAAATAGTAAAATGATAATATTTTATTAATGATAAAAACAATTTGTTATTATTTTATTAATAATAACATATTACTTGAAAATAATATTTTTAAATAATGTTTTATTATTAATTTTTTAAGAAATATTTTTTTTAAAAAATAGTATGTTATTATATAAATAATATTTTTAAATTAATAAAAAAAATATTTTTTTTTGCTTTTCTTCTTCTTTTTTTAAATATTTTTTTCTTTCCTTCTCTTTCCTTCCTCTTGAAGCAACCCCAACCTTGCGCCCCCCTCGGTGCATGCCTTCGACGATTCGTGGTAATCTCATGAGTCTCAGGTCGCAGCCCCACGTGGCCTCACTGTCATCCACACTGCACTTACCATCTCCGTCGCATCCAACTATATGTGACCACCAAACCTCCTTCTCTCCTCTGGCCTCAGTGAACCCCGCACCCCCTATGACTCCGCTCGACAATCATCCCCTCTCTCTCAGCCCCAGCGAACCCACACCTACCTTCTAGCTCCACGCGACCATCACCCCCTCCCTCCTGACCTCAACAAATCTACACCCCATGCCCCCTAAGCTTTGTGCAACCACCCCCCCCTCTTCCCCCCACTCGCACCATTTCATCCTCCACCTGCGCCCTCTCCGTCTGTATCTCTAAGTATGAAATAAAATTAAAAATAAATAAATCATGCCAAAATAATATTTTCAACATATAATTTTATTTTTTTTAATTTAAATTAAAAAATATATAATGAGGTAGGCCATGTCAACATGAAATCGTATGTTAAACATACACTTTCATATTTAAAATCGTACGTTGAACATATGATTTTGCTACCTTACATCCCTGTTAACTAATTACTATATTTTAGAAAATAGAATAAAAAAATAAGATAGATTTGCAAATAAATATTAAAAAAATAATATTTTTTTAAAAAATATATTTATTTTAAAAAATAGAATATTTATTCAAGTTTATTTTAAAAAATAATTTATTTTTGAATGATAGAAGAAGCATTTTTTTGCTACGAAGAGGAAGCAGAAAATTGGAACTTCTCTTTAGAAGCAGAAGTAGAAGTAAAAAATTAATTTTTTGAAGATAAAAAAAAATTTATTCAAAATCATTATTTATCATAACTATTTTTATTTATTTTTATCTAATCCTTCCATCATTATTTAGTGAATGATGTATTTGATATATTTTGATATATATATATTATCGTATAAAAATTATATAAAATATTGAATATATATTATCTTGATTCAATTATATTAATATTAATTAAAATTTTAATATTTTTTTATTATTTTAATTAAATAAAAAATAAAAAATTAAATTAAAATTAATCATAATAAATATTTAAAGTTATTTATTTATTTAAATAATATTAATTATATATGTTTTTTTTCGTAATTTGATAATTAAAAATATTTTTTTTATAAATTTATAACACAAACTGGTTTTGATAAAAATATTTATTAAATAATTTTGCTAAACACAACCTAAGAAAAAAAAGAAAAGAGATTAAAAGATTTATTTTTTTTTTGGTGAGGGCGCGTGGGGGGAGCGGCGGCGGCGGGGGCGGGGAAGAAAAAGGAAGATCAGACCGGAAAAGAAACGGACATGGAGTGAACGGCGTTAATAACGTCTCAAACCTGGTCCAGAAGCCACCGGAGGTGGTTGGCTTGACACGAATTCATTCCTCTGAACCAATTGCCGACCTGGTGGCTGATTATGTTCCACGCCCCCTCGTGCCGTGGGCCCTTAACCGTCGAAGGAATATACTCCGCTCTTCGTCCGGGCCTTGCCCTCCGGTCCCGTTGTTTTACGAAAGATCTCACGGGAAACAAATTGCCATAACGCTGGTAGAAAAAGAGAGAAATGGCGTGCAGAGCAATTCTTACTCGCCTGCCTCTCCGTCCTCCAATCTCGGTTTCTTCGGCTTCCACCTCTCCGTTCACGATCTTATCATGCCGCCCTTCCCACTCCCTTCGTGGTAATGGATTACGATCCTCTGATGCTCTCATTTTCTCTTTTTAGGTCGTGCATGCATGGGTGCAAGGCTGGAACGGCTAGATTTTTTTTTTTTTTCCAGCCTAATTGATCTCACTAGCGTCGCAAAAGTTTTAGCGTATCAAATCCAACTCTTTTTTTTTTTTCTTATGAGCAAAATCCGGCTCATGTTTTTTGTTGCATTATTGCGTTTTATGTTCCCGACTCTTGGTTTGATATGACTGTGCTTCTTCTTCTGTTAATCAACTTGCTTCTTGAGTAATATGATCTGACAATAGAAACCGAAAATATAAAGACATAAAGAAAAAGAAACGATGGAGAGGAGATATTCCAATATATGTTCCGGGATATGCTTGCAAGCATGCTGTTCATCAGTTATCTTCTATAGCTTTCTTTTGATAGTTCAATTGGTGGAATGAAGCGGTTTTTGCGAACATATTGTCCATGCTTAACCAGAAGGAGAAGGCCAGTTACTTTTTTTGATAGAAAGAAGGCCAATTACTTGACTAGTGGGCTCAGGTGTCGTGTGGGCGTTTGGAAGCGTTTCTGTGAGGGGAAAAAAGAAACTCTAGGGAGTTGCCTGGGAAGGGATTGTTGGGGCTTTTTTTATTTTTTATTTTTTTATTTTTATTTTTTATTTTTAAGGCGTAATCTAGGTAGATGTTCTCAGCTACTAAGAGGAGAGCAATGGTGCTACATACATATAAAGGTTTATGCTACTTATATTACATTCTCTAATGGTGTTATAGTCAAGGATTAAATCGTGTATTATCCCTGAGGATATCTTTCTAAGATTGAGATGCATGCCGAGCAATTTGGGATTTTAGTTTTGATACCTCCTGCTTTCCTTATTCCTTGAAGAAGTAAAGAAATTGATTTTGATCTTAAAGCCTAGTTTCGTGAATCATATATGAGCTCTTTATCACGCTGCTAAAGCCCAAAAGTTAACTATATCAGTTAATATGAGTTGATAAATTGATGGATCTGTTATAGATGTTTTTGTATCATTCTTCTTAGTCAACATGGATTAGGATAAAACAGTAGGAAAAATTGAAACTTGATTTTAAACACTTCATACTTACATGTCAAAGGTAAAGTGGCTTGTCATATAATGTTTATCATGCATTGTCTGATGTAGAAATTTTGATTGAAGGTTCAAATCTATGTGATTTTTGTGATATTCACATGTAATAATATTCTCTCACATTTATTTTTCAAAAAAAAAAAAAAAAGAGATGTGAAACATTAATCACCATAACAACTTGTTTCTTATCCTTATATTGAAAAAAAAAATTCTATAGCTCCATTTTTCTATCAAGTTGTTTTCCTCTGTCTTTATGATATTTACTTTGGTCAATAAATTCCATTTAGCTTTCAGATGTCATGTTCATTCAGAAGCCAAGTTGGAAACAGTGAGACAACCGGAGGAAGACACTTGTGCATCTATGCCATGGAAGATTAAAATGCTATATGATGGGGATTGCCCACTTTGTATGCGTGAGGTCTGCCTTATTCAAATTCTTCTACAGAAAGGCATCATCTTTTCAACATTATACACGTAGATATTGAAATATTAATTAACCATTTCTTCATCTGCTGTTAATAAGTGCCACCACAGTTATTTTTATAGCCGATAACGACTTGTCTGACTTCAGGAAAACTTGTACTAGCCTGCTATTGCAGACAACACAAACTAACATTCTTGCCGTGCACATACACACATATTGGTGAACTTGCCAACATGTCCACCTTGTTAAAGATGTATGCTTGAAACTTTTCTTTATACTAATCTGACCTTACAATTGCATATCAAACCACTGCTATTTCAGTGATAGAGCCACCACCCTATGAGTTACAAATAACAGGCTTATGCCCTATATTGCACTGGAGGTGATCTCCATGAATTTCTTTGTCGGTGTTCTTCTAAACAGAGAGCTTTCATACAAGAAAAACAACTACATATAATAGAATTCCAAAAAAAATCTTAATCTTCTTTGCTGATATCTTATGCTTTAATATGTATTTGTTACAATCATCTTAGGCAAAACTGAGTCTGTCACAGGCTTATTGGTTTGTTTTTTCCATATTTATCTTACTTGTTGCAGGTAAACATGCTTAAGGAGAGGAATAAACTCTATGGAGCTATAAAATTTGTTGACATAAGCTCAAAGGATTACTCCCCTGAGGAGAACCAGGGCCTTGACTATAAAACTGTATGTCATCCTGATATCCTGTTTTATGCTGCACCAATTGTCCATATGCATACAGATAATTGGACCAGAATATTAAAGAAAATTAAATAGAAAAGGAAAAGAAACCATGTGGGACTTCTACTGAAAATGCATGTTGATCTTAGTTAACTAATAATTGTAATTCAATATATGTTGGATTCATTTGAAATGCTTTAGTCTATTTTCTTTTTCGATCACTAGTTGAAGTCCTTATCTCTCTGGATTCCTTTTGCCCCACACATTGAATATTATCATTATGTTAATTTTAGTAATCTGTCTTAATCTTATTTCATATTTGTTCACTTTGGCTAAACGTAATGTTTAATCTTAAAATGTTCTCTATCAATAGTTCATGATCATTAGTGAGCATATTTAATTTTTTTGTGTTTATAGATGCATTTTCAGGCTAACTTTTGTTTTGATAATTTCAAGTATATTAATAGGAACAATCCATTAGCAATGGTCTTTTGATATTTAATAAATATTGTGAAAGCAACACCATCTTTAGAATCATACATATACATATCTCACTGTTAGATATGGTGATGCTCCAAAGGTTTGCATGCAAACCTTTTTATTTTTTTTTCTTTATTAAGGGAAAAGATGGGGCATTTTTGCATGCTGGCATTATCTCTCTACTTGCATTTTATGTTGACTTTGACTCATTTAGTGTTGTAGGTTGACTGCTCCATATTGTATAGTTGAATATGTAAAAATAAGAATTGGTTATATCATTAGATTAGATGTAATATTATTTATCTTCTTATTTATACTGCCCAGACATTATTTGAATTCACAAATTATATGTTAGGACTGTGAACAAATACCTTTATATGGAAATCACCATTGCTATATTTAGGTGATGATAAATTGGTATTAGTTAGTAACTACCTCATAATTGCTCTTTTCCCATCTGCATTACTCATTTGGGTGCAATTCCTCATGTTGGTTTGGATTCTGTTTTGTATTTTCAAAGCAACTGGATAGTGGCATCTTATTAAAATAACTCATGGACTTACACTGGGTGCATTTCCCATGTTGGTGTATATTCCATAGCTTGTTTTCAAAGCAACTGGATGGTGGCAACTTATTAAAATAACACATGGGCTTATACTGGGTGCATTCTAATCTATTACTCTGACAGCTGGCTTGATGAGCCATGAGCTAGATTTGACTACTTCAATTAGTAGCCAGTAGATGGTGATTTTATATGTTTTTTGTTGATCTCTTGCTATCAAATTTGAGAATGAGGCCTTTCTATATGGTAACTGCTATTAGCTTGGGTAACAGACTACTTACAGTTCCTCATATCACTTCCCTCATATTGGCTATGAATATATTTGGTTCTGTCTGAATGACTAATTTCAACTAAATATATCGAATTGTATATATGCTTTGACAAGATTTTCCTTGTCTAGATTTAAAGTGACAGAGCATCATTAATCTTACAGTTAGACATATAAACATCAGAAAAAAAGAAAATTTGATGGAATGTTTGGTTGGAAAGCTTTGTCTAGTGGTTTGCTTATTGCTCCATATGCGTTACAATTAGGAATCTCTTCTTATCTTCCTTGAAAATCTAAAGGGAGATCTTATTGTATCCTGAAAATGTTGAGGGTCTTATGGGCAAGAAGAAGTGCTGATATTTCAATTTATATTATAGATAGATTTTTACACTAGGTTATTTTTACAAGAGAAAGTGTTGATATTTCAATTTATATTATCAGTGGTTATGGGTTGTCCCGGTCACTGATCTATTGGCATTTGATTTTGTAATATTCAAATATATATAGTGGTATTTTTGTATTTGGTCTCTGTTGTCCAAAATCCATAATGTCAGTTAATGGCATTGATCGTTTTTGGCAGCTGATACATGGTTCCACTAAAAAAAAAAGAGATTTTATTAGCTTGTTGATCACGACAACCATCTCGTAGGTTACAATCTTTAAAAAGTGCAATATATTACTTAGTTCTTTTTACACTACTGAATTCCTTTTTCTTATGGTCGTTTGGGTAAAACAATATTGGTTTGCTGCAGAAGAGTCAATGCACATAGTTGTATATAAGAATATACAGAAAAATTCATCTAAATTATTTCTTTTGTATTTATTCTTTCTAATTTTCATTGTTTATTCTGTGACAAAGTTTATCCTGTACTTCCAGGTGATGGGAAGAATCCATGCAATTCTTTCGGATGGAACTGTTGTAAGGGATGTTGAAGTATGGAAAAACCATTCTGCACTAATGCCTTAATTTATCCCTGAGGATTTCATATTTGTGACTGGAACACTGTCTTGTTTTTTATGTGCAAGTTAAGGTCCTTTAAGAATATGAACATGGTTAAGTTGGTCTGATTTCCTCTAAATGAAGAAATGAAAGTGACCTTTTTAGACTATATATATGAAATTTAATCAAACTGCTGCCTGGTTTAGTTTCTTTACATGAGAGACTTCTATATCGACAAAATATTTTGTCACCCAAAGATAATATATATCTTTTACTACTTTTGACTAAATATTTAGTCATAGCCATTAAACTGATAACTCTACCAATTAGGTTCTCTTGAAGACATTTTTCTCAAAAAAGGATCATCTTGAAAACAAAAACAACTAATTTTTTGAAAATTTGCATGCATGCTAATGTAAACTTGTAACAAGTGATGTAAATACCTCTCTTTTTTTTGAATCTAAAAAATGTAATGTCAAACAGAACATGACGTATGGCAGATCATTCCTAATGCACCTTTTATGAAAATATTTATTAAAAATCATGGTCTACTATACCTACAGTACGCGGGAAACCGTCTTGTGCCACACTAGCCAAGGCTTGCCATTTCGGTATGGGACCCCATACCGGTGAAATCCCACTGTTGTATCGGTATGCGCTATGGTATGGTATGTCTGTGTTGGTACCTAGCAGTTCGGCATACCGATATGTGCCGGTACGGTATGGTAAGGGTGTACTAGATGGTTTGATCCGGTACGGAATTCTATGATATCGACACTCGATACACCGTCTCATACCATACGAACCATGTACTGACGCGATAATAGGATGGTACCGGTGCGCAATTCGGTATTGAGATGGTGAACCTTGTTGCAAATGGTTTTGTTCTTACAGATGATCTTCATAAAATGATACCAAGCCTCATTAAATAGAAGATAATTGATGATTTGTCTAAAAGAAGTATGTTTATTTTCTACGGCTACAAGATAGAAGAATAAAAATTAAAAGAGGAGAGATTAGAAATTAAAGAAACCAAATTATGACAGGGGATAGTCAATTGAACTTATGTACCACTTTGGTTAGATAACAATGCTCATAACAATAAAAATATGAGGGAAAAATCTGAAGGAAAATCCTGATTTTCCGGTCCAGGTTCGTCCAGATCTGATTAGATCAAGAGATATATTTCAAAAATTTTCTCTTGATCTCAATCAGATCTTGATATGTTTCAGATCTGATTCTTATTATTTTAATAAATAAAATAAAACAAGATAAATTAAATCAAATTGAATTTACCTAATTTGGGTAATCCTATTACCCTGTAGATGATCCTGATTGCAGCGGAAGGTTCTGGATCTTAGCCACGCAAGCGCCTGGCCTCTACCGGTATCCACTCGGGTTGAATCTGGAGATCCTCTTCTTCTCTATCACACCTCCAAAAATCAGATCTGGATCTGATCTGGAGGATCTTCAAAACTCTTTTGAAGATCTGCAGTCGTCCTTTTGCAGCAGCGCAGCCTTCTTGCTTTTGATCGCCTTTCCTTGATCTGAATCGCACCAACCTAAGTCCAAAACTCTTTTGGACGTGGAGAGCAAGGGAAGAAGAGACTATGGCGTGGAGAAGGAGGGGAGAGGCAGCCTTGGGGCGTGGGGTTTCTCAATTGAATTGCATTAGAATTAGGGTTGGGCGCAGGGTCTTATTTATAGACCTCTTGTGATCCGACTCCTTTTCCTCTCAACCAATCACAACCCTTTGTGAAATCAGATCTAAATATGATTGGTTGGAATAGAGACCCCTGGATTCCTCCTTAGAGGGCGCCTAAGACCAGTCAAACTGGATTCTTAGTAGAACTCTGATTGGAATCCAAAAGGGAGGTGGAGTCCTTGTCCAACAAGGACTCCTAGGCGCCTCCTACTTGGGCTCACGCCACCCTTGGCGTGCGCCCTTCTCCTTGCCAGGTTCTGGCAGGGGGACAGGCCCCCACCAGCTCTCCAATAGGTGCATGACATGTGGTCAAAAGTCAAAGTGTCAATGGTCAACGTTTGACCAGTCAAAGGTAGACTTTTGACCAAAGTCAAAGAACAAGAAATGGCAGGTGACCAAAAATGGCAGGTAATGTCTTACAAAATAAGACAACCTTTTCTGACTTGGACAACCTCCAGTCAGACCATATGAAGGCCTCTGATTGAGCACAAACTCCTTTGGCTCAGTCGGGACAACTTATTTATGATAGTAAAAGAAGAACGTTAGGTTCAATCGAGTGCTAGCACGATTTTCTTGAACCTAATTGAATCTCATTCAGATCAATTGAACTGGATCAGTTCAATTGATGATCACCAGATTCAAACCCTTGTTTGTGTGACCCAGTTAGGTTCAGTTCTGTATGGTAATGGGATATGTCATGATCTCTATCATCGACATCATCGAAACTTCTTTCGATGGATCAGAACTCTTCTGATTCGAACAAGCTAGAATGATCGATCATCTAAATCATTCTAATTGCTCCCAAAATCCACCAGTGACACCTAGCAGTATATGGTGGCAACCCATCAGAGCTGAATGCGAACCTCTTGGTGCAGCTACCTGTGTGATTAAGTTCTTCTATCTTGAGCCCCGATCAGATTAGGGTTAAGGTGAACTCGTCAAACCCTAAGTCTCTGTCATATGATGTAATCATTCGATTCAAGTCCAATGTGAAAATCTAAATAGAAACTCTTTCTATTATTTCACTCTGCCATGGCCATGGATTTCTGGACTTGATTCTCATGATCATCATAGGGCTACTCCTCTACCACCGAGGTAGATAGATTCCCATCTTGATGCAATCCAGTTCCTACAATGAACATGCTATAGCCAACATACACCTCAGGGTTCCATATGGCTAGGAGACCGAGTAATGGTGTAGTCAAACTATAACACCCTCAAGGTGAACTGCCGATGCATCTCAGGTCAAAGAACCAGACACACTACTGCAGCATCGAGTCAGTCATTGACGAGAAGGTAGACTTCCCTAATGACTACTCGAGGTGGTCACGCTCAGTGCCCTCGTTCTCTAACGAGTACCTGTACTCTCGCTCCGGTGTCTCCACACCATAGACTCAAGACTCATCTACTAAAGAGAAGCGATTCGTACACCAACCTTCCGGATCAATCACCATCCTCGTGATGATCCTATGGTCGGGAGCTGTTTATGAGTTAATAATGATTATTCATGTCTTAAATTTTCAACTCTTGAAAATATGAATTATCATTACCATTAACTCAAAGGATGTATCACAGACACTAAATACACAGGTGTGATAGAAAATAACCCATTTTATTAATTATAGTCAAAATTATAATTTTGCCCCTAAAAGTGTATTACAAGTGTCAGCCAATTCTGGCTTCTAGGGCACATATATCTAACAAAATCATCCTGGATACTACCATAGGAACAGCCAATTCTAGATCCGTCTTTCATCATACTGTCAAGTGTCAATACTTATCCTTAAGTTGTTGCTTCTTGGAACAAATTCATTTACGGTGGTTATGTTGGCTAGAATTTTGTAGTTTATCATACAAAGTTATCAGATATGATCTCTTACATTGCCATTCAGCAAAGTGATAACATAGAAAATGAGATCGACAATCTTACATTCAACACTAGACTGTTCAACAGTCTTTCGCACTTGTTCTCTGTACAGGAACTAATCCAAGAGATCTATTGGTTACAACCAGACTATGATACAATTATATTGAAAAAAGGAAATGTGACCTTATATGAATAAGCATGAATGCATTGAATAGGGACAGATGTTAAATGCCTCTTTCTCTCTTCTGGTGGTCGTGTGCTTAAACATAAGAAAAATATGAATTATGAATCTCAAGGGACATGGTTCTTTCTGATTAGAGTATATCTTTGCAGGCATTTAGAAAATTGTATGAAGAAGTTGGTCTTGGATGGGTTTATGCCATCACAAAATATGAGCCAGTAAGTCTTTCTACATTTAGAATCAATAATTAAATTGACAGTAATATTCTCAGTTTGCATACATGTACTTCATTTCATGAACATTAATTGCAAGTTTTCCATAAGAAAGAGGACATATAAATAATTATATATTCAAAGATTGCAAGGAAGGTCAATGCCTTTTGATTTGCATTGTCTGATGTCATCCTTTATTTCCTTTGTTTAGTTCTTCATCCTTGCATTGGACAACCTGGAGGAATTATACATCTAACTTCCATCTTATACGCTTGACGCTTGAAAGTCATGAATATTCTCTCCACCTTAGTGAGGGCAGTTTAAATATCTGTGGAGCCTGCAATCCCTGCATGTTAAGGCCATACAAAGTGGATTCTAAAAGTTTTTCTAATCGACACTGAGATTTCATATTTCTAGCTTCCTAGGTGATCATAGATTCAACATTGAAGGGATCAAAATGCAACACCAGAAAATCTCTGGGAGAAGAGGTGTGTGTGATGAAGATTGCAATATTCATGATCTTCTCCTGGAAATTCAGATTGCAACATATTCGAATGTATAAAGAATGGATCTTGCCTAGCAAGGTTTGCCGTTTCGGTACTGGCCCCATAACGGTGCCATGCCATTATGTTACTGTATCGGTATGTATGGTATAGAGGCCAATTTGGCATGCCAACACTTAGTATGCCCTTTGTACCATGCACCAGTTCAGTACCGGTATGGTCCGTATGCATCAGTACTGACTGGTATGGAAAACCTTGCTGCTTAGACTAGCGCTAAACCTAGAAGATAAAGCAAATTTATCCAACATCTCCTCGAGGTCTAACTTAACAACATATCATAGCCTTTCATTAATCATATATGCTCAATATTTGTTTTTTTTCTAAAGCATGTTAGCTCTTTCCTTTCTCTGAGAAGATTTGGTTTTTTGAGTGAAATGGCTTTGCACATTTTACAGGTGGCTACAATAGCAAATGCTGTCTATAGTGTTTGGGCCAAGTACCGTTTGCAAATTACAGGTGTAGCCATATTTAAATTTCCACCTGTCTAATTCATGAATCCATTATTTTGCTAGTCCTATTTCTAATTTCTACTTTTGGTTATTGATTGCTTATGTCAAGTCCTAGAACATGTAATATTGGTGGCATAAACAATTTACTATATCGATATGATTTAAGGAAATAAATTCATGTTCGACGTTTACATTACATATTAAAGCCAGTGTATTAGCCTATGGAGTAATCAGTTGATCCTCAAATAGCAATTGATGTAATTTAAGTAGTCAGATTCACCCTTTATTTAAATCCAGTTGCCCCCTGGTTGGGTTACTGTTGAACTGGGGTTAACACAAACCTGACTTGTCGTTTTGTATAAACAACCTGACCTGGATTAAGAACCCAACACGTTTGGCTAACCTTGCCTCAAAACCCTATATTTAAAGGAAAATTACATTGACATAGGATGTCACTGTTCATAATAATGATTGGCAGAAATGGCTTCATAAAGTGAATCTTCAATTATTTGGGTAAGGCATATTGGTCATGCTTATATTTTTAGATTTTCTTAAAAGTTTTCAGTGATTTCATTAAGTAAATTTTTCATGGATGTGCTATTTTTATCATAGGTCGACCTCCATTGGAAGACATCCTGGAATCAAGACTGAAAAAAAGAGTAAGTACACCCAACTTCATGAACATAAAAAATAAAAAAGATGCCAGCAATGACATCTTTGATGAATATACTTAATGTATTAGAAGTTATAGCTCATGTTTTCTTCAGCCACTTACTTCCAAAATTAAAGTACTTCCTGTTGGCATAATAGCTTGTATTGACTTTTTTCTAATAACTTTTGGTGCCAACTATATACACCACAGCTTTGTTGTCTTTTTCATGCATAGATTGCTAATGGCAGATATAAGAAATGGATTGACATATTCAGCACTTTGGGATTCCAAGACTAAAATGACTGAAAGTAATAGATTTTATGAGCTATACATTTGCTATAACTTGTTTGAAAATTGCTAGTTCAGCAATCATGGTGTCCTGACATGAAAATATCACTAGCATGGCACCAGTTTTGTACAACTAATAGTTTAATTGTTTTGACTACTCTTGTGCTGATCTATGTTTCAGTAACATCTGAATGCAAAAATACCAAGACATCTGAAGATATTGAGCACCCTATGAATATTAATGATTCTAGCAGTTCTTAACTTATATAAGTACAACTCAAACACCTCATGATTTATTTGATTTTCCAAGCTTACATGATTCAAAATTTTTTGACACTACCATCATATTCCAGAGTTCCAAGCTTTCAAACCCTGGTTTCATCTATGAGGACAATGAAACAATAAACAACTAGCTAAAACAGAAGCTGTATTACAAATTTATTGCTCAGATTGGTAGAATGTAAAAGATGCCTTCATTGAAGCCCCAAAATATTTATTCAGACCAATTTCTTTCCTAGTAGAAGAGGTGGTCAGACAGTGTTGTGAGTTGTAACAAGAATCTAGATCAAATAGAGAAAACAAAGATGAGAAGACAATCGGAGAAAGC
This sequence comes from Cocos nucifera, assembly GCA_006176705.1. Classification (NCBI taxonomy): domain Eukaryota; kingdom Viridiplantae; phylum Streptophyta; class Magnoliopsida; order Arecales; family Arecaceae; genus Cocos; species Cocos nucifera. The sequence goes on from QRFJ01000122.1 coordinate 1,999,184, forward strand.
CTCACTTATAGTGGAAAATTACAGATATGAGAAGAAACCTCCAATATAAGTCCTTCAGTCTTGCCACCTCTTAAAAGCCCCAAAGATAGAGATGATCCCAAAAACTCTAAAATGGGTGAAAACATACATGTACAAACACCACCCACATAGTAACCTGAAAACCCCATTGGCCAAAGGCCCAAGGAAAGGACTTGTGCCAGTACATCCTCTAAATGCAAGACATAATGTAATAAATAGGATGATCAAGCTAAGGTGAAACCCCATTGGCTAAAGGCCCAAGGATTTGTGCCCGTACATTCTCTAAATGCATGGCATAACACAGTAAATAAGCTAATATAGTGAAGGCTTAGGGACCAAATGGCTTCCTGCAGTCCTAATATTGTCTAGCTGTCGGTTGATGATCTAATGCCATCATTATTTTAGAATTTGGTATTGTGCTGAAGAGGTAGAGGCATAGAGCCACATATTTTTATCTGAAGCACATTCCAGTACTTCTAAGTTGACTGCTGTTATTCAAATGAGATCCTCTATATTTCACTGAACACTCCTTGTTCAATGGTTTCTCAGGTTCTCGCATCAGCTTGACCACCTCTATCATGAGTAGGGCTTCATTGAGCTTATTTTTATAATCACGAGGCCACCTGCTCATGTTCCCCGCTGGCCTGATCCAACTCTACCAATTTACAGCCCAAAATTACCTAGGACGCTCCTTGTTTGGAAGACAACTAGATCTAGCGGCTCAATGCTACTACAGTGTAGCTCCATGTTAATGAGATGACAGTGCAGTGAAGGCTCGGAATAAGCAGCCTCCAAGTAGAGACAAAACCACTACCACGTCCTACAGCCTTTATTAAAGGGCTCAAGTGCCTCCTTGGGAGCAATTTCACTGGGATCACTTAAAAATCCTCACATATTTTGTGAGACCCCATTAACGTTGATGTCCCAAATCCTTCAAATTCTGCAAACCTGTCTCGTTTGGATGTCTATCTAACCAATTTTCCGGTAGAAAGGATTTACACACGGATGAAAAGGTTTGTTCGAAAATCATCAGAACTCGGATGAGTTCTGAAAATGATTTTGGTATCTGTTATTCTCTTATATCAGTGTTGGTGAACTGTTCCTTTTCAAACACTTATTTGATTTTCAAGGTTATTTTAATGCTTTTAACTTTTAACCCTGCTAGTTTTAGCAGCATTGATAATCTTATTCATTGTGCTTCGATGAACTTGAAAGTACTAATTTGTTTTCCATGCTAATATGGCTTTTTTTCTTGCATCTAGGCTGGAGCATGCAGTGGTGATAAAGTCTGTAAGACGTGAGTTTCATCTCCATTGATTAGTCCATCTGGAAATATTTAAAAGGTCCTACCATGCAGCTAGTAGTGCTCTCTGAGGAACAAATGTTCTGTAACGAAAACCGTCATGTAATTCTGAGTATATTGCTGATGTATATGCATACGCTGCAGAACAGCTGAAAGAAAGCCCCACCACCAGCAGTCATCTGCATTCTTCGAAAAAATAAAAGATAAAACTGATTACTGTCTTCATTGCTCTTTTTGACACCTCCATATATATCCCTCCCAAAGTGTGTGCATTAGCAAAAAATAGCATAATGAGAGAAAAATAAAACTTTCTTACTAGCTTGTAATATCATGAGAATAAGGGCGAGTTTTGGAGGTGCTTCCTTATGATTGTTCTCCTCTAAATCTTGTTATGAAAATGGCAAAGGATTTATACCTTCAAATCCAGTTGGTACCAAAAAAAATAAATAAAATTTAAAAAAAAAATTCAAATTCAGTAATTTTAGGAGTTTGCAGTCCATGCTTTCCATTGGCTCCGATGCCTTGCATGACCATATAATGGAAGCTTAGGCTTACACATAGGATTCTACAAAAGATAGCAGGGTTATGATTTTTCAGTTGTTGTGATCAATAATCCTATTCAAAGGTGGACATGCACAAAATGCACCTAGTGGAAGAGGCAGAGCGTTAGTTCCAGGGGGGCCAGACCACAGCCTTCAATACCTTGTGCTAGTAATGCCTTGGGCACCTATTAATTCACAAGAAAAGTTCTATTAGCCTGGATGTTGCTGGGATCGGCCGGTCAGAATTCAACCATCTCCGTTAGTTAAACCAATTGCTGAAAGTTCCACCATTTGGCATAGGTTTTTGCACCAGAGAAATAGACATGCACATCTGGCGAGGTCTTTTTCTCTGGACGGCAGGGCTCGGGCTTTTGAGGAACTGCAGCGAATCGAGGAAGCATAGGTGAAGCTCTTCAAATTGTGCTTTCTTCAGAGGGAGGGGGGAAGTGAAACAGTGCTATTTAAACTTTTTGATGCTCGTAGTGATTTATTTTCCTTTTAAAAACGGGGCCTGGCCTCAGGTTTTAAAGCTAGCCACGCAAAGCCGGTCTCAAAACCCTTCCCATTATATATGGTAGGTAATAGATGATAGGTTCAAATTAGCACAGTTTTTGCTTGAGCGTGAGGAAAAGAAAAATACCATCAAAATATGACACCATGGAAGGTTTATGGTTCCTCTAGTCTAGGTTGGCAAAACAAAAATTAACGTTTGTTGAGCATAACAGGATGATGGTGCAAATTCTATGTCTGGAATCTGCTCAAAGTTCAGTAGCATAGTGATAAACCAAATTCTGAGCATATTTTCACCACCATATTTCGTCTACTCTTCGTATCATCCATTGAATTACAGAAGTTGGCACTTTATATTACCATTAATTTCAGAAATAGCACCGATGATTTCATCATTCACAAAGAAAATTCAAGTATTCAACAGCATTTATAAGCATGGAGTCGTGATGCAAGATCAGTCCATTCAAAACCTGCACAAAATTCTGAAGCATAAAGATGATGCAGACTCCAAGATAATATTGTTCTACCAAATTCCGTGTACTCTGTATTATTATCGCAAATTGAATGAAAAATAACAATTGGCACTTTGAATACCATTATTATCAGAAAGGACTTAGAAATCTCATCATACAATATATAGCACCATACCATAATCCTTGGTCGTTAGTATGCTGAACTTTCCACATTGTTAACTACATTATGAGAAGGACCTGGTATTTATTGTATAAGGATGATTACATTCTTTCAGTAAACTTCAAATTTTGGCCATCCCATAACAAGGAGGTGCCTAGTGGGTTGTTAAATATGAAACCCAACAAGTCACAACAAAATATAATCTCAAATTGTTGTTTCAGATGACGGACCAAAAAACATGCTGCAGTCATAGCTTTTACTCAAATCCAGCCATAGCTTAAACTTCGTTTGAGGCATTTTTGAACTAAAGTCGCAAAACTTTTACTCAAATCAGCAAAACAAGCACCTGAAGGACACCTTTCTTTATGATTTCCTTAACACCAGATTGGAAACTGGTAGGCGATATTAGTTTGACCAGCCAAGGATAGAGCTGCGCACCTTTAAAAGTTAGTCACCATGATGCAGTAAAAATGTATGAGACAGCTGAGAGTCTAGATACATTTTATGTACACTCATTTTCCTGGGGAGGTAAACAGGAAACGGTCCCTCTTTCGGCTTAGACGTCTGTCCTTTGGAGAAGACGTTTTCCCAACACCTGCCTGCCGCATCATCTCTGCAAGTACCTGAACTGTTATGTATCATGCCCTAATAATATCTTACTAATAATAGGGATCAAATATACAAATTACCTCTTTCCCTCTCAAGCTCTTGATCCAGCTCCTCTTTCCACTTCCTTCGTCTATCAGAAAGACTTGTGCTGTTCTCCAAACATGCTTCCATACTCAGATAAGTACAAATAAAGAAGAACAAGAAAGATAACATAATAAGGCTTCTGAAAACAGGATTCATCCATTTCAGGTGACAGTTTCAGGTAAATACATGGTCCTGTATGGTAAGCATATACTTGGATGTGACTAGAAGTCACCTGAAAAGGTTAGTCCATGATGAACAGGATTCAAATAGCTATAACATCATTTATAAACTGGAAAATTTGTTTAAACATACCTTGGATTGTTTTTTTCTTGTTGCGCATCTTGAAGAAGCCCTCCCCATTCATTAAGCTGAGGTGAAGGTATTTCTGTCAAAATTTGATTGTTCTCCGCACCAGTACTTGAGATTCGTCTACTACAGCTCCCTGGGCTCATTCTGTTTATGGTATCAGAATATGGGGCATTTGCCCCGCTTACCACCTTGTGGGGTGATGACTTGCTCTTGGGAGGTAATTTTGAATTATTTGTGACATTTTCCTCACACGTACTTTCTATACATGGTTCATTGGTGGTACTCAGGCTGTTAAAGAACTCCTCATATAATGGTGTCTGTAGCTTCTTCAGATCGAGTGCCTGTTATAATAATAAATGATGGTTTTTATTTGCATATGCAAAAATATGAACAATTCTTTGCAGCTATTACTGTTTAGATTCAAATATAATATCATAGGAGGACAGGCTGATAGTCGCTGACCTTCTCATCAAGAAATGCTCTAATTTTTGACTCTGTAACTTCATCCTCCTCCTCAGACACTAGCTCACTAGGGATTGTGAAGTCATTTTCTCCTTTTCCAGCACTGCTTGCAGCACAGTTAACTGTTCCATCAAAGTCCTCTGAGTCAATTCTTCCTTGTTCTGGACTCAAATCAAACTTGCAAGGCCACTCATCAAAGGGTTCAGACATGGGATTGAAACTCTACAATAAATGTATAAAAAAAATCATCAGTTAATTCTGAAAACCAGGATGTTCTAATTAAATTTTAAGAAGTTCATGATGTGCAATATTACCCAAGTTGTTTGAGTAATAAAAGAAAGGAATTGGAGTCTTACTGATCCAACGACTGGAAAATCATCTTTGTCATCAAGCTGACAGACATCATTACTGGTACTCATTTCCCATATAGGTTTGACTCTTGAAAGTTTTTCAGGATACATAGTAGAGCAGCTCCCACTAACATGACCATTGTCTTTCAATCCCTCATAGCTATTTGTGGGCTCATCCATTGGATTAAAGCTGCAGTATGAAGAGCCTTTACAAATTAAACATTGTATTAAATACTGAAAAAGTAGAAATACCAATGGCATCAAAATAATTCTTACGAGTTTTGCATGTATGATTTTGGCAGCAGAATATTGTTAGAGGGTTCCTGGTACTGGGATAGCAGAAGCAGAGGATATGTTACAAACATGGACCAATTGATAAAACAGGAGGAACACAGAAGAAACATGGAACCTTCCAGATGAAAAAACTAACCAGGACCGAAGATTGTTGAATGGGATGCAGATCCTGAAGTTCCTCTGAAACAAATGGATGCTGCATTGAAAGTTAAATGAATACATAAATGTAAGAGTAGTCACCTTAAATTTATCTGAGAATGATGGAGCATTGATGATTTTAGCACATAATTTCTAGTTTCAGGAACCCAAGCATGCGCAAATATTAGAAGCTCAAAATTACCTGGAGCAAATCTGATGCAGTTGGTCTCAAGTTCGGTTCCCTGTCAACAAGATGTTACTTCAGAAAAATCATGGAAGGAGCATAACAAAGATGGAATTGCAAGCATAAATAAAGATATATTACAGAAAAAGAATAGAACTTGACTAGATATGTTGATACATGTCCATTTGAGCACATTCTGTGCTAAACAGGACTCAAGGAAGAACATTACTTGTGACAGTAAAAAAATAAAATATTTCTCAGTAAGAATCTATTATCTGGTCAAGAATAATACAAGTTGAACCAGATTTATTGATGTAGGGGTGGTCAAAATATAACCTTCATGGTGACAATCAAATGATTATAATCAGATGCAGCACGAGTCATTCATAAGCCCAAGGGAACATTAGGAAGAAATGTGAGAAAAGAGCAACAAATAAAAGCTCTCTCTTACATGATAACTGAACTACAAACTGAAGCACCAAGAACACCACTAAACTAGCTTTCTAAGATACTTCTATTGGCGAAAGTATAACAAAAGTCATCATCATCAGTCCATTTAAAGACAAACTTTAGTTGGACTAGACATTTCCAAGCAGAGTTCTGAAATTTAATTTTGCTGGCTGACCCACTTTATTGATAAAACATGGACAAATCGAGACTGACAACAGAAATAAAGAATACGATAAAACAAACATGATTCTAAGCATACTTTTGTAAACATTTCAAAAGAAAATCCTTTGCCTCTGAAGAAAGATGTTCTGGTATGGGGGGATGTGACTTTGTTGTCCCAATATGGAACAGAGCAGCAACCTGAAAGAAAATATAAATGTTAATTAGAAAGTGAATGTGTGGTGTTGGGGGTGGGGTGGTGCGCGCAAGAGAGATAACCTCTTGGTATTGCTGGCTCCAGGGAGGTTTACCCATAGCCATCTCAATGACAGTGCAACCAACACTCCAAATATCAGCAGAGCTGAGGATAAATAAAAAAAATTAGAATCACATAGTTATGTATCATACAACAATCAAAACAGCAAAGACATGGAATATGACAATTTGACAAATATGTTTTTGCAATAGAAACCATCTGTTAGAAAGATGTTGCACCGTGAAAATCTACCAAAATACAGCATGCATATTAGAAGAAATCGTAGGAAGGATTATATACATACATACATACATACATATATGTATGTATGTATAAATATATCCATACTTGAGAAATGCTAAATCAAGGCATGAAATTTGTTTGGAATGACTAACAACACATCAAAATAAATGAAGTACTGCTCCTCTGGCAATAACTCTAGCTACTAGTGGTGAAGCACAACATCTGCTCTCTAGCACAAGCACATGAAAATGAAAAGAGAAAGTAGGAAAAGAAAAGAGAAAACATGCGAGGTCGTCATGCTATGCAACAATGTACAAGGTAGAAGACCGGGTTTCTATTACAGGACTTCCAGGAGAATGTTGGGAAGAAGAAAATATGTATCTTGGCAAATAAATATGTAGTTAGCACCATGGCTATCCATCATGTTTAACACTCAGCAAAATAATTAATAAAATGGCTATGAGTCATGTTTAATACTGAGTGAAATCCATAATGCAAAATCAACCAAAGGTATATAGGTGGACTGCTAAATAGACATCAAGGTATAATCAACATAAACTTCCCAAATAGTCTCATGAAAACATTCTAACAAGATTATCTTTCTTTCAAGATAACAATTAATTAGGGAAATATAGATCTATTTGCTAAAGTTTCCGATAAAGTACCACCAAGGCTTGAAAGAAACTAAAATACTTCAATTGCCTAATCATGATAGGTCTTGACATATTGAGCTCCTTTTAGTATGTTATTGAGCTCCTTTTAGTATGTTATGAGGTCCCATTTCGGGCCCATTCTTTTGTGGGTAAATATCATGGGAAAGTTGGTCTACTTTTTCATTGACCAACTTACCCATATTCTCACATTTTTCAAGGCAGAAAAATTACTTTCCCATGGGTAATATTTACCCATGAAATGGGGGAAAGTTTTACCCACCTAGGTGGTGGCTAAATCATTTTCTCATGAGCCAGTAAAATAGGCATTTAATTTTATACCTAAAACACCCCATCCTCATTTCCAATATTCCCATCATTTAATACTCAATAACTCATCCATCTACTTTCTTGAAATATAAAAAGCATAAGGGATATTATGGAAAATATGAATAAATTTTAACAACTTATCCAAGAAAGTAGTAATGTAAAAGAACATGGGTAATAGATTTCAAAGCAACTTACCCATGCATAAAAGAACATAGGTAAATTATTTTCCTATCTAAATATTACCTGAAAAATATTTACCTAAGAAAATATAGTTTCCCAGGTAAATGTTTTACCTGCAAAAGAACGGGCCCTTCATGTCATTTTAAGATCCTTGCTATTTTCTTGCATGAAAATTATTCAATAAATGTTTCATCCACCTCTCCCCTAAAACAGCTTCAGTTAATTCTTAGGTACCTAAGAAGATCACCGATACAAAAATCTAGCCAATATGAAATGTACAAATGAAGAAGTTTGCATGATGGATTTGAAAACAAGACACTATTGCATCTTAATAATAATTTACGAAAGCTTTATCCAATTATATAGAATAATATAATTTTTAATAGAATTTTGTATAAAACATTAAAGACAATGTTTTCTTTGGTACAAATTAAGGACAACATTCAAAAGTAGGGTTGGCCAAACAAGCTAATTCAAAGTATACTGAACCAAACCAATCGATAACTAGTACCAATTCAAACTAATGGTTCGGAATAGAAACCTGTTCCTCTTCTTTGCTAATTGCTTCACTTTGCTCCATCCATTCAACCCCCCCTCCCAACCACCTATTTTGAAACCCTAACCCCTCCTCCAGCCAATTTGAAGATGACCCCATATGATGATGATGATGAAAATGAGTTTCCTAGCCATGTAAGTCCCCCTCTCACTCTCTCCCTTGCACTTTCTCTCATTGGATTCAAGCTCTCTCTCTTGGCGTCTCTCTCTCCCTCCCTTCATCCATCTCCCTCTCATCGAATTTGGACCTCTCTCTTTCTCAACCTCTCTCTTTGTCCCTTCCTCTCTCTCCTTCTCCCTCTCCCCAATCCCTCTCTGGCTCTCCTTATTTCGAAATGCCCTAGAATGGCACAATGCGGACCCATAACACACCAAACCAATCACTGGTCGGCACAACCTCCAATACTGTTTTAGTGAACCTTGTTCAAAAGAGAAATACTTAGCTCTCTTTTGCATTATTGTGTTAATGTTAAGCAACCATCATTGTGGAGGGCACTATCACATGCATATCTTGTCAATTCACTAATGAAATGTTTTAAAATTTTAATATTGGATTATTATTAGAGGACAAAGGGTAAGCCTTGGTGCAACGACAACGTTGATCCATTGTGACTTGGGTGTTACAGGTTTGAAACATGAAAATAGCCTCTTCGCACATAGCGGTAAGGCTATGTACATTGGACACCCCCCCCGCCCAATGGACCCCATAATGGTGGGAGCCTCATGCATTGGGCCGCACTTTTTTGATTCTTACTAGAAGACCATCTGGATTAAACATCTTAAAACTACTTTCAATTGTAAAATTTGCATCAAAGGATGTGTTGCAGCTAATGGTGATCATACTAACACACGCCTAGCCTATCATGTTGTCACCCTAAAACTCAGATGTAAAATGCAAGGATGTTTTTTTGGGGGGACTTTAAAAAAATTTAAGTATGCTTTTGATTTGTGAATTTTGTATAAAGATGATAGTCAGTGAACAACATTAGGATAATGGTCATTATAATATGTCCTTTTATTTTCAGATAATGAACTTGTTTTTTGGATACTATATGTTTCACTCTGTGAAATCAACATGCAATTACAATTTCTATTTTATTGATAAAATTCATTCCAATAATCTTACTGCTAAAAAAATGGATTTTTGCATAATCATATACACCACATAACTCATGTTGAATGAGGAAAAAATTACTATATTTGTGTTAACTAACCATTTGACACTAAAAACTTAAATTGATAAGGAATTAGTTAAAAATGTATATCAAGCTCAACACCACACCTTCTCCCCTTCACATGCAGGTCAAACCACATACGTGGTTGGAAAAATGGTTCCAAACAGAATGCAACAACAATTCGGACTAGGGATGGCGATGGGTAGGGTATTGTATTACCCATCCCCAAATCCAAACTTAATATTCTATCCAAACCCTACCCGATACCCGATCGGATAAGAAAAGAGATACCCATCCTCATACCCAATGGGTTGGGGGATACCCATGGGTAACCCATTTTTTCATACTCAACCCATACCCGTCTCATACCAAAAAAAATAAATAACCAAAATAATTTTTTGCATATTATCAACCAAAATAGAATTACCAATTCAACATAGAACATAACTTATAAATCCAAATTTATAGAAATCAAACATAGAAATAGAATTACAATTTCACATAGAACATAACCACTAAATTCATTATTTTATCTATGAAAATTCAATATGGTGCTGAAAAAGTAGTGAACTTGAATACCAAACTTTCAAATAATTTCACGAAGTGACAACTGCAACTCCACAAGTCATTCAAGGCAAATATTAGGCATATATATATATATATATATATATATATATATATATATATATATATATATATATATATATATATATATGGGTATGGGTTCAGGTATTACCCATACCCGTAGGTTCGGGTCGGGTTCGGATTCGGATTTGGATAGAAAACAGCTCTACCCATACCCTACCCATACTCGTGCTACAGTTTTCGGGTTTTCCCCAAACCCAAATCCAAACCCGGTCAAACCCTATTTTTTGGGTTTGATCGGGTTTGGATAGGATGCATACCCATCGGGTTAGGCTGATTTCACCATCCCTAATTCGGACAAGTCAAGATAACAACCAAGTAATTAAATAAATAACTAATTAATAGGAGGTTTGAACTCATGAACTCCAATAACTGGAGCTTTGATACCTAACTAACCACGTGAATGCATAAGCTTAACAATTATAAGGATTGAGTCAACAAAGTGTATCAGGCTTAATTATTAGTGCCATAATTTTCTGTGTTAGGATGGGCACAATGATCAATGGTATTAGATTACATATTTATGCATCTATGTCATTTGAACACAAGACAACAATATTTTTGCATATAGTAAAGAGAAAGAGGCAGAAATAGAGTTTAAAAACTTACAAGCTATGCCCAGTCTGAAGAATTACTTCTGGTGCCATCCAGTATGGGGTACCCTTCATTGACTTGGCAGCATTCATAGTTGCCTAACAGAGGTCACAAGTTCATAACATAAATTATGCTTAAAAGGATGAAAATGTAGAAAAGAAAAGCTGTAACTTAAACAGGATATAACAATTTTTCCTCTACTTGCAAGTTTACAATGACTAATATTTCTGGCAGATCAATTAGTCAAATAGGAGTGTTCAATACTGTTGCCTTCACGGACAAAGATAACCCTTTAAGCAAGGCCTTGAAATTTGCTACACAGAGGCTTACAGCGTACTGGAGAATGAGCCAAATGGTTGGATGGTCAACAAACTATTTAAACTCATCTAGAAATCTGTCCACTAACAGACTAGAATGAACATCCAAGAGGTGAACCTCGGTTAAATATACATTTGCACCCATTTCATGGTAGAGAAGAAACAAATAGAACCCATACGTTGGTCAGAAACTTACTACCTAAGATAAAATAAATTTTCCCTTACCAGTTTAGCAACCTGCTTAGATGCGCCAAAATCTGCAAGCTTGATGCAGCCTTTGTTATCCACAAGAATGTTTGCCCCCTGAAATTGACAGAATCCTTAACTGGAGGAGAATAAAAACATGGGGAAAAAAGACAAGCTTAAAAATTAAGAAAAACCAACATACCTTTATATCCCTGTGAATGATTCCATTCTGATGAAGATACTCCAGCCCCTGCAACAGTTGCTTGGTATACGTTCTTATAACCTATTCAAAAGATGACGAGTCAGCAGATAATATCAGCACTTTTACCATGACCATCAACAGTTTAAGGACCAAGGCTACTTACAGACTCGGGGAAAGATCCAAACTTCCCAAGCAACGACGAGATGGATCCACCCGGGACGAATTCCAAAAAAATATTTAAGGTATCCTCCTCCCTGACAGTTCCAAGATATCTCTGCCAGAAATGCAACAAAAAGAAAAAACGTAAATATATTAAACCAATAATCAATAACATGTTTAAATAGCTGCAATTTATCAAACGGAATGCACTCACAACAATATTTGGATGAGAGAGGTTCTTAAGAAGCTTCACTTCTTCCTCGAGCTCCCTTATATGAGCCTACCCACACGGTTAGAATACAAGCATAAAACCACCCAATCATATTTTAGAAAAGAAAGAGATCTCTAAAAGAGCGAGGAATGTAATGAGAAACAACGAAGGAAGGGTCTTTAAAGGAAAAGGGGAGGGAAAGATCCTAACTTGGGCTTTCTCCTTGGAAGCATTGCTTGTCCCAATCAAAACCTGCCGTAACGGGAAAAAGAATAAAACCCATCAAATAAGTAAAATCGTAAACCCTAACCCTAACAAACACGAAGAAGATCAAAGAAACACCACCTGTTTAACGGCTAGAAGCTCTCCAGAATCGAGATTCATACCCATGTAGACATGCCCAAAGGCGCCGCATCCAATCAGTTCTCCCTTCCTCCAACGGATCGGAGGAGCTTTGTCCTTGGGCGCCGCCGCCGGCAGGGACTGCGGCGGCGGCGGCAGTCTGCGGGCCGACCCTAACCCTAAACCCAACCCAACCCTCGATTTCCTGAGGCAAGATGCGATCTTTTCCGCGATACCGCTACTTCCACCCTCGTCTCCATTAGAATTTGGTCGGGAGAGTACCAAAGATCTTCGGACCGATCCAAAGATTTCTTGCATTTTCTTCGATTCTCCTTCTACGATCTTAGGATTCACATGAGGGGGGCGAAGGACGAGAGAAAGAGACAGATTTGGGGGCTCTCAGTGGGGAGGGAGGAAATGGGAAGGAAAAGAGTGCCTCTCGCAGAGACGAAGACGCTTGGCTCCACGGTAATCATGTACATTATTCCCTCTCTCTCCCGTTTTCAAAATTTTTGGATTTGAAATGCCGAAAATGCCCCTTGTAGCCGTTACATGTATAGGAGGCAATTAGTCACCCCAAGAAAGTGAGAAACCCCTGAAAATCTAGATCAGCCCACTTATATATATATATATATATATATATATATATATATATATATATATATATATATAGGAGTCCTGGCAAGAATCTTATACCAAAATTAGAGATTAGGAGTGGTAATTCATAATCCAATCTGTCAACCTAACACGTAGCTAACTCAAGATAAGCAAAAGAAACAGGTAAAATGGTTTCGGTCCTATATAATCTATTTATTAGATAAATATGATCCTTTATTAAGAGTCCTGACTTGACTAATATATTTTGACATATTTAATAATTGGTTCAAGATGATACTATTACAAGCTGAGCTATCTGTTATTTGTTTAATCCATTTAAAATTTATTTTATTTGTTTAAACATGTTTCACCTACCTGACCTAATCCGACATATTTATCGAATAGGTCATATGGATTGACTGATTGGGCATACTGCCTTCTAGGCTCTACACACTTCATTCTCTCTTAGAATAATTTGATTTAAGCATTTGATTGAGAATCCTCTATGATCCTATTTTTAGGAAATTCCTTGTTGAAAATATGTGCAAGCGTTTCTTGGCTGTGCTGACATTTAGGCTCATCCAATGCGAGGGTGGTTGGTTTTAAATGGGAACATCATCTTATCAAGTCTTTTCTGGATATCTGCTTCATAGTTTTTTAAAAATTTCATGCAACGAGACCACTGTCAATTGAAGCAACAATGACTGATATTTTGGGTTTTAGCATGCTACCACTTGACATGTCAAACCGATGTCAAGTTATAAGTCCATGCTTGGATGCCCAGCTAGCTGTCTTGCCCAAGAAAAGGAGTTGTTATATTACCATCGTACTATATCAAAACACATACTAATACTGGTATATAATTTGGTACTGAGACGGAATGAAACTAAAGCCATCAGCTTTAGTAAAACTTTAAAAAGTGTTACGCACGTTATCTTGTGAAGAATGTGATTCTAGGGCAAAAGAATTTGGAATAGCATTCGAAGGGCTGTCCAAAATAGCTCCAGTGTCACAGGTGAGCACATCATTCCAATGTTCCAAGGCAACTTCTACAGCCACTTGTGCTTCTGCCTGACACCACATCAATTAGCGGGGACAAGTTTTGCTTCTGATTAATGGATCCTTGGAAAGATATCAACAATATAGAAACTACACACCTTTTCATTATCTAAAAGATCATTAAAAGCAACAAATTGCCGTTCAGAAATTAACACCATCACTTGTTCAGGTTTCCTGTGACCATTCGGATGGTAAACATGCAGCTGATCACTGATCCTGCAAGTCCGAGCATCTTCCACAGTGACCTCCCACATCTCATAAGTAGACATGCCAATGCCTAAGATATGCATAGCACATGCATACAAATATGATGGTTAATGTGAAATATGTTGAAAGGTTTGCATTTGCTGATGTAAATTTAAGCGAGTTATATATGCAAATAACAAGACATTAGACTATTTAATGTCTATGATAACCACAAACCAAAATATAACCGGACATGATTAGCGAGATTAGTGACTGGCGCATCATGGCATGCAACACTTGCATTGCTGCTGATGCTTAATTTGAACTATGAAAAATTTCATAGATCTAAAATAATCAAAAATGCAAAGGCTTTTGTGTTCCATGAGAAACTATAATCGCTAACTAAGTTGATGGAAACTAGAAATAAAGAATAAAATGCCAGAATAATTTACTGAAAAAAAACTATAAAGAGATAGCGCTGCTACATTTCGGAGCCTTGTAGCATCCATGTACAGCAAGGTTAAGAAATCCTTGACACTATTGATGTTTCCACTAACTTAGGCGCTTGTGACAGGCACCATCTTTATCAATTTTCTCTAGTCGCCAGACTTCATCCACAAGTGATGTGGGATAATGCTTCTTACACACTGCAAAAGGAAATGAAAATTGGCAACTCTAACATAATTTAAGATCTTGTACTTACAAGACAGAAGTAAGAGATACCTGTAGAGCCAATTATAGGCAAGCAACCTTTGGTAAATCGACACAATAAGCAAAGAAAAACCTAGAGAAATATGGAGAACAGAACCCTAAGTCTGAAAAGTTTGACAACATATATCTGAATGGTAGTTCAGATAAACTTGGTGGCTAGAGCAAAATTTGACACTATGACATCCCAGATATATCATGTATAATTCAGTGAACCCTTAAAATCAGACAATGCCATGGCTAATGGAATTAGTATAAGGTGCCTACAAGCTCACAATTTAATCTTCTTTCTCCTAATTATATAATTTTGATGACCTGTTTGCTAAAGACTCCTAGGTGGACCTTTCCTCTAGAGGCAAGTGGGAGGACATGATAGGATTCAACTTATGCAGTGACCTTTGTTATAGGAGAAGTATTGTTTTTCGCTTCGGTCCTTTGAAATCAGATATGGATATGTCACAAACTCACAATGACTAGTATTTCTCACTCTTGTATTCCAAATTGCGTCTGACACACTCTAAATCAATATTCCACATTTTGGTATTCCTTGAAAAAGTAATGTGTAAATAACTGTGGATGTTTTTTTAATGCTTTGAAACTCTAAATCTCTCCTTTCCACTGTTTCTCACACAAGAAACATCAACAGGGAAAACACCTAAGCTGAAGGTTGACTAATATATTTAAAGATCGTGATCAAGGTCAAAAGAAGGAACACTTACAACTTTCTGAACCAAAGTCTCCAGCAGCTTCTGAAGCTGATGCAGCTGAATTGCCTTCTCTACAATCCTAACAACCCAGTCAACCCCCAAACAACCAAACTAACCCAATTCCTCATTCTTGTTTGTAGACCTTCCATTCTGGTGGTCTTTCTTTCTTTTTGGGATAAGATACATTATTTTTTTAAATCAACATATACAAACTAATGCTAAGTGCTGTTAATATTTATCAAATCTTAATTTCTTTTCTCCAATGCAAAGTGAAATCCTCTGTTTTTTGCTGCTTGGTCATAACCAGCAGAATCAGTTTTACTTGAACTCTGTCCCTCTCAGTTTAGCATATCATGGCAACTAAGAAACGAAGCAGAATAATGAGATTCAGATAATGATGAAATATTGAAGTTGACAATAGAATTATTGTACTCGTAGTGAGAATTTGATACCAACCCCAGCAAAATCAACTCAAATCTCCAGATTACCATGCACATCACAAACAAATTACACCATGAAGATGGGGAGGATCGTATCAGTGAAATATTGAGAAATCCTTTGTGCTTCCTGAACATTGCTTACAAGTAGCAACTGAGAATCCACAACATAGATATATAATTAAACATCTCAGGGGCAATTTCAATTCTTAATTTCCTTGATTCTCCTCCATGAAGACTCACTAATCAAATTGTCTAAACTGGATTTGCAAGGCTAAAATTAAATTAAACGTCCATAAGTAAAATTTGGTCTAGAAAAGAAACACGCAAGTCCGATTAAACTTTGATAAAATGAGAAATCCTAGGTTGAATTTCCATAAGAAACCCTAGCTAAGCATATATAAACATGGGCTGCCTTGCTCTACACAAGGGGCAAGAATTATGTCGCTGCAGCCGGGGAGCTATGCATCCCAAGTGGAACATATGAGAGCATGTGTAACGGACCAGATCCATTCTCTCACGGTAGTTCATCGAGGCACATCGAACGATCCCTAGGACTCTTTCTCGGTACCGTACTGAAATCCACCCTCAAAAAAAAAACGGGCGCGACACAGCGTGGCACGAGCTAAGCGTGATATTTTTGGTCCCAAGCTTGTAAGAATTTTACCATGCAGCGGAGACTCCAGTGAGCTGCAATGGACTTCCGGCCGGGAGGCATTTGAGCGTCCAGTGAGGGGTTATCGAACGCAAGGCTGTAGTATGTTGTTGGCGTGACATAGGAGCCGAAGTCATAGAATCCTCTTTCAACCATAGAGAGAAGTGCGAACTTGACAAAGAAGTCCAGCGTGACCTCGACGAGCATGTGGGGACGGCTGTCGACACCGACGGATATTTCTGAGGTGAGGCAGATCTCAGACTCGAGACTTCCCCAAGGGATACGATGATACGAGTGGGAGGTCATGATGGGTGTGTTATTCTAAGGGCTAGAGCTATGCCGATCCAAGGAGAGGGGACGAGAGATCCAAGGGGAACTTGCCTACGTATAGAAGGGGCCATGGTGATCCGGGGTCCTTGTCTATGAATAATATTATACTTTCCTTGTGAGGAGTATGTGAAGAAAACTACGTACTCTCGATTCAGTTTCCTACTCGTATCATAAGTTGGTCTTCCTTGGGACTCCTCAGCTACATAGGAAAATTTACATCCAGTCCGTTACTTGACCATCTTCGCACTTTCGGTATTTTACGTCTAGTCCCTGTACATGGGAACTTTTTGTTCCCGCTTTTGGTTGGGTTCATATTACTAGATTATACGTTTTTGGTTGTTCCAAAAGGAAACAGTTCTCCCATACAATGTTGTGCTTAGGCAGGCCATTAATTTGCATGTAAACTATTTCAAGATTCAGTCTAATATTAATATTAGAGGATGGTGCGCTTTGAATGGATTGATGCTTCAGAAAGCAATGTATTAATTAGTGGTATTTTTGTATCGAGAAAAATTTGATATGATAAAATATGCATATTTTTTCGAGAAAAAAATGCTCAATCTACGTAGGGCTTTAGAAAATTTCATAAAATTTCTATAGCTGCGAGCATCTCTGCTCCGTAAAGTTGATAGAAGGGTATGCTAACTTATGAAAAATTTAAAATTATTGGTTCATCCCACGGTGCAACTATGAGTTTTCTTATTAATTTTCTGCTACAGAAATCTATGTCAGCTTTTATTATTAATAATTCGCATCCATGTCTACAAAAAAGATGGATGCTATTTTCTATGCTTTGGAATGATATCTTTATTTTTTATTTTGATTTTTTAAAAATATTTTTTCAGTGGTCTATAATCTCCTGCACAGTCAACTCTTTTGTAAATATTTTTCTTTTCCTAATAAAGATGGGTGGCTAATCTATTCCACCTTCCGTATTCAAAAAAGAACTATTGCAAGATTCATCTCATATTTCCGTTAAATATAGCCAAGGAACTAGGGTATTCCTGGCTCCCTATGCCCTCATATGTGGCTAGGGTCAGAGTATCTTAGTTGCCCACTCTCCTTGATGTGCTTTAAGGTTAACTTTGATGGATCGGCCAATAATTGGGAAGCAAAAGCTGGTATATATTATCATTAGAGATCATACGGATCAGTTGATCCATGCAGTCGGGAGAAGACTGCCTTCATTTTCAGTTCCCTATATAGAGCTAGCTAGACGCAGCTTGGGAGGGTCTAAAGGTGGCTGTTTTTTAATTCAGAGCAACCCGAGCATGGATGCAGGGGGACTTCGTCGCTATAATCGCTTGGATTAATGGATCAGTTAAAGCACCTAGTTTTCACTCTTTCTTGAAGGATATTTTACATATACAAGCAATGTTGAGTGAGTTTAAGGCCACCCATATATACCATGAAGGAAATCGGATGGCGGATTGGCTGGCTTCAAGAGGAATAGTGAGAGATGTTTGTTGGGAAGAAGGCTCCATTGTTCTAAGACGATTGAATTTTCTGTCTCATGAAAGATGCTGATTGTAATGCTATCAGACTTTTTCTTTGTATCTAGGCAATAGCCTCCTTTGTATCTAACGAAAAAAGAAAAAAAAAAAAGGATTCAAGTATGATATAATTTCTCTAATGTCATAGCACCACATCAGCTATTAAAATGATGCGGTTTATAAGCCTGGGACAATCCTTGATGCAATAACCTAAACTTTTGTCCGGTGAGTCTATGGTAGATGGTGCCTGAGCCTGAGACAAACCTCAACGTAATAGCTTAAACTTCTGTGCAGTGAGTACATGATAGATGGTGTCTGTGCTAAGATCAATGTACGTGACAGTCTTATTAATCTTGCGGATCCATCACTAGTGATATCAGAGTCATGTTACCTAGACTAGGCTGATTCAGGTTGCCAGACAGCGTCACCCCTAATTTCTCTGCAAATCATTTATAATTATCCATCTTGATTCTGTATAGGAGTGCAACCATCTGGATAAGAGGAAGTCTAGCAAGAGGTTTTACATTTTAATCCTTAAATCGAGATAAAATTCTAACTTCTTCACTTATGTAACTTGGTAATTAGTATAGATTAAGGTAGGATACCAAAAACTAGATTTAGAGATAGTTTTTGAGTGTCAAAATTTAGAAATTAAAAAATTGGCACTATGTATGGTTTATCATAGGTGAAAAGTTTTCTAACTCTGAAATACAAGCATTACAAATATCACATACTAAAATTTAAACATTGCAAATCTCTCACAATATCTTTTTTAAAATAATTTATAGAGCTACCATCTTCATGCAAAAAAGATATAATGAAGAGAACTCTAGTGGCAATATGAGGGACTCGAATTGTGATGGTGGAACTCGACAAAGGAAAGAGAGGGAGAAGAGTTGCCAACCATAAAGGAGATAATGGAGAGAATTACTTTAATTCCAAATAGGGGAGTGTGAGAAAGAGGGATCAAGAGATCAGAAAATTTCTTAGAGGTAGAGATATTAGGGCGATTTTGAGCAAAAAAGAGTGATCACGTGGGGAAAGAGGAAAGATTTGGATAGATTTTCATCATGACTTGTTAACCTATTATCTGTTTTAGATATGAAAAGATAATTTCATAATTTTTATTAATTTTTAATTTAAATAAATATGATTTTGTGAGGTCAGTTAATTCATTATATCAAATATATTTATAGAAAATTAGTGTTTTGTAAGGATATGCATGTAGATATCAATTTTGAGAATGTATCGATGCAAATTTCAATATTTAATAGCATACTCAAGCAAAAAAACTAAAAAAGATTTGTATATACACCCTCACAAATATATGAAATTGCATGAATACTCTTGTTAAATTGTTATTAGCATGCATAAATATTTCTTTTTATGTATGCATCCACTAAAGTATTTTAGTCATTTCAACTTTAAACCACTAATTTATTAATGATGTTAGATGAAATCGATGCATATATTAAAAAAAAAATAAGAAAAAATACAAAATAAATATTTTATAAGAGTATACATACAAAAAAAAATAATTTTAAAAATATTTATATAAATTTTAATATTTAGGAGGATAAGTATATTAAAAACAAAAACTTTTATTTCCGCATTTCTCGTGGGTAATACTAGCATACCTTCGTACTTTGCTCTGGTGGTTTGTTCCGGGACATGCCGGTGCATAGGTATCAGGGACTTGGATTAGGCAGCCTGCTTCTCAGATCCTAGATCTGATCAAGCCCAGCTCGTGCGATAACCATGATCATGGGTGCTGCAGTTTGTCGTACATAATTGGAATCACGTTGTAACAAAAGTTGCAGTACAGTCAGAAATGCTTCATTTTGAGTTACGAGTTCTATACTTAGTTCTCCGCGGTTATAATTGCAGTTGCAGGCCTGAAGCATTTCAAAGAGTTCAAAGGTGCCCTGATTCAAGAGGTAATAAGATCTTGCGGGCCACCTGGTGGGTGGGTGGTGTCAACTTTTTCCGTCAACTTCTCGTCGCTTTGCCCCATTTTGACAGAAGGGCATCTTGGTTGCCAACCTACAAGGTCCCTTGATGCAAATGCTGTCCCGGGTGCAGCAAAATAATCACCAACATGTCAACCTACATCATCTTACTTGCAAAATGATACTTAATTTGCAGGCAATCAAACAAGCAGCATTTCCCAAAGTTTGCACCTCAAATATTATTAGAGGCAGGATTGATTCACACGGGCGTAGAGACGTTTAACACAATGTTCTCCTGTCCATCTTAACTTCAAATTTTATATTGTCCTCCTAAAAGCTAAAGACCAAAAATTTTAACTCATATACAATAAAATTTCCAACTAAACAAATGAGACAACGATCTTGATGTCAAATTAGGTACCGCTAATTTTATAGCAGTACCTCTTCTCCACGTCTTGATGTTAGTCAAGCAGTGGTTCAAGCATAAAAACCGAACTCCTCAATCTCTTACACAATGTACTACCCAACATGGGACACCCCTGATAGGAGTGGTAACCTTGTTCCAAAGCAAGTTTTCAACCCACGCCCTCAATTATAAAAAGCAGAAAATATACCTCGAAAAAAACTCCATCTATTGCCCCATATAATTTAATTTTATGTCGACTCAAATCAGAATGTCGATGAAATAATGGGATAAAATAGACCCCCTGGACCACCTGATGCTAAGGAATGAAATTGACTCCATTATTATGACAGAATCGTCAGAAATGCCATACAAATAGCAATGAAATTCTGTTAACATGAAAACAGGAATTATTTACTTCTCCGGAAGACTAACAAACAGCTCCCTTAATTACAAGTAATTGCGGTCATGACTTTTGAATCGTTTTCGTCAAAGTGCTGAACTGACATTAGAAGGGATATTTAAAACAAAAAAAAACAAAAGAATTGTAAGACGTTCATATAGATCAAGTTATGCATATTAACATGAATGTTACCTTGCTGGGACAACCCTATACTTCAAAAATACATGAGCGCAAAACCTGTCAGGCCATGACGTTCATGTTTGGTAACTGAATCACTTTCAGCAGTTGCTGATCCACCTGAACTACCTTATCATCAAAACAATCAAAATTGGCACTGTATATAGCTCGAAACTGCAGCAAAGTAAATTACAAACTTTTGGTCTTGAGGATTGAGAAATCCATAGCAACAGCCTGGTGGAGAATAAATCTCATCATCAGTTCGAACAAAATGCTCAAGAGAGATTATGTGGGCTATACATCTTCCAATCCTTTAAATGTCATCCCTGGCATTAGCTTGTACCCTAATGCTCTTGACTTCAACACAGATGCTAACAAAAAATATTAGCTTTATTGATTCCAGAATATCTCGTACAAGCCTCGCTTCCTGCAACACAATTTTTGAATGTTGATAAAATGATGAGGGAGAAGAATGCATCTAGGGGGCAAAAATATTCATCATAAGTTCATTGCATACCGCCAGGAATTAGGACAACTAACAGAGAAACCCATACACGATATCAGAATGTTCCACGAAACGCATCATCTTAAAGATAGTTGCTATAATAAACTTTTTAAACAATCGGCGTATCAAAAGAGATGTTAAACATTATCTTTTTCCTGCATTGAACAATCGCAGAGATGTCTGCTAGATAGGAAATCATGCCTCTAGAACATCAAAGGCCAATGAAAATGTTCAATTATTTCTACGAAAAATATTCTGTAACTCCCAATATCAATATGGTTCTTCAAACTAGTTGCCACATCTCATACTTGCAATCAAATGAAATTAGTTTCTGCAATATATTTTCTGAAACTCGCAACATTAATATAGCTCTTCAAACCAGTTTCTGCATCTCATACTTGCAATCAAATCAAACTACTGATCTTATAATTATAACCTTGCAAAATCTTCTCAGGCAACTCATAGTGCAAACATATAGCATGATCAGTGCCAAGGTTAAAACATTTATATTGAGTAGAATTATTATAACTTTGCAATATATTCTCAACAGTTTTGGTGTTCCATTTGTTATTTCATGGGTAGTATAAATATCTAATCAGAGGGCACCAAGTACAGCAAAACATCAAACATCCTTCCTCAGTGCAAAATAACAAAGAAAATAAAATAAGAAAGAGCTCAATCACTGTGTGAGTCACAAGCTCCAATGTGCAACCCCCATGTCACACTGTACTATTGGTTGATGTACTGCAATAGTGAAGGCACACCATCTCACGCACCTCTAATTCACCATGTCCTCTGTTGGTACTTGTACTAAATACCTCATGCATTCCTTCCCCAGTTTAATCCTCTCCAATATTCCTGTGTTCCCTCCATTCAACATATTATGCTAAAGTGCCCTTTCAACCGCCGATTCTTCTATTTCTACACATTGTCTGCTTCATATCATATACGCTTGTGTTTATTTCAATTATCACTTAACATCATCAAGAGAATGCTCTCCACTTTATTCCTCCCATTTTAATGCCATTTCTGATACTTCCATCTATCACTTTATCAATGTCTAACAGAATTAAGATAGGCACCTGAAAGCTTCAACAAATTTCATCAACAATTCAATCAACTTCAACACATTTCATCAACAATTCAATCAACAAATTGGGTTTGGTTTGACTAAATTAATAACCTCTAAACTTTCTTCCATATAAATAGTTTCGTAAGCACCTCATCTTAATCCTATCAACCAGCACTAGAGAAAGATGCAGCAGCAGGTCAATTACCTCATTGATTAGCTTCCCCATTTGCTCAATTTAATCCATTTGCCTATGGTCCATTCGAATAACCATCTTCTTCACTTTGAATTTTATGTCCTACTACATCCAGAAAGACCACCAGTTCTTGCATTTGTTAATTCTTTTAAGACCTACTTAGGAACAATCTGCCAGATCCAGATCCCTGCAACATTTATTATAAATTAATAAATAAACAAATAAATAAACATACATATACACATACATATACATATACATATACATACATATACATATATATACATATACATATACATACATATACATATATATACATATACATATACATACATATACATATACATATACATACATATCTAGATACATATACATCTATGTATGTATACATATCTAGATACATATGGATATGTATATACATATGCATATGGATACATATATGTATGCATATGGATATGGATACATATATGTATGCATATGGATATGGATACATATATGTATGCATATGGATATGGATACATATATGTATATAGATGTATACATATATATATATACATACACACACACACACATCAAGCCGAACTGCCTACCACCCCCCCCCCATACCATACCACGCACATACTGGTACACCAAACTGCCATATTCCACTATAGGCATACTGTACCATATCATATACTGACACTATAGTGAGATTTCACTGATACAGGATCCGGTACCGAGACGGCAAACCTTGATCAATAGCATGGCATAGACATATTAGTGCATAAACACATGCTAAGAGCCTAAATTTGGGGATGCAACCAGTTTTGGCTGCATGTCTAGATGCCACAAAAGGTCTTCAGAATTGCCTGCACCCAATGCAGTTGCAGGCAACCAAACATCTAAATTTGTTCCCTGCAGCTGGGATGCAGCATCTGTGGCTCAGATGAAGGCAACCAAACAGTCCCTAAGTTGAAAGATGTGGTCTAGAGGAATAATATGGTAAATTCCTGCCCGATTGGGTTGTGGGGGGTTGGGGGGCGGGTGGGGAACTGACTTCAGAATTGTTACGAATAGTTAGTAAACTAAAAGTTACAAAACTAATTAATTAGCCATAGACAATTAATGCATTAAGGCAGTTACTCATTCATGGTAAAACCATAGAATAGTTGGCCACAACAATTGCTTCAGAAGAGGAATTAATGCAACAAAAGAATAAGGCACAAAAGAAATTGATAAAAACTACTAATTGAAAGCAAATCAAACTGATACATTTCCATGCAACTAATAGAATGATTTCCAGATTGTTAAAAGCAAGCCATATATCAAAAGATATATCTAACATGATAAACAATAAATCATATTCACGAAATAATCACCACACAAGATCGTGATTATTTCATAAGAAAAATTTACAAATCTAAATCATAGTAGGATGTTATCATACATTGTAACTGCGACATGCTTGATAATCTTCTTTCAGATTGAACTCTTTCCAGATAAGGAGCAATCAGAGAATCCAATTTGACCATCCAAAGTGCAACAGCAGATGTTGTTTGCGGCATGGTCTGAAAATATACAATGATATCATCTAAAGCCATATTAGAACCCAAAGCAGAAGCACATTCATACAACCACTCCTCCTTGATGGCACCAACAAAATCAATAAGAACCTGCCATGAGTGTTTTCGAGAAAAGAACCAAAAGAAAGAAAGTGTATGTCAAAAACCTTAACATAACTACAATTTGAGTAATAAAAGATTGCAAATGGCAGTAATTTGTATTTTTTGAAACCAAACCTGCAAAAGCTCGGGCATAGATGATGTGCGTCGCAGCCGCTTGACCCACAGCTTGTGTGCCGAACTTGTCCATGTATTAGCTAATGCTGCATCAGGCATGTTAATCTGTAGAAAAACAGCGAACAGAGATTTCATCAGCTAAAGCACTTAAGCTATTACCGTTTACACTGCAACAAAGATCAAAATTACATGCTTTTTTCTTTTTTTTTTGTGAATCCTTGCAAGTTACAATTGAAAATCAGAACAAGTTCATACTTGGATGAGACAAACAAAAAGAGGGTAAATAAAGACTATAGGTCAGGTTAAGGGCTCACCTCAATTGCGTGAATTGCTGCTTTGAGTGCTTGCAACTGTGAGGGCAGAACCTTATGATTTGGATACTCACTGTCACTGGTGTCCTCAACTTCCCTACATGTTGCAACATGGATGGCATATCTTTCTTCAAGATCAAAATCTATCTCAAAGGTAGCATGACATATTTTACAATGTTTTTCATCTCTCCAGTACAAATCATTGCAACTCTCACAACGTGCTAAAGATTCCATATATGACCTTTGACTGTACTTCACAGCATTAAGACTGGAATAGAAAGAACTCCATATCCACTTGTCAAATGCCTGCAGACGTTCCCACTTTTGCTTCCTATCTTCAGCACCCCTCCCAACTTCAAGAATTATAGCACCAGATGCAGCCAACAGACTTTCTGTGGATTCTGTAGGAATCATAACATTGTCTATATCTGAAATAGGTGAAGATCCATCTCCACTGTTCATATCTAAGTCAGATGGATCAGATCTTATGGTTGGCCTGATTCTAATTTCATCAGTTATATACCCATCCATTGCTTGACAGAGAAATGTTTCCCTCTTCTCCAAAGATGCAAAAAGGCAAGCCTCCCGTGTGCCTCTACCATCTAAAACAGAGCACAGTGTATGCAAAGCCTACATTGCAGTTAAAGACAGCAATATTTTTCCAGGTTAGCTTGAAGAAAATAAGTTATAAGAAATTCAATCCATTTCCTTAAGTAAGACTTAAAGGAGATTATAAACAACCTGTGATGTATCGATCACCTCCCAATGACCATCTTCCGAAGACTCAAAATAAACCCTTCGATGGCCTGGATCATCTGCAGTACAAGGGCCAAGAAAAAGCCAATAGCTATTGTACCTACGATCAGATCCTAAATATATGGATTGTAATGGATGCACAACTTGACCAGGTTCTCCCATAGGCTCAGAGTTCTTTGTTCTGGAGACACCTGTGTGGTATTCATTTGCACTGACAGAGGATTGCCCCTTCTTAGTTGTCTTTAAGAAGATAGCAGAAAAATCAGTTGGACAAGAAACTGGTCCCTCCCATGACTCTTGGGATAGAAGATGATTATTTGTAGATGATTTCTTTATTTTTGCACCTGATCCATGAGATCGTGTACTGGGAATGACTGATAAGGCTCTTACTGGTTCCTGCATACAAAGAGTAACATAATGGATATAAAACATTTTACAAGTTCAAGGGAAGTCGAGCCAAGAAAAATAAAAACCAAAGATTTTAATGACCATTAAACAAAAGGGTTTGTCAACATAAATTCATCAGATCGCAGAATTCACTTTATCCAGTGTAATCTAACTTTGATTTCCCAGGTTAAGAAAACAGAGCAGAGCATGTTGGGTCAAGAATTATGAGCTGCCTAAAAAGACAATGTTCAGGTTTAAACAATAGAATAACGCAACTAAGAACAACTCTCTTTATAGAGCAAGAAAGGCATTATTAAAAATAACTTTTTACTGGGTCACTTGTAACATGATACAGTTAACATTGATAATTATTGGCATTGATGTTCAGATTCCTTTACCAATACAATCAACGTTCACATTACAGTTAAATTTGATAATTATTGGCATTGATGTTCAGATTCCTTTACCAAAACAAGCAATGTTCACAATCATCATCTAGCCTTTCCCAACTGTTTGGGGTCAGCTAGTAGAAGAAATTTTTCAGAACGAAAAAATTCACACAAAAGAAACAACACAATATGATGCATCTGTTCAACAACATATCACATCAAAAAAATGGTGGCACAATGGCATAAAAGATAAATAAATGAAGGTTAGAGCAGGAAACATGGACAATGAACAGAGAGCAGATAAATAGAGGAGAAAAAATATATATATAGAGTGAAAAATGGGTGAAGCTGTAATTCATTATTTCAGAAAAGAGAGAGTAGAATGGTTGAAATTATAGATAGAAAAACAAAAGGTTGACATGTTTAGCCAGGAAAAAAAAAAAAAAAAGCAACTTCAGAATGTACAAAAGGTCTTCTCAAAGCATCCCCCCACAAAAAAAAGGAGAAGAAAATATGCAGACGTATTCAGTAGAGATAGTTACACAATAAAAAATAAATAGGGATTTATGCATGTATATACCTCTCAAAAAAAACCCTACTTGAATATTTACTTTTCAAAGGTAAAGAGGAATATACACACAATTAAAAGTCTGAAATCTGCATGATATGTTGCACATGATTACAACATCTTTTCAATATTAGTTCAGCTTGGTGAAAAATAAACCTAAATTGTCCATTTACTATTTTGCCCCTATTTATGTATGATTCTTGGCATGGCAAAAATTTTATGAAAGCTTCTACTTAGCAGTAAATAAGCAACTAAGAATTCTAAGTTCAAGGATATCTATATTCGCATGTGAGTACTGTGTAAAACTTGGCATATTTTTGGAGGAGCATATATGCTAGTTCCAAATTGTTGGAGGGGTACATGCAGTTTCCAATTTTTTAGGGGCAAATAAACAAATAAGCACTTTTTGAAGATAAATATGGAGAAAACAGAAACTTCCTCAGGAAAAAAAAAAAACAGAAGATAAAAGAAAAATAGATAATCAATATGTTATAATGAACATGCAATACGAGAACAGGAAAGGCTAGATAGGTCAGGCAACTACTGATTACCTCAGTTCTTAAAATAGAACCAGCGCCAACAAGATCAACAAGAGCTGCCAAAGCATTCAACTTCTCTTCAATGCTTAAATCTGAGTATTCACCCTCCATCAATCCAAGAACCCATGCCTCTCCTGAATAACTTTCATCAATTTCAGTGCACTTAGCTACCTCTTGGCCTGTTTTCTTTCGCCAAGCCTTGTACTTGACAATCAGCCTTTCTCGTATGGCAGAATTTATCTCCTCAGAATCATCAGAATCATCATTGCTGGAACTAGCATCCATTGAGTCATCATCTACACTTCCTGAATCCTCAGTATCTGATAGCAGGTCTTCTTTTCCTTTAACATGAGGATCCACACGAAGACGATATGCTGAAGGCCCGATTTTCTCAAACAAAGTGATATCAGTGGAAAGAGTTAAGCCTATCAACTGTTCTAGTTCTTCTTTTGTATTGGGGAGGTCAAGGTCAACAATCTGAAGAATAACAATAAAGGCCATATGAATACATTAAAAACTTGCACTTTCAGATATCTCGCATTTTTTATATGTTCAGGGATGCATCATGGCCTTTTTTTTATTATTATTATACCTCAGAAGCTCTTGCCAGCTCAGAAACTTTCAAACCACCAGTTCCTTGCTTATATAACAATGTAAATAGTTCTCCTTTCAGTGTACGGGGACGTAGGCCATATTTAGCCATCCGATTCCTATCCTGCAACATGAACATATAAGAGATGAAAAATGAGGCATTTTCTTTTAATTCATGGCTATTTTAGCCCAGCACAAAACTGCACTTCTTTACCTGAACTTGGTGAGGCATAAAACTTATAGTAACAGTAAAAATGACAACATAAATAAGATAAAGAGGTTAGATACATTATAAAGGACCAGCAAGTAGGCAACAACAACATATTGAATGATAACATATGATCTGGAGCTCAGAAGTAGATATTATAATGCAAGCAATCTAAAAGCCCGCTTAAGATTTACACAGTACTATCCCACATTGTACAATAGAAGCAGTTTGAAAATGGCTTGGTAGCCTGCCAAACATCATCATCCATGAAGAAGTCAACAGGTACTTAACAATATTAATGTTGAATTGTTTCCACAACCTAATCAAATGATAATTTGGTTAATCTTGCAGGCATATGGAAATTACTCTCTTGCTTTGACATTTGTAAGATCTCACACTAACAAAAGAATGACTAGCATGAATAACAAATCAAGCAGCACTGTCACACTGCTGCTATAGAAACACTTAATATTAGATATCTCAACCCACAAAGAAAAAAAAAACAACAATAAGAAAATATGAGGTCATGTTAAATAACAACAACAACAACAATAGCAATTCGTATAAAGGTTTCAAATGCCAGCCTGTGCTGATCTGTGCCAACCAAAACATATCATGTCAGGAACAGTACCAACACACAATACAGTTGGCAGAGTATTATTTTTTAAAAATATTTTTGATTAAGACAAGACATTAGATTCTTTTACAATCTTTTGTTTCCTGCGGGCACAGAGCAACATGTGCCATGAGGGCCAATGACTGGCACATGGCACAACCACTGGAACCAGCACCTAAGTCTTTGCCTTATATCCATCCATCATGCTAAAGATTCATTTTTTAATACCTTGCTAAAAATTTGTCTCTTCACTGTATTCTGCTTTGAACCATAACCTGCTGCAACCAACACTTGTCGCAGTATTTCAGTCCATGTAAGAGGATTGAGAGATCTACTCCAGAAATTCGCATCAAGTTCTTGTTCTCTTACCTGCATGGGAAACAATTTCCAAACCAAAATGTACATGAGAGTTTAGCTAGAGAAAAAAGCACAAGAATGAAGGGAGGGTTTAGTAAGTTATGAAATGAGGAGTCATAATGAAGAAGAATAAAGCATTAAATCAATGTTGAAAATTGGATGTTTTATAATCATCAGAGGATACTGCCCAACCAAATCATAAAATCTAAGTCACATAACACAAGATTTATTGGTATTACTCTCATAATAAGAGATATACTAAAAGCAACAACCTATGTTCTGATTAAACAGCATCTAAATGTGAACAAACCAAAAATTCTTCATGCTTCTGTTAGTAAGAAACAGAGGAAAAGTATGCTAGCACAAATATGCAAAAGCTAAACCTAACTTTTAGGCCACGTTCACCTTCATAAAAAGAATCTCTAAGAAACAAAACACCTTCACCTGATATAGGTCAAGAAAGTTCCTCAATATTTTCTTTCTGAATAACTTGCAAATCAAATGAAGAAATCCATAGCTTCAACTGCCAAATTACTATGAAAAAATTGTTAAGTCCAGAAATATCAAAACAATAATTGATGGGCCAGACACATAGCTCAGGTAACAATGATGTATCTTGATTTTATGTTTCATCATAATGGGCAACAGAGAAGAACAACAGTGATACATCAATTTCCATGCACTCATTAAAAACTAGGAGTTGCAAGAGATCACATTCATAACATGCTATGGGGAAAAGGAAAAGCCAAACAGTCATTAAAAAAAAAAAAAACTCTGGCTGGTTTTACAATATGAGAAACAACAAGAAGAAATTATGAAGCATTCACTCAGGATCACAAACTTACAAAGTTCAGAAACCCTAGAAATCTGCAGTCCTTTGAAGCTCGACAAATGAATCCAGCAGTTATCTCCCTCTCCACATCTAACAGAAGCAGCTTGAGAAGAGCCACATGAATTTTTCCTAATAACAAAGAGTCCTGGAATTCACATATGAAAAGTAATGGCTCAATATCAACATGCAAAAATGGTGCATAAAAGTAAGCTCTTAAAAAATAGCACAAATATATTTAATTTAGATTTAGCCTTCAAAAGGGTTTTACCTTGTCATGGAATGCCCGGGCAAGCTCATCCAGGGTAAAGGGGCATACTTTAATTGTTGCAGAATGAGTATACAAGAAACGCAAAACCTGTTTAAGAAACAAGGCATCAGATAGACATTCCGAGAGTAAAATAATAAAGGCAACTTCAAAGGACAAAGGTAAGATCTGCCCCTACAACATTCTACTATTGGCAGCAAAGTATGTTGTAAGGCTGGTTTACCTGAAAGCTTCTAGTTGGAAATGGAATAGGGAAGAAAGCATGCCAAGACAGGCTTGGTTAATATATATTAAGGAAGAAGGGGAGGGCTGAGCCAAAATATAAAATATATTCTCTTCATGGATGCTGTTACAATGCAATTAGTTCTATTTCTGCTGATCATGATTTGTGGAGCCGAAAGAAGAGCAAATATCTGTTGCAAGTTTTTTATTTATGTTTCTCAGGTGGGTGCATGTATAAGCACTTAATCCATATCCATTCATAGTTTGCCATACCGGCCCATACTAGACAATACAGAGCATACCATACCATACTAGTCTCGTGTCTTGTACCGTACCGATATTAGGTACACTGTCTCATACCATACCGAACTATGTACGGACACTGTAACAAGAAGATACCAATATAGAGTCCGGCACTAAGATGGCAAACCTTTCACTATTTTAGAATTTCTTCTTGTTGATCCATAGCTAAGTGTCATAAGCTGAAGCGAATGGTCTCAGTAACATGCATTTTTCTAGAAGCAGACGCATGAGGCAGCAAAATACCTAACCATGTTTCTCTTATCTTACGTAAAAGTATAGATTATGAAAATATTCATTATAGAGAGCAAAAGATTAAACACTATCTGCATCATTTTTCTGAATCATCATCTAAACTTATTATTTAGTACAAAAAATTGATATTATCAGAGAACAGGAAAGCAATAGCAGATTTTGAATCAAATCAAACATCATCCATTAAATGAAGAAAAACCAAACATGGAAATGAGTCACAAGAGATCTAGCAAATTAACAGTGAGAAATACATTTGTGCCGACAGCATACACATGTATCTATTTGACTACTTTTAATACATTACTAATAGCTCTCATTCAGGAGGTTTCATAATTATGAATTATGAGGTAAACGCTACAACGGGATGTTTAAGGGGAGCTGCAATTGGATTTTTTTATTATCTAAAAAAGATGAGGTAAAAAGAAAAGATGGCTCAGATTTCATAAATACATCCAGTTATACTAGCACAGTGAACAGTGAAATTCCTCGTGCCATATAGTGAAAGTCACATGAATTTCAGCATCAGGTAGAAGATGCAATTAACAGGGAAAAGAGTAGTTCACTAACCTTGAACAGTTTTTTAACAAGTTCTGGTGAAGAATCCCAAGGTCTCATACAGAATGGCTGCTTCATTTTCACACTTTGCGGAGGAAACCTGGCCAGCAAGTCTTTGGAAAAAAAAGAAGAAGAATATTAAGTGTGTTATGTCTGAAAAGATAAGACAGGTACTTACAGAATTAGGGGAGGAAAAAACCTTTGCAAAGTGGACACCCATGTCTTCCACTTGAAGCAAGATGGCCAGAACATCTCAATGGATTTGGTCCAGCCTGTAACTCCCTGAGTTCCAGCTCCTCGTCATCAACTAATACTGTCAGCGCATTTGATTGTTCCAAAGATTTAGGTTCATCAAGTAAAAGTTTGCATTCTGTTGGATGAGGTTTCTTCATATCCACATCCTTGACACAAGGCACCTGAGTGTCGTGCAAAAAAATTGAAGAACAGAATGAATAATATTTTATCTTGATGTAGATTTGCATACTGATTACGCATCTTTAAGTTACTTGACCAAAAAATTTGTGACTACATGCAAAAATTTTGATAGTCTCTAGCCTATTTACAAGCTAGAGAATATCTTTCAGCTGCACTCCAGCTAATTTCCATCAGCCGCTTGGCTTTCATTATTAATTTAATATTCATATTACAGAGAACATTCAAGGTAACAGCACCTTTCTTTTCCTTATGGGAAGCTTTCTCTTCTCCTCTATCTTTTTCCGTGATGTATTTTGCCTCTGCATGATAAAAAGTTATAAGAGAAAACTCTCTATGGTCTAGGAATTGGCTAAACCTACAAGAATAGCAATGAATCCCTTAAAGCATGAGAAAAAGGACGGTTAAAGAATAAAATATTTATTGAACCTGTCCCCTTTGCTGCATTCCTTTTGAAACCTGACACATCCCTTTTTTAAAAGAAGCATTGGATTTGAAGGGCATCCAGGCTGCACTTCCATTCATGAAACCAAAGCCGGTTGGAAACTTTCCACTTCCCGAATTTGTTGCATGCCATACTGTCATCAAACCTTTTCCAATACCATACTTCCTTTCAAGAACATGTCTTTCATGGGAAGTTATAGGATCCAACATCGGAGATTCCAAGACCTAGAAATGAAAATATTTGATGAAAGAAAATAAAAGAAAACCACAAGTTAAATTACATTTCAAGTCCTCAATGCAAAAATGAGCACATTCTGGTCTTAACAGACATCAGGTTAACATCATAAGGTGGCCTTCCTTTCCTCATCATTGATGTGATGCTGAAAAATAATACCAGGTTACCAGCCAAGCCTTAACCCACCAAGATAATGTCAACCATAGAGCACAATTACAAATTTAGCGGATATATATATATATATAACTAAAAGGCTTCAAAATTTGAAATTGAAGATATTCAAAATTACAAGGTACCGATACAGACTACACAATAAAAGGTTAAGTATATTGTCCCCAAAAAAATAATATAACTATTAAGAAGAGAAGAATGTACAACCTAAGCATGCTTTTAAGAAAAATCTGTTTCACACATTACAACTTATCCCATCTATTATGGATAAACTAAAATTTGCAAATTTGAAAGGGAAACTGAGCTACTTATCAAATCATTTGAAAATGATTCAGGTACCTTTCTCTTTTTGAGGCTTCTTTTGCTGTCACGGCAAGACTGAAGGTTTTGGCCCTTTTGGAAACCTGCCCACATGAAAAAAAAAAAAAAAGAATTGAGCCATATAAATTTAAAAACACAAAAATGGAACCACAACTAAAAATAAGTAAAAAAAAAAAAAATCTTGAATACATCAGAAAAAGGTACCAATTTAAATGGTTTACAGTTTATACTGAATTATCCTGCTAGTTAACATATAAGTATACTGCAACATGACGAAATATACACACTATAAAGAAACAAGCAACAGAAAACCACTCTGAAATAAATATAAAAATCATAAAAGATGTTTACAATTAAATATAGCAACATTTATCTGTGCGTCCTAGACAGCAACCTTGCAGATAAGCTTTCATTTGTTAAAGTAGTCAAACCCCAATATTATATAGAATATTTAGCAACAAGTAGATGAGCACATTGATGGCAATAGTTGCACAGACAAGGGATGGGAACATGAGAAATAGATTTTAGACATGTCAGTTTGTGAAAACTAGAAGCCTAGATGATGGAAGACAGATAGAATGATAGAATAATTTGTTTTTTATTTTATCTTAGTCCTAATAAGAACAAAAGAGTCGAGGTTCTGCCTCCTGGGAGGAAGCGCTATGCTACTACACCACATCCTAACAGAAAAAGAAAGTTGGAAAAATCTAATATTTCTTACAGATAGCCACCATCAAGAGATGAAATCTGATCCATATCTTTTCCAGGTTTATATAATAATTCAAGAATTACAAAACAATTTAATCTCATACTAAAAGATATGTATCCTTTAGACATTGAAATTTTAAAAATTCTGTTATAGCAGATGACAACAGATCACCGTGCTTAAAGTCTTTGTTTAATGGAGTGATTTCATGTTCAACTTTTTCCTTCTCTTTTTTTTTCCCTCTTTTTTTTTTTTTTGAATAAACATTTTGAATGTGCCATACCACCATCTTAGACAAAGGACCACTATTAACAGTATCATTCCACCAAGGGACAAAACAAAGAAAAAAGTGATTCGGCTAACAAATCCATTTTCCCAGCTCAATATGCAGAGAAAGACATACCTGTACCACAGCTGAAAGCATTTCCAGAAGGAGGATCAAACTCTACTCCAAGAGGAGGACCATCTTTGCGGAATACTTTTTTCAAAATATAGTCCTTGGAAAATAAAACTTGTAAGCAAATAAGATGTTTCTTTTCTGCACATTGCATTCTCCCAGCAACAAAGTTATTCATATGTTGTCCTAAAATCATGCAACTGTCTTTATGTCTCACAAGCTGGTTGCTAGAATGTCCTGCACAGGATTTCTTCTTCAAACAGGTTGATTCTGGATTCCATAGCTCATAAGATACCAACAAAGTGTGGCCTTTTTTTTCTCCCTTACCTGATATATTTGTCCTACGCATTATTGGTGCTGAGTGTTTGTCTTTCTGCCTAACATGCCTACCATCAGCAAAAAATGCAACATCATTTGATTGATCTGATTCTAGTTCTACAACTTCACTGGACTTCGATTTACTCAGAGCTTCGTTCTCCTTTTTCTCTTTCCTTCTCCTCTCAACAAACCATGTACGGATCTGGTTATATGTCAAATTCAGGGATACAGCACACTCTTCCATTGCCTTTGGCTTTGGATATTTCTCATCTGCATTCAAGAGTAAAAGGATACACAATAAGAATGCAATCAGACATAAGATCCTTGCTGATATTTAAACAAATGATCAGTCATCTAGAAAAGAGATTACAGAAACAGGCAAAGCACACTCAAACTAGCAAATTGATACCTGAGTACAAATTTTCCAGTGATTGAAGTTGGGCTTGTGTTTTCTTTTTTGTCCCATTGTCTTTCTTTACATTGTTATCATGATTGCCCATAACCCAGCAGAAGCCTACAGACAATCTTCCCCACCAGAAGTTAGAACACAGAAATGGTGACATATGGAGAACCATTCCAAACAAGCAGATACTGCATCTCATGTGTAAAGTTATGTTCCAGACAAACAGATACTGCATCTCATGCGTTAAGTTATGTTCCAAACAAATAAGGTCAAAGTAATGTACTAATCAAAAGCAGCTGAAAATTGTTCAACAGATGCTGCAGCCTATAAAAAAAAAGTGTAAATTTTACACAGCAAAATTTATCACACAGCTGGTTTGTAAATGAACCCAAGAAATTCAAAAAGCAACAAGGCAATTAAAAAGGTGATTTCTAAACAAAGTTCAGCCATAAAAAATTAACTTTACAAAATCATTGTTGGTACATAATCTGTTTGACGCTGGATCGAGCTGGAGTTAAGGAAGACGAGGTCGCCGCCTGTGACCTGCAAAATAAAGTCCCATCCAGAATCGGTGGTGGTGGCTCCAATAGGACCTTCTGACGATCAAGTTAGCTCCTCTGGCCAACAAAAATGGAGTGCTCAGGAAAGAGTTCCGCCTAGTTTTGGAAAGAAAAAGAGAGCTTAGCGAAAATGTATTTGGAGAATCCATTTTGTAGATGGAGCCCGAAGCTGATAGTGACAGTCGTAGCTGTCAGGTAGTTGGCCGCTCGGGACCGCATGAAAGGGGCGCCACCTGCAGCAGATTGACAGTGACAGCCGTAGCCGTCCGGTAGCTGGTCGCTCAAGGCCACGTGGAGTTCGGTACGAAGAAGGAGAGATGTCAGACTAATAGTGACAGCTATAACCGTCCGATAGTGGATTGCTCGGAGCTGTATGGGGTTTGCTACGAAGAGAGAGATTTCGTGAGACTGATAGTGACCGTTCGTTGAGATTCAATAATCGAAGTTCGGAGGAAGCAGACGTTGGTCAGTGAAGAGCTTTGACATACATCAATTCCAGAGAAGTTCGGACTCCTAAAGGGGATACAGCTAGAGGGAATCATCCGGGAGGAATGCTAGTTGAAATTTGAAAGCAATCCACTGAAGGAATCCGACTGAAGGAGAAGTCCGGAAGGAGTTCGGCTCCTAAAGGAGTCCGACAGAAGGAGAAGTCGACTCCTGTAGAAATTCGACTGAAGGAGGAGTCTGGAAGGAATTCGGCTCCCGGAGGAATCCGATTGAAGAAGAAATCTGGAAGGAGTTCGGCTCCTAAAAGAGTCCGACTGAAGAAAAAATTCGGAAGGAGTTTAGCTCCTGGAGGAACTTGACTGAAGGAGAAATCCTAAAGAAGTTCGACTTTTGGAAGAATCCGACTGAAGGAGAAATCCGGAAGCAGTTCGGCTCCTGAAGGAACTTGACTAAAGGAGAAATTCGAAAAAAGTTTGGCTCCTGAAAGAATTCGGCTGAAGGAGGAATTCGGAAGAAGTTCGACCGAAGGAAAAGTCCGAAAGGAGTTCGGCTCCTAGAGAAACTTGAGAAATCCGGAAGGAGTCCAGCTCCTGTAGAAATTCGACCGTAGGAGAGATCCGAAAGGAGTTCGACTGAGAAAGAAATCCGAAAGGAGTTCGGCTCCTAAAGTCCGACTGAAGGAGAAATCCGAAAGGAGTTCGGCTCATGGAGAAACTTGACTGAAGGAAAAATCCGGAAAGAGTTTGGCTCCTGAAAGAATCCGACTGAAAGAGGAGTCCGAAAGGAGTTCGACTCCTGGCAGAACTTGACTGAAAGAGAAATTCAAAAGAAGTTCGGCTCCTAGAGGAGTCCGACTGAAGAAAAAATTCGGAAGGAGTTCGACTTCTGAAAGAATTCGACTGAAGGAGTTCGGAAGGAGTTCTGCTCTTGGAGGAATCCGACTGAAGGAGAAATCCGGAAGAAGTTCGACTTCTGAAAGAATTCGACTGAAGGAAGAGTTCGGAAGGAGTTCGGCTCCTAGAAAAGTCCGACTGAAGGAAAAATCCGGAAGGAGTTCGGCTCCTGGAGGAACTTGACTGAAGAAGAAATCCGAAAGAAATTCGGCTCCCGTAGGAATCCGACTGTAGGAAAAATTCGGAAGGAGTTCAACTTCTGGAGGAGTCCGATTGAGAGAGAAGTCTGGGATGGGTTCAACTGCTGGAGGAGTTCAGCTGGGGCTCGGCCGCTGAGGAGTTCGGTCGGCTGAAGAAGTTCGGCTAAGATTTGGCCATTGAAAGAGTTCGGTCGGCTAAAGGAGTTCGGCTAAGGTTTGGCCGTCGGAGGAGTTCGACTGGGATCCGACCGCTGGAGGAGAATTTTCGATCGAAGCTCTTCCGTGATTACCGGTTGCATTAGGCTAAGCATCAAACTAGACTTCGGTGGGAGCGAAGTTTATCCCCAATAATAGTGGCGCTAGAAGGAGAGCCCGAAAATGACACATCTATGCTCCTAGTGCCATGTTAGAAACAGAAGGAGAATCTCATCCTAACATGAGCAGATCGAAGACCTTTGATTATTTAAGACAAGAGGAGAGAGCTTCAATCAAGAATTCTCCTCCAGTGACTGGACCCCAGTCGAACTCCTTCAACCGACCGAATTTTAGCCGAACTCCTTCAGCCGGCCGAACTCCTCAGTGGCCGAGCCCCAGTCGAACTCCTCTAGCGGCCGAACTCATCCCGAACTTCTCCCTCGGTCAGATTCCCCCAGGAGCCGAACTCCTTTCGGATCTCTCTTACAGTCGAACTCCTACAGGAGTCGAACTTCTTCCGGATTTCTTCTTTAGTCAAGTTCCTCCAAGAGCCGAACTCCTTCCGGACTTCTTCTTTAGTCAGATTTCTTCAGGAGCCAAACTCCTTCCGGACTCCTTCAATCGGATTCTTTTAGGAGACGAACTCCTTCCAGATTTCTCCTTCAGTCGGATTCCTCCGGAAGCCGAACTCCTTCCGGACTCCTTCAGTCGGATTCTTCCAAGAGCCGAACTTCTTCCAGATTTTTTCTTCAGTTGGACTCCTCTAGAAGCCGAACTCCTTCCGAATTTCTCTTTCAGTCAAGTTCCGTCAGGAGCCGAACTCCTTCCGGACTCCTCCTTCAGTCGGATTCTTCCAAGAGCCAAACTCCTTCCGGATTTCTCCTTCAGTCAAGTTCCTCCAAGAGCCGAACTCTTTCTGGATTTTTTCTTCAGTCAGACTCTTCTAGAAGTCGAACTCTTTCCGGATTTCTTCCTTAGTTGAACTCCTCCAAGAGCCGAACTCCTTTCGAATCTCTTATACAGTCAGATTTCTATAGGAGTCGGACTCCTTCCGAATTTTTTCTTTAATCAAATTTCTTTAGAAGCCGAACTCCTTCTGAATTTCTTCTTCAACCGAACTCCTTCCAAATTCCTCCTTCAACCGAATTCTTCTAGAAGCCGAACTCCTTCAGAATTTCTCCTTCAATCAAGTTCCTTCAGGAGCCGAACTTCTTCCGGATTTTTCCTTCAGTCGGATTCTTCCAAGAGCCGAACTCCTTCCGAATTTCTCCTTCAGTCAAGTTCCTCCAGGAGCTGAACTTCTTCCGAATTTTTCCTTCAATCGGACTCCTCCAGAAGTCAAACTCCTTCTGGACTTCTCCTTTAGTCAGAAATCTACAGGAGCCGAACTCCTTCCGGACTTCTCCTTTAGTCGGACTCCTCCAGGAGCCAAACTCCTTCCGAACTTCTCATTCAGTCGGATTTCTCCAGCGGATTGCTTCCAGATTTCAGCTAGCATTCCTCCCGGATGATCCTCTCTAACCGTATTCTCTTTAGAAGTCCGAACTCCTCTGAAAATGATGTATGTCAAAGCTCTTCACTGACCAATGCCTGCTTTCTTCGAACTTCGATTATTGAATCTCAACGAACGGTCACTATCAGTCTGACGACACCCCTCTCTCCATAGCAAATCCCATGCAGTCCCGAGCGGTCCACTACTGAACGGTTATGGCTATCACTATCAGTTTGATAACACCTCTTCCTCTCCGTACCGAACCCCATGCGGCCAGCTACCAGACGGCTACGACTGTCACTGTCAATCTGCTGCAGGTGGTGCCCCTCTTACGCGGCCCCAAGTGGCCAGCTACCTAACAACTACGACTGTCACTATCAGCTCCGATCTCCATCTACAAAAGGAACCCTCCAGATATATTTTCTCTAAGCTCTCCTCCTTCCTAAAACTCGGCAAAACTCTTTCCTGAGCACTCCATTTCTGTTGGCCAAAAGAGCTGACTTGATTGTCGGAGGATCCTGCTGGAGCCACCACTACCGAATCCGGACGGAACTTTATTTTACAAGTCACCGACAGCGATCTCATCTTCCTCGACTCCAGCTCGATCTGGCGTCAACCAGATTCTGCACCAACAATCATAAATAACATTTTAGAGCTAGTGAAAAAGCATTTCCCAAAAATAAATGTTGAAAACAAACTCAATTAAATTTATTTCCTTCATAGAATCTAAAATCATCAACATAAGGGCACCGTAGAACTTGGGCAGTGTCAAGAAATTTTCATATACATCTGACAGACAGCTTTCTGCACCAGTGCTCCACAAAATTCGTCTGGCCAATCGCATGGTATACCAGTAATATCCAGTCAATAAATCAACTGCTAGATGACAATCAACCAAATTATTTAGACAACCAACGTGGACACCATAATTAGCAAACATACGTTGAATAGCTTTATAGTGGCTATCTCCCTGGATATATAGCACATGAAAACACAGAACCAAACAATAATAACAACATCAACGGCATTGACAAAAAAAAGATTGTTATATAATGGTAACCATTTGTCAATATAAGCAGCTAATATCACTTAAAAGAACATTATCAGACCGGGGAAGAACACAGAATCATATCAAACTTCAGATCAGCTAGTTAACAAGCCATAACAAATAACTATTACCACTTCTAACATCCAAAATAAAATGATAAATCAAAACCAGCAAAGTTTCATCATTTTACCATCAAAAAAAAAAAAAGAAAAAACACTGACCCAAATTCCACATTCGGAAAGATGGTAAAACAGAAAACCAATATTCAAAACCGCAGATTTATAACTGAAACCCCATATTTCCATTAAGCCCCTAAATTAAAAGAAATCATAGTGCCATTTATCTTCTCCAACCATGTTTTAAGATTAAAAACCAGATCCGCACACCAACAATTATAGCACAACGAGGATCTCCTGCCAGCTGGGCAGGGTCATAGTCCTAGTCTGCTCTTCCATTCTATGTTAGGGCATGGCACGCTTAGCATGCAGTGGCATGGCACCATTCCAAGTATTGGCATGCAGCCAAGACATCTCAGTCCCGCAATCCGGTAAGGCACTCGCATGGTAAAAATCGTACCATGCCATGCCAACCACCACTTGAGTCCACACTATGAGCTACTTCAGAGTAACGACTTTCCAGAGCTTTTTATGAATATGCCAATATAAAATAAGAAAAGAAAAAGGAAAACAAAAAGTCCGAGGGTGTTAAACAGTATCGATCACGTCTCTCTGCAAAATGGAATCAGGAAACCAAAATCGCTTAGAAGAACACTCTCGGATGAAGAATTATACAGAAATCCAATCCAAATCCCAATCAACCAGTCCTAAAAAACCATCACCAAATAAATTTACCACCGATACTCGGAGCGCCAACACCATATTTATCATTTAAAACCATCTGAGAAACTGGCAGCCAAATCCCACAGTCAAGAAATTAGTAAAACAGAGGATTCATTCATCCGCAAAACATCAGACCTCCCCCAATCGAAAGAACTTGCCGAGATCCAAGCAAAGCAACGTCAAAAAGAACTCCTTATCCACCTAATTCTTGGATTAAGGCCCCGCACTACCCACTAATAAAACCATCACAAAGAAAAGCAGGGGTCCAATAGGATCTAGATAAAGAATGCACCTGGAGAAATTCACTGCCCAGATTAACTTAAAAGAGGTCTCAGAGCTCCCCCAATATCACGGATCTCTCCAATGCAACGTGCGCATTTCTAAAGCCACTCTCCGAGGGGATTATAGCTGGGTTTAGGGTTTCTTGAAGGGATTACGAGAAGAAGACGAAAGGAACCGCATCCATTACCCACAAGCCCACATCGAGGGGACGATAGGCGAGCCTCTCCCTCTCTTATATAGGTACTACATTCCAAAGGGCTTCACACTCGCTCGTGCTCTGTCTCACTCTCTCTTTTCCCGACCCCAAAACCCTTCCACCCTCCTACGGGCCGTGGCTTAAACCCCAGTGAAATATCTGCTGCGTCGGGAAACAAGATGCCGCGGGATTTGCGGAGACACTACGGAATGGCCAATTCGCAAAGGCCGTTCGATCAACTGGGCTGGCAGTTGGACGGTCGATATGGGTCACCCTTGGGAGACTTCCGTCGGCCGAATGGGTCGAATTGGGTGCTGCGACTCAAGTCGGGTTAGCCGAAACCTGATCAGATCGGACAATTCATGATACTCGTGGGCTTGGCCTTTCGGCCCTTCTCGAGATGGTCGTTCGATTTAGAAAATGTCCGTGGCCGATACCTTATCCTCCGTCGACTGTTTAAAATAACGATGTTTAACTCGTTGGGAAGGTCCATCGGAATGCAATTTAGACATGTTCGTAGAATGGCAATTATTTGACTATTTTTATATTTTCATAAATATTACTATTGATGCAGAATCTGATCATCACCGAAATCAGCTGGAGTGGAGGTGGACGAAGTCACCGTCGGAGACCTATAAAATAAAGTTCCGTCCAGAACCGATGGGGGTGGCTCCGATAGGACCCTCCGACGATCAAATCAGCTCTGACCAATAGAAATGGAGTACTCGAGAATGAGTTCCATAGAGCTTAGAGAAGAAGAAGAGAACTTAGAGCTTAGGATTAGCGTATCTGGAGGGTCCTTTTTATAGGCGGAGCTTGATGGTGACAATTGTAGCCGCATGCTGGTGGACCGCTCGAGATCCAACAGAGTCAATCCCAGGGGAAGACGCCGTCTGCAGCGCTGCCTGCAACGGATTGATGGTGACAGCCATCACCGCCTGGTAGCGGGTCGATGTCGCTTGCAGTGGACTGATGGTGATGACTGCAGCTGTCTTGATACTGAACCGCTCGGGGCCGAATGAAGGGTTGAAGGGCTTTGACATGTACCCATTTCGGAGGAGTTCGGACTCTGAAGAGGAAGCTCGAAAGAAGTTCGGCTTCCATAGGCGTCTGGCTGGAGGTGTGCGGCTAAGGCTCGATCGCTGGGGAGTTCGGTAGGAGCTCGGTTGACCGAAGGAGATGTCCGGGAAGAGTCTGCTGAAGAAGTCTGACCGAAGGGGAAGCTTGGAGGGAGTTCGGCTCCCGCAGGCACATGGCTGGAGGAGCGCGGAGAGAGTTCGGCTCTTACGGGAGTCCGACTGAAGCTCGGCCGCTGAGGAGTTCGGCTAAAGTCTGACCGCTGAGAGTCCGAAGGAGCTCGGCTGCTAAGCAGTTCGATCGGCTGTAGGAGTTCGGCCAAGAGCCGTCCGCTGAAGCTCTTCCATGGCTACCGGCCACATCAGGCTGAGCACCGAACTGGACTTCGGCAGGAGGAGGATTTACCCCCAACAATAGTCCCCCCACTCCCGAGTTCAAAACTCGAAGGAAGGGAATGCAGAAAGGGCGACTGCCGAAGTCCTCTTCTAGGCTCCGTGCTGGTTCAGGTCGAAGCTTGGAGAGAGATCTCATCTTCAGTCGAAGTTGGTGTCGAAATTGAAGCCCGGGAGAGATCTCATCTCCAATCGAGGTTGAAGTAGATCTCGTCTCATGCGGTCGAGGTTGGAGGTTGAGCTCCTCGGGGGGGTGATATTATCTTCATCAGCCGAAGCTGACTCGGGAGAGATCTCCTCTCCTGCAACCGCAGTTGATACGGGCGCTCGGAAGAGATCTGATCTCTAGCCGAGATTGACGCGGTCGCTCAGGAGAGATCTCATCTCTGAGCGAGGTTGTCTCCGATCTTATCTCTGGCCTAGGTTGGCTCAGGCACTCGGA
Organism: Cocos nucifera; assembly: GCA_006176705.1. Taxonomy (NCBI): domain Eukaryota; kingdom Viridiplantae; phylum Streptophyta; class Magnoliopsida; order Arecales; family Arecaceae; genus Cocos; species Cocos nucifera. The sequence continues at coordinate 2,042,567 of QRFJ01000122.1, forward strand.
AGAGATCTTATCTCTGACCGAGGTTGTCGTGGGCCGAGGTAATCACAGTCGCTCAGGAGAGATCTTATCTCTGACCGAGGTTGACTCGATCGCTCGTCTCTGGCCGAGGTTATCGGTAGCTCGGAAAAGATCTTATCTCTAGCCGAGGTTGACGCGGTCGCTCGGGAGAGATCTTATCTCTAGCCGAGGTTATCGCTCGGGAGAGATCTTATCTCTGGCCAAGGTTGATGCAGTTACTCGGAAGAGATCTTATCTCTGGCCGAGGTTATCGCTCGGAAGAGTTCTTATCTCTGACCGAGGTTGATGCGGTCGCTCGGGAGAGATCTTATCTCTGGCCGAGGTTGAAGGTCTTTGACCTACTCATGTTAGGACGAGGTTCTCCTCCTGTTCCTAACATGGCGACTATTAACTGCTTCTTTCCCTGTCAGCACATAGTTTCCATGTCCAGAAATAATATTATTGAAAGGAAAAAATTTTATTGAAAGAAAGTTACTGGCAATGCATTCCCAATTTTTTTATGTTTTCGGATCGTGGTAGCGTTGTTCCTCCACGTTTCTTCAAGCGGATGACATTTTCTATCTCATGCTGGCCTCCTCAATTTGGAGCATGCTTCTCTTGACTTTGACGCCGGGAGGTGACGAATCACTGATGTACCAAGCTCCTCCTCGGGGTAACGTTGATGACATCGTGAGGCGGCCAACCTTATCGTTTCTGATTACGACAGTGCCCTTGGCCGATCTTCTTCTGCTTCAGGCTGGCGTCGAAGGAATTTACCCAGCCGCCCCTTTCTGACGAGCTCCTCTCTGACGAGCTCCTCAATTTCATCTTGAAGCTGGATGCATTCCTCAGTGTCGTGACCGTGGTCGCGATGGTAGAGGCAGTACTTACTTCGATCGCGCTTGTTTAGGGGAGATCGTAACCCTTTTGGTCTTGGCAGCTGGTTCTTAACTTCGGTGAGAATTTGAGTTCGAGGAGCGTTGAGGGGGCATAGTTGCAAAACCTTTCGAGAGGAGGGATTCTTCGCGCCCCTTTGTCGGGGCTTCCTTGGTGATGAGCTCGAGGAGTTTGGACCCGTCTGCTCCTGAAGGGAGTCCGTGAGCGCGGCCGAACTTCGCTCGGCTCTCCATCGACAGTGGGTCTATTATACTCATCTGCCAGCCACTCTCTTAAGGCTTCTTCGTCCTTCAACTTGAAGGCTTCTTCTGCATGGGCATATCTCTCGGCCCGAGCCAGCAGATCGGCGAAGTTTCTGGGATACTTTTTTTTCAGGGAGAATAACAAGTCATTTTTCTGAAGGCCGCCCTTGAGTGCAGCCATCGCAACAGACTGGTTCAAGTCCCGGACCTCCAATGTCGCGGTGTTAAATTGGGTGACGTAAGCCCAGATGGATTCCCCCTGCTTCTGCTTGACGTTCATCAGGGAATCCGAATCTCGGCGCGGACGTCAGCTGCTGATGAAGTGAGCCGCGAAATGATGGCTCATTTGGTCAAAAGAGAAAATCGTACTCGACTTCAACATCAAGTACCAATTTTTCGTTGCTTTCTTTAAGGTAGATGGGAAGGCTCGGCACAGTATGGCGTCTGAAGCGCCGTGGAGTAGCATCATGGTCCGGAAGGCCTCCAGATGATCAACCAGATCAGAGGTTCCATCGTAGCTTTCAAGTTGAGGGAGCTTGAAGTTCGGTGGGATGGGCTCTTGCATAATCTAGAGGGAGAAAGGGGGATCGACGCGGACGTCGGCATGATGAGCCAGGACGACATGGCCAAGCTTTTCAATCCATCGATCCATCTTCCGCAGTCTGTGATCAAGGGCGTCGTCCTGGTTGCAGATCTTGAGAGACTTTCGACTACAAATGGGAAAGATCTCCTCCAGAGGAGAACCATGATCCGAACATGGATCTCCGACTTTCTGTTTCCCTTTTCAAGGGGCGGCGGGTACACCGACTTGAGTATCCTTTTTTGGGGTCGATTTTTGACATTCGGATGGCAGATTTTCTGATGGAGTCACTGCCAGAGGTTGCTACATGGCCCGCATTGCATCCGTGAGGCCACGGACCTATCGAACAAGCAGGTTGAACTGCTCCACATCTACCATAGGTACATATGAAACCTGAGTTACCGGGGCTAAAGCAGGAGCAGACGGATCTCGATGGGATTGGACCGTGGAGGCCGTCGATCGTCAAGTCGAGGCTCTCCTAGGAGGTATTTTCTCTTCAGAAAAGAACTCTAAGAAGAGAGATCTCCGAAGAGGAAAGAGAGAAATCATCGCCGAGCACTCCTTTAAGAATAAGAAAATCTTGGAGGTTCGAGCCCTCCTTCTAGCGCTAATCTATTGACGAAGAATCTGATCGTCGCCAGAATTAGCTGGAGCGGAGGTGGACGAGATCGCTGTCGGAGATCTGCAAAATAAAGTTTCGTTCGGAGCCAGTGGGGGGTGACTCCGATCGGACCCTTCAACGATCAAGTCAGCTCTGGCCAATAGGAATGAAGTGCTCGAAAATGAGTTCCACAGAGCTTAAAGTAGAAGAGGAGAGCTAGAGCTTAGGGTTAGTATATATGGAGGGTCCTTTTTATAGGCGGAGCTTGATGGTGACAGCTGTAGCCGCATGCTGGCGGGCCGCTCGAGGTTCGATGGAGTCAGTCTCAAGAAAAGGTGCCGTCTGCAGTGCTGTCTGCAATGGATTGATGGTGATAGCCATCACCGCCTGGTAGCGGATCGCTGTCGCTTGCGGCGGACTGATGGTGATGGCTGCAGCTATCTTGATACTGAGCCGCTTGGGATTGAATGAAGGATTGAAGGGCTTTGACGTGTATCCATTTCGAAGGAGTTCGGACTCCTGAAGAGAAAGCTCGAAAGAAGTTCGACTCCCATAGGCGTCTGGCTGAAGGTGTGCGGCTAAGGCTCGATCGCTGGAGAGTTCGGTAGGAGCTCGACCGATCGAAGGGGATGTCCGGAAGGAGTTTGCTGAAGAAGTCCGACCGAAGGGGAAGCTTGGAGGGAGTTCGGCTCCCACAAGCGTCTGACTGGAGGAGCGCGGAGAGAGTTTGGCTCTTGTAGGAGTCCGACTGAAGCTCGACCATTGAGGAGTTCGGCTAAAGTCCGACCGTTGAGAGTCTGAAGGAGCTCGACTGCTAAGCAGTTCGGTCAGCTATAGGAGTTCGACCAAGAGCCGTCCGCTGAAGCTCTTCCATGGCTACCGACTGCATCAGACTGAGCACCGAACCGGACTTCGGCAGGAGCGGGGTTTACCCCCAACAATTACATAAAGAGAAAAATGGCTATTATCAGGCTTTTACACTGTCTTTCGAAATTAAAATAGTAATAGTAATTTTTAGATACCATTTTTTAAGTTTTATATATATATATATGTATGTATATATATATATATATATATATATATATATATATATATATATATATATATATATATATATATATGTATGTATGTATGTATGTATGTATGTATGTATATGTATATGTTTGTGTGTGTGTATATATATATATGTATGTATGTATATGTATGTGTGTGTGT